>OZ014470.1:54741086-55150118 GCA_963965965.1 Trididemnum nubilum
CAACACCAAACTACTAGCACTGACACCAAAATACTATCACCAACATAATTCGGTCTACAACTTTTAACGCAGGACATTTATGCACCGTCAATTAGTCGCCAGAACTTTTAGGTGCCAAAGGTAAAAATTGCTTTTTGCAGAAAAAAATTTTTAATTTTTTTTCAAGAGCATATTTTTTTCAAATAAAACCTTTTTAAAAAAAAACGTTTTTCAAACCAAAAGTTCTACTTTGATTAAAATGTTACAGTAAAATTTTTTGCAGCTTTTTATCTGACACTTGTTAAGAAGAATCGTTAGAATAGAAAGCGCCGGAAAACGAACCGCAATAGGAAAAAGCCAAGCAGTGATTGGCTGAAAAAGGATCAATGTGAGAGCGTCATTTGTGTACAATCTTTACGCTTTTCATGAATTCTTTGTGTAAGCAGAGGGTAGGTTTAGAAGTTTTGATAAAAGTGACTTCAAAAGCAGATAGATAAAAGGAGAGCGAAAAAAGTTTTGCAAAAAATTGATTTCTCATTGTTTTTGTTTTTTTCAACAAAAAAATGTTTTCCCCTACATGTTTGCAAAGTTTTCTTACCTAATCCAGACGAATGCAATATCCAGCCGGCGATCTCAAACTTTGCGGCGCACAAGCATGAGTTGCTTGTGTAATATCGGCACATGCAGCAAGCCGAGTGACGTTTTGTGGTTATTTTGAGTCTACCTCTACCAAACCATACAGTACAAAGTTTTTCAGGAGCTGAGGATTCACCTCTCAGCAGATTCCATTTATGATAGTTACACCTTGTTGTACAGTAGATACAGTAAAAACAATGTTTAAGCAAATATTTTTAAGTTTAACCTTTACACCTTGTTCTAAACACACTTATACTGTAGTAAAAACAATGTTAAATTCTTGCAGTTAACTTCCTCAGAATTCCTTCAAAAACTTTTGAAGTTGTACAGGATCGTATGCTGTTTCAAATTATAGTTTTACACTTGAACTATTTTCGTAGTGTGAGTTGAATTAGAAGTGGCTGCAGACTTGAAGACCATTTTCAACAATTTTTCAAGTAAAATGTTTCATTGATGTGCTAAATATGTTTTTAAAAGCAAAAATTTAAAAGCTTAATTTTAAAGACAATTTTTTTCAGCTTTTGAAAACAAATTTTTTTGGAAAAAACGCTTTCAAAAAAGTTTTTTGATTAAAAGATTTTAGAAAAATTTTTTACATTTGGCACCTAATAGTCTCGCCACATAAACACCCACGCCTAAAAGTCACGGTACGAACATAATTGGCCACTGTTCTTAAGCATCACATTCTTTTTTAGACTATGGAGATGTTGCGAGCATCAGAATACGTAAAAGACTGAAAATGATGGAATCTTCAGCAATTTCAATGCAAAAATCTAAAATATAACTTACTGGAACAATATAATCTTCAAGGCCTAAATCAGAAACAAACTGAAGTGAATTGTTTCCAACCACATTGCCAGTTGCTCGAACACTTCTTGGTCCCAGTTCATTGATTGGGCCTTGGTAAACTGTGAGAAATACAGGTAAGGTCTGAAGATACCATTATCAATTTCACCAAAAAGATTTATTTCAATTTTGTAGTAGTTCTAGATTAAAAAAAAACAGTAAAAACAATTAAGCATTTTTACTGTACAGTAGATTTTCAGAATTAGTATTCTGCTTACAATTATATAATCTCTTTACCAATATGCTTTATATCTTAAGCAACTCTTGAGAATCACTTTTTGTAGCCATTCGGTTCCAGTTTGTTCTATGTTAATGCCATATTAGTTTAATTTTGTTGGTTTGTTTCACAGGCTTATCATAATGGCCAAGTCAAAAGAGTTTGGCAGATTGTTTTCGAAAAAATCAACTAAGCTACTGCGTACAAGTTTGAATTTGAACTTAGTTTAGCTTTTGAATTTCTGTTTAAATGCCAGCCCTGCTGATGAGCGTTGGTATTAACCCAAACTCGAGTCCAGGGTAGTACGTGGGAAAAATTTAGATCTGCCTTTTTAGTACCTGAAGTTACACGATGAAGGCGATAGCCTATTCTGGTAGCTTGGTTATTCAAATTTACCAGTTGAGTTGCCTAATTCAAAGATCAAAATCCCTTGCATTGTGTCGACTCCTTTTCACACTGATGATGAAGTCAGTAAAATTCTAAACATGGGAATGCTCCCACAACGGGAGCTCCGCCTCACCAGTGTTAATACGGGTTGAAATGATTACCCATTTAGACGTGAAGACAGCACTACGGTGTACTCAAATAAAGTAGGATGGTAAGACGTGATAAAGTAGGATGGTAAGACGTGATGTCTCTGTAAACCATGAAATTAGTTCGGTCTATTTCAATTTAGGAATAATTTAACTACTGTATATCGTATGTAAATCCTGCCAAACGCAAAATTGTAAGCATAGACTCTGCAGATGAAGTAGCTATAGTGGAGAAGTTCAGCAAGTAGCTAACCAAATTAAGCTTATTCAAAACGAAAGATTGGGTTTGCTTAGTGCCCCAGTTTTGCCATCAGCTGCTAATGAAGTTTTGCAATCCAAGTTGAGGAACTGCTTTGCAAACCCAAAGCTTACTTATGTGCTGAGAGCATTTGTGTTTTTATATCTCCTAGTTTAGAGCAGTATGACTTAGATTCAAAAATGTGTAGATTTTAAATGCCCTGCTCAGTGTTTCCTCTTAGGTTTGGTGAGATGGTGCGCAACAAAAAATCTGTGATTTTTTTATACCATACAATGGAAAGTCCAAAAATGAGTCGCTTGCACCCACAAAAATCCTGATTCGCTGATAAAAATCGTCCTAATAGTTACATACCGGTACATCCAACTGACCAATAGCTTAGGGAACAATGTCCCCTTCCCACTAAGTAAAGAGGACTTGGTGTACGATCTGTGAAGGATGTGGCTTTGCCTGCTTCTCATCTTCAATGTTTTGCTGCTACACAAACTTGCCAACTGTCTTCATTTGGTTATCATATAACCAGGATTTTTGTTTGCTTTCAGCCCTTTTTTTGAGTTCAGAAAAATCTGGCACAACCTCGTCTCCACCCCACCCATAAAGGCAAAAATTATGGTATCTTCAGTTATGAAATCATTAGATTGACCCGCTTGATGGAAACTTCTCAGAGATCATCTTTGGAAAGGTTCTGTCTCTTAGCCGTATCTGCACCCAAAGCATCTTATTGGTTAAATGCACTACCAAGTACCATCCCTTCACTGGCTTTAAAGATGGACAACTCACCTTTCAAAATTGTATGTGCTCTCCATTTGGGTTCAGTTTTAGGCCATTCTCATTAATGCATCTGTTGCATTGGTGATCACAGCGGAGTGCATGGTCTCATCTATAAGAAGAGTGCCAGATTCACACGTTAACAACTTAATTAAGACAGCATTACAGTCTGCCCATGAGCCTATGATTTTGAAACCACAACAAGTATCTCGTTCGACTGTTTAGAAGTGACTATTTCATTGAAAAATTTTAAGTAAAAAGAGCAAAATGAAAATGCGTAATATTCATCTGCAAATTTTTTATTTGATTTTTTAAGGGTTAAAATTAGGGTTTGGTTAGATTTGAGGTCAATTTTAAAGTAAGGATATGAGTTTGGGTAAGAATTAACAAAAAACTACATAAAATTTCCAGTGAAATAGTCTCTTCTTGACTGTTTTCCTCATGCAAGCAATCGGAATGGCAATATAAAGAGAAAATACTGGTATAGTGTTTAAGGAACTGTATGCAAGGGTCAACATCTGTAAGAGATATTCTATCTGTAATGTTACAGTTTTCTCATCTTATCTGTATGTTTCAGAGACGTGCATTGATAATTGCACATCTTGAGGTTATTGCTTTATAAATAAAACTTTTTTCTAAAATTTGATCCCTTTATTGTATTAAAAAATGCTTTATCCACTACATATTTGCAAAGTTTTATTTTCTAACCCAGACGTATGCAATCTGCTGCGCACAAGTACGTGTTGCTTGTGTAATCTTGACATACACAGCAAGCCGTGTGACATTTCATGGTTGTTTTAGAGGTCTACCTGTACTAAACAATATAGTACAAAGTTTTTTTCAGAATCTAGGGATTCATCTCCCAGCAGATTCCTATTTATGATTGTTTCACCTTGCTGTAAATATAGCAAAACCAATATTTAATGAAATCAATATTTTAGGTTTAATCGTTACACCTTGTTGTAAATACACTTATAGTAAAAACAATGTTAAATTCTTGCATTCAACTTCTTCAGAATTGCTTAAAGAACTTTTGAAGTTGTACAAGATTGTACTGTATACTGTTTCAAATTAATGTTTTATTTTTGCAGTGTGAGTAGAATTAAACTCAAAAATTGTAACGATTACACGTAAAAATATCCATTTGAACATTGCTTTTACTATATTTACAACAAAGTGCAACAATCATATAATACGAATCTGCTGGGAGATGAATCCTTAGCTTCTGAAACAACTTTGTAGTGTATTGTTTGGTACAGGTAGACTTAAAATAACCATGAAACGTCATGCGGCTTGCTGCATGTGCCAAGATTACACAAGCAACTTGTACCCGTGTGCCACAGAATTTCAGACCACATGCTGCAGATTGCATCTGTTTGGCTTAAAAAATAATACTTTGCATACAAGCAGTGGAAAAAAAATTTAAATACAATAAAGAAAATCAAATTTTTGAAAACAATACCTTTTAAAAATTTTTGAAATATTTACTTCAAAAAAAAATTTTTTTTTAAATCATTTGTAATTTTTTTTTCAAAAAAATCTTGCTATGACGCATAAAAGTCCTGGTGCCTAATAGTCCCAGAGCATAATGGGTGGTGCATAATCATCTAGCGCCTAAACATCCTTTCATTAAAGTTGTAGACCACAGTATGTATGCATTCTACTGTTTGCTTTTAATGATTCAGTTCGCATGATAAACATCTCATTGGGCTGGTTTTTATGCATAATAGGTGTGATGTATGCCAGTAGGCAAAGTTTATATAGGTTTTATGTAGCTTTGTCTTAGGCGAAGAATGTATTTTGGTTTTCATATTATTTATATATATACTGTATCAGTGTTTCCTCTTAACGCAAAAAATGTGAAAAGTGCAAAATACTTTCCAGCATTTTCACACAAATTTTTCACATGTGCAAGAAGGGTTTTCAGTGTTTTATTGTAAGAATAATTATTTCAAGATTGAAAAGAATCTAAAACCACATTTAACACTTAGTTGCTTCAGTGATTTAACAATTTGAAACTACTAAGCCCCAACAGGTGGCAAACTGGCGATTTCTGAAACCAGATTCAAAAATTCATCAGCACAGCATCGTTTTTTTTTTACACCAACCTAGCACTCTTTGGAGTGCCTCAAGGTTCTACACTCAGGCCACTTCTCTTTATCATTTACACAAATGATCTACAACAAGCTAAAAATTTCAGGTAGGGATGAGCATTTCAGAATAGTTGGCTATTCTAGAATTATTCCAAATATGTAAAACCGAAGCCAGAATATCGAATCCTATTCTGGTTTAAATTAACTTAATTTGCTAAACAAGTGAAGAAACTGTCAATCACCACCGATATCCAGAAAAAATTTGTTCAACGATTTGCTTAACCCTTTGAGCGCTAAATTATTTTTTTATGAAAAATAATTTTTTACAACCTATTTTTAAACAATTCTGTAAGCTTAACCTTTTATTTTATGCCCAACCAATGTATATAACATTTGTAGTACATAAGTAGGACTATCAAAAAATGTTATAAAATATGATCACTGTCACTAAAGTTAGGCTAAGAATACTTTGATTCACTCCCTAAATCGCTATCAGCTGCTACCATTTCGAAAGCTTAGTTAAGAGTGTAATAATTGTTTTTCATTTCCAAACAGTAACTTCAACCGAAGATATTAGCAAAAACTTCAATAGCAACCTATAGAACCCAATAGCTCATTGGAAAGCTGATTTCTTAACAAACAAAATGATATCTAACTTGGGGGATTCCCGCTTTCGAAACTAAAGCAGTATTGTTTGATATTTGTAAGGTAGTCTTGTCGCAAAATTGCGACAGCCAAGCTCAAAGGGTTAATTAAAGCAGCACTTTATTGCAGTGCATAACATTGAGTGCTTCTGAACGTTTACCACTTAGTTGCAATCTTAACTCGTTTACAGTCAAGCCTGAACTGGAGATACACCTTTCAGAAGAAGCTGATGCTGCAGTAATGGAAACGTATTTTGAAGTGAGTTGCTTCAAATGGGAAAGTTGAGAATTTGTGGATTACCAGTTCAAGTGTCCAGCTTAAAAGGTTAAAAACTTTGAATTTTGGAGGGACTCGTTTGGGGAAAACTTTTCTTCATATTTGCCTACCCCAAAAATTTTATCTGTCTAGTGTGAGTGGTTAAAAAGTTTGAATTTTGGTGGCTCCATTTGAGGGGGATCCCCCATTTTGTTACCCCCAAATTTTGTCTTTTCTTCATATTTACTCATCTTAAAAATTTCGTTTGTCTAGCCTAAAAGGTTAAAGTTTGAATTTTGGAGGGTGCGTTTGGGGAGAACCCCCATCATGGCACCCACAATTTTTCCTACGTTTAGTTTATTTTTTGATATCTACCTATTCCGAAAATTTGATCCATCTAGCTCTAACACTTTAAAAGTTCAAAATTTTGGAGGACCCAATTGAGGGGGATCCCTAACCTGACACCCCCAATTTCTGTTGCATAAAAGTCCTCCCTGATATCTTCAATCCCTCAAACTTTGAATACAGTGCAATTAGCAGTTTAAAAGCACATAATATGAGAAAAGAAAAAGAAGGAAAAAAGATGCAAAACAAGAAAAATAGTATATAAGCTGAGGTAAACAAATATATATAACCAAAAGAAAGGTAGTTTGATAGTGCACTCAAAAATTACAAACCACTTTTATCAGTATAAGTAATTGCAGAGATATATCGGTTCAAATTCGTCAACTTGCACACTTTCGGCCTGTAAAATTTTGGTCATGTGACCGGGCGCCACCAAACTCGATTTGCATAAAGCAGTGATTGCCAAACTTTTTCCAGACGCGTACCATTTTTAGCTTTTGTGCCGAGTTCATGTACCACCTAAGCTACATTATTTGACTAGAAAACCTAAAACTAAAAAATATACATCAGAGAGTAATACTAAAAAATATACATAGCATTGGGGTCAGCAAACCAAATAAAATGCTCGATGACAAATCAGAGAGAATTATTTACTAGTTACAAACCACCAAAATTTATCATGCCGCAACAAGGCCAACAGTCTGTTTCACCCATGAAGAAAAAGTAGCATGTAGCTGTATAAAGTTCAGGAAGACATAAAACGCCAAAAAATGAGCAAAACACAAAAAATAGTTTTAATGCGATGGATGTACCTGCTTTTCCTCCACCAGCTAGTCGTCACAACTGAAAGTTTGAAACACGGTTCATTTTTGGCTTATTTCACAGAGGTTTTAATGCATGTAAGATACGGCTATTATGTTAAACAAGATGAGTATTGCATCACAAATATGCAAAACCTCAAAATAAAAGTAACGAAAACGTCGCAAATTGGCAAGTTACTCAAAGTTGTAAGTTTTCAAAGTTGTTCAAACTAAGGCCCGATTAACACTGAGCAAAAAATCGTGAGCGTATTTTTGATTTATTTTGAACAAAAATACGGTTGCTTGGCATACGGCTTTACCATCGTACAAGCTGCCTGTTGGTTAAAACAAACTTAGAATGTGCTGGTTTGCTTACAATTTTATGCACAGTGTAGACCGGGTCTAAGATAGAAGTTTTAAAAGTTGAATGTCTTCACAAATTTATAAGTAAGCCGAAGTTGCTGGCGTACCATCTCAAAGACTCACGCTTACCATAAGTGGTACGTGTACCACAGTTTGGAAACCACGGACATAAAGCATTCATAAGCGCCAACATTGTGTGCAAATTTCAGCTTTAATCCTTTTGCTATTACCTTATGTACTGCAAGTGCGCCAGCGAAAATTAGCACATTTTTACTGGTTTTTGAGTTATAAGCGAATTGATAAATTTTAAAGCCATAAATCAGTTTTTTTAGTGTCTTAATTCACGATCACGTGACCTAGGATCCCCAAAATTGGCTCACATGACGCTTTTATTAATTCTCATGTTGAGTCCAAATTTCAACTTTCTAGTTTTTACAGTTTGCTAGTTTTGAGCAAATCAATCCTCATCTGCCGAAATTCACAAACAAAAACAAACCTACTACGCGCTGGCGTAAAGGCCCAATTACAAAGCAAATGGCTCACTACACTTTTATGGGAGAATTAACTGCAAACAAATTTTACCAACGTAATTGTGTTGATTTAAAACTGGTTCCAATTATATGATTTATTATTCAATTTATATTCTGGATAGTTTGGGATTCGGATCCTTCTGGATTTGGTATTCTGAAATGCCCATCTCTAACTTCAGATCAGGTTATTTGCAGATGACACAAACCCAACTGCATTACACACAAAAAAAAATTGGTAAATACTGAATTGCAGAAAACTAGTAACTGGATGAAAATAAATAAGCAATCTTTTAACTACAAAAAACAGAATATATGAAGAGCTTATTTCCAAAACAAACTCCTTTTATCCACTTTTGATGTTTTTGAAAAAACAGCGAAAAACGGTATTGAAGTTTTTTTCCGCAAATTTTTTGTTAATTTCACTTTATGGGAATTGCAGACGTATATCTCCTCAAGACCAAACCGTTTGAAAAATTAACGACATTTAGTTTAGATTTTATTTTGGCTTATTTAAATTTAAAAAAGTGGATATAAGGCATTTTGAAACTAAACTTAATAAAATTTTAGAAAATGTTGTTCTATCTAGAAGTAATCTGAATCTAAACCTTATGGTTTGTTGAAGCATTTGTTGTAGTGCGTATAAAACCTAATTGGTAGCTGCTTTCACCCAAAATTCAACAAAAAATCACTTTGACGACGTTACAGATGGTTGCTGTCATCTTTAAGCTTAACATTGCACACAACTATAACGTACTACGAAAGTAATCATGGAGTTTTAAAAATCGAGTCAATCCATGCTTAATTTTTTTTTTTTTTTGTGAAATGTCAACCCATGTTCTAGAATCTTCTCCAAACTTGGCATGGGGGTAGAACAGAGTAAAAAAAAACTATTTGCAAAAAAATTCACCTTTCTAGCACAAGTTCTGAGATATGGCCTTTTTAAAATTGCGCGAAAAAGTTAATTTTGAGAATACACATGAATGATTTTGACTTCTAACACTCAAACTTGAGGTAGAATGATGCAGTAAATAGCTTCCTCCTACTTTTGACCATGCCAAATCCAATAAAACTGGTATTTTCAAGTTGAAAAAATTAGTTTTTAAGTTATTTAGTAATTTAGGTGTTCCTCTTTGGGCCTCAATTATGGGGTGCTCTGAATTTTTTTTCTTAAAAAATGTTTTAACCCCATCTTGGATAACTACTTTTCATGGCTAATATGAAACCAAGCTTTGTCAAGCTGATTTAACATGTATTAAAAAGCATCAAAATTAAAGTACAATGCATTTCTGCAGTTTTTCATTTTAGAAGCATGTCACATACGATAAGCAACTTTTTCAATGCTTTTTTCTTAAATATAACTCTTTTACTTTTTAATAGTAACCTTTCTTTGTTTAAAGCATGCATAAAAGGCAAGTCTTTGCTATTTATCAAAATTAGCTTGATATTCTGCGAGCTGTACATGGTCATACTAAACGTGTTGACCTCTGTTAGACACAATACCAGTTGAAGATCACCGTATAAAACTTCAACACAATGTCAGAAATATTGTATCAGTAACCAAAAGCATTCAAGTCATTAACCTGATTTAATATCTTTTTAACCCACCATTTGAGAATTTAATTAGACATACGAAATAGCTAGTCTTTGAACGAAAGCTAATAAGCTCACGATTAACGTTGCAAAATCTAGTGCATAAAACTGCCATACAAAAACCAAAAATCTTATGTGATGGTCATCCAATAGCTGTAAATAGTAATGTCAAGTACTTGGGACTATGAATTGATGACAACCTTAACTTTGACATTCATCTCAAATTTATTGAACGTAAAATCGCCTACACAGTGGGTATACTCAATAAATTGAAATGCTATTTCCCTAAGAAAACTCTGTTGCAATTCTATTACCAATACTTATTAATTTATCTTCATCTTCTCTATGTGATTCCCATGTGGGGTTCTACCTACAAATCTTATCTCCACAATATTTCAATTTTCAATTCTCCAAAACAAAGCTGTTAAAATCATTACCCATACAAAATGGAATTCCAGCGTAAATCCTTCATATACCAACCTAAAGATCTTGAAACTGAACTAACTTTATCAATATGAACTTGGTAAAATAAGGTATAATTTATGCCATAAGAAACATCCATGAACGGGTCCACGACAACTGACCACAAACCAAATGACGCTGATTAGAGCAATAAGTATATTTTACTATCCCCAGAGTCATCTTGCCCAAACCCTCACTTTGTGACAAAATCATTGTGATGAAATCAGTGATCAAATCACTGTGACAAAACCGTTGGCTCGCGGTCAGTTTGTCGTGGTCAAATGACCTGGCTTGTTCATGTAGCGCTAACTTAAACTAATACTTCCTAAAGTCCAATGTTAGGCATTCCTGCCCTACCCGCTGCTCCACTTTTCTCATATTCACTATCCCATTTATGAAAAGTCCGAAGCTGAAACAATCTTTCTTATACCAGGGTGTTAAAACCTGGAACTTAATTCCCCAGAACTTTCTAAGCAGATGCAATAGATGGAATGATGACGTCACGCAAACAATGATGACGTCATCAAAACCAGTAAATCCTTATAACAGCATGCAAATTTGTCTAAATGTTGTGAAATATTATTTTCAGCTGGACTTTTGTTATTTCAAAGTCATCTCTGATCAATTCACCGCAGATGATGACGTCACATACATGATGACATCATCATGCATGATGATGTCATCTTTAATACATTGTGTTTATTATTATTTGTAATTTTTTGTAATTGAAATACTGCATAATTCACAAAATTTTGTAATACAGCAGTATTATTTTCATTATACCATTCAACAGCTGATGAAAATAAATATTTTTTTATGCAAACGCAATTTATTTTAAGAAACAGCAGAAAAATCAATATTTTTGAATTATGACATTATCAAAGATGTAATGATGATGCAATGCATTTATCTGCAAATAAAATATTTTATTCCAGCTAAAGATTAGCATCGATAATGAATACGCAGTACAATGAAAAGAATAAGCGCACTGATAAGTATGCATTGTGCTCAAAACTGCATAAAACCCCTTGGGTGCCTCTAACAAAAGCAAAAATGACGTCACTTCCGGTTGTCCCACTGACCTCAAGCTTTCTGAAAATGTCTAAATTGGGAGACGTGTTGAGCAGGGTTGGATCCATGCATTTTTTTTGTGATTTTTAAATTCAAATTCATTGACTTTAAAAAAACTAAATTCAAATTCAAGTTCATTGACTTTGAAAAAATTTAAATTCAAATTCAAATTCATTGACTTTGCAAAATTCGAATTCAAATTTAAAATTACCAATAACTTGTGAGCAGATTCAAATTCAAATTCAAAATTCAAATTCAATCTAACCCCACTTTTCACACCAAAGATTCAAAGAGGAGTTTGCTGTTTGCACCTAGCAAGATGCAGATGTGTATTAGCGCATCACAGGTGCGTAATAAACCAACAACTCAAGTTGCTTGAATCTAGAATTAGATACAAGTGCCCTTGAAGGGGGGCAAACGAAGTGGGGGGGCACTAAAATTTGCTTATAAAAACTGATCTTCGGATCTTGTACGGCTACAATTATGCGCAGTTTTAAAATAAGGCTGGCAGCGTTTCTTAGCTCGTTTCTTCCATGGTCAATAATCGCTTGAAAAATTTATCTGCAGCAGTGAATGCTACCAGCAGACGTGCGACCAGGATTTTGCTAATAGAGGTGAACCAAAAGTAAATTTTTTTACATAAAAAATGCCTGATTTAGCCCCCGTGCTGAACAAACTGATGCAACTTAAGCATGTCAGAAATGGACATAGATACTAAATATTAAGTGAATGTGAATAGGGCCTGAGGGCAGACCCCCCAACCGCTTAACAATTTTGAAGAAAAAAAAATAGCAATTTTAATGCCAATTTAATCATATTTCGCACTTTTAGAAGCCATATGAATAACTGAATTCAACTCAAGCATGTCAGAAACGGACATAGATACCAAACATTAAGTGAATGTGGATAGGGCCGGAGGTCGGATTCCCCAGCCGCTTAACGATTTTGAAGCAAAAAAATAGCAATTTTAACGCCGTTTTAATCATACTTAGAACTTTTAGAAACCATATGAAAAACTATATTCCTAAAATTCAAAAGTCATTTCAAAGAATTGAATTCTTTTCACCTTCAGCCCCCCCTTACTTAAGGTCAAGTCTAAGATACGTTTAAATGCTTGTATTTTCAGATTGAATTTTTGAAGTGACGTTGTAAATGGGACTTAAACCCCTTTACACTAGTTATGCCACTGACTGTGACCTCAAAATCTTGAGTGTGCTCTAAAAATCAAAACAGCTGGTCTTCGAAACAAAAGTTTTCACGCATTGTTTCATTTCATAATCACTAATGAAATACTGGTAACGATTCTGCAAGCTTACATGTCTCTTCCGCATATGGGGTGCCGTTTGTGTGCCTTAATTTGTGCAATGTTTTTTTGCATATTTAATTAAACAGTCATTTTAATTCAATGTACAAAAATAAATAAACAAAAAAAACACGTACAAAAGTAAACAAAAAAAACATGTGCAAAAATAGATATGCAAAAATTTTTCAATATTTATTACACCACAATTTGTGCAACGTTTATTTGCATATTTAATTAAATACTTATTTTAATCAAATATACAAAAATATATGCCGCAGAATAAACCATTGCAAAAATAAATAGACAAAAAACAGCTACACAAAAATTGTTGTTGCAAAAACAAATTTATTTTTGCAACATCATTTTTTGCTTAAAAATTTTTGCATTACAATTGCTTGTGTGATAAACATTTGTACATTCATTTTTGACAGCAAAGAAACAACACACGCCAAAATAAATGTGCAAAATTTTGTGACGCAAAAAATGTTGATGCAAAAATTCCTGTCGCAAAAAAACGCGTGCAAAAAATAAATCATCAAAATTATTTGACTATTTAGTTCGTGTCCATAATGATCAAGGGTTGAAATCATGCGGGCGGGAAAGTACCAGCAAGGTATAAAACTGGAACTTCAGGACGAAAGCTTCAAGCTATGCGGCAGCTATAGTAAGGTGCTAGCCTGCTTATGAGACCTCTCGTTGGGCTCAAAAATGATGGTTCATTCACCAGTACCTTCCCGCCCTCATAATTCCAACCCTTTACCATTATGGACATGAACTAAATAGTCAAATACTTTCGACGATTTATTTTTGCACGTGTTTTTTTGCAACAAGAAATTTTGCATCAACATTTTTTGCATCACAAAATTTTGCACATTTATTTTGGCGTGTGTTTCTTTGCTATCAAAAATAAATGTACAAATGTTTGTGACACAAGCAATTGTAATGCAAAAAATTTTTAAGCAAAAAATGATGTTGCAAAAATAAATCCACAAAAATTTTTGTGGATTTATTTTTGCAACAACAATTTTTGTCAAAAATTTTCGCACAAAAAATTTTTGAGTAACAGTTTTTTGTCTATTTATTTTTGCAACGGTTTATTCTGCAGCATATATTTTAGTATATTTGATTAAAATGAGTATTTAATTAAATATGCAAATAAGCTTTGCACAAATTATGGTGTAACAAATATTAAAAAATTTTTGCATATCTATTTTTGCACGAGTTTTTTTTTTTGTATATTTATTTTTGTACATTTAATTAAAATGACTGTTTAATTAAATATGCAAAAAAGCATTGCACAAATTAGGGTACACAAACGGCGCTGCATATCCACGACACATCCGTAAAGACGTGTCAATAAGACGGAATATTGCATCAGACTAATGTACAGCAGTTGGTTGCCAGCAATTTCACAAAGAATCGAAAACACATCAAAGAAGAATTATGTTTAAATGTAATTATTTCTTTTTCAATTATTGTTTGTTGTCTTGTTGTTGTGTGATGTTACAAAAGCAGTATTTTTAGTAAACCAAAAGGGGGGCACAAGTGGTTGTTATGGGGGTACGCCCCCCAGCTCTCCCCCTCCCTTAGCAACGGCACTGGTTGGATCCATTCATTTTGTTTTTAATTTTTAAATTCAAATTCAAATTCATTGACTTCGAAAAAACTAAATTCAAATTCATTGATTTTGCAAAAGTCGAATTCAAATTCAAATTCATCAATAATTTGTGAGCGGATTCAAATTCAAAATTCAAATTCAATCCAACCCTAGTGTTGAGTAGGCTAGTCGAACTCAAGCAGATCACAGACAAGCCCGAAGAAGCTGGGCGATTTTTTGGAAAAACAAGCTATTTTAATGCCTTTGGATAACATTCCGCAGATGTTCAGAGCCATTTGAAAGAACTACTGTACATACTCATGGATAGGTCGCAACTTTTTTCTCATATTTAAAAAAAAAAAACACGGGTGCGACCTATCCGTGCGACATACCTTGAAAGTTTTCGGCTATTGCAAGTACCGTATTTTCCGGCTAATAAGCCGTTATAGACATGAATTGCGCTTGCGCTTGTGCTCGCACATACCAATGCGAGACAGTTTCATGTGCGCACACGCACATGCGACCGCTCAGCGTGCGTTGGATTTTCCCGCTTTGTTAAGAAAAAATGGTTTTGCGATTTTAATGTTCGATTTCAAAGTTATTTGTTTTTAATTTATTTTAATTTTTGAAGTTTATTTTAATTTTCGCACAGATAACTTCGAAAATTTATCTTAATTTTCAAAGTTATCTGTGCAAAAAAGATGGTGCGACTTATGTGCAAGTCAACGCTAAATTCAACTTTTTTAACACAAAACTAATAGTGCGACCTATAGGCGAGTATATACGGTAGATTTTTAGCATTTGTAAACCAATTAAAAAAATTAAATTGTTCCATCCTCCTTTTACTTGCAATTTAAGTCCAAAACATGTTTAAAATCTTGAATTTAGGATTAAATTTTGCACGTGACTTGGCCCAGTAAGGTACATTGTCTCCCAAACGAGTAGGCAAGTGGGGCAGGGGAGGCCATGCCCCCCTGGATTTACACACATGATGCTATGAGTCATTGAGCAAGCCCTCATATCGTCGAACCATCTCAACTATTACCAATCTTGTAACTTTCTTTCTTTGGTGCGCTGGTGTGCACTTACAAAAGATCCATAGTGATACCCACAAAACAGTTAATTTTGCGAGTAGTTCAAATTGGTGTTTCACGAAAAAATAATTGATGATTTAAATTTTGCACCTAATCACTTGCTAATGTTGCATCCTTCTTGAGCAGTTATACTTCGTCAAGAGAAGATTTTAAGGCCGAAGCAAAGCAAATTGACAATATCTGTAAGATTTAAAATGTTTGTATTGAAGCCCTCAGGTAGTATAATACATGGAAGCATTCAAATGAACTAGAAAATGGTAAAAGCAAGTCTCTAGATGAAATAATAATTTAATTCTATAAGTTCTATCCTGTTGTTCGACATGCATTGTTAATTGCATTAACTTTGACAATCACTACTTGCACTGTGCAGTGCTGTTTAAACACTCTGAGACGTTGAAAACTTGGCTCCGAACAACCTCTGGAGAAGATCGCACCAGTGCCCCTAGTGGACTGCATATGATTAGCGTGCACAGAAACAAAGTCAAAGAAAACATTCAAGAAATCACAAACACAATCATAACAATTTTGTTTCTCAACCAAGACGACTTCAATTATTATTTACTTACGACGTATAAGAGCTGCTTTATAACATTCGCTATATGTTTTTGCCAGGGCCTAAACAAAAGAGGTTTAACAAGAACTTCGCACTCGCCTCTAGAAGCCTCCAAAGCTTGGAGCACAGCTATAAACCCAACCACTTTTCTATGGAAAAACACGACTGATTTCAGGCACACGACTTTTAGTTTCTACTACCGAATATAATTGTTTGTTCAACAACTTTTCTATTTATCCAAATGTTTGATAACCACAAAAATTTTGGGGCAGACTGAGCTAAGCCAACTTTTGAAATAATTTTCCTTAAAGGTCTTGTTTTACAAGCCTGAGTCAGAAAAAGTATTGAAATAGAGAGTGAACATAACTAATTACACTTCTTAAATGAGAACATGTCATTATTTTGTATTATTGGTACCACTATGTTCATAGGCATAGCCAGGATTCAAACCACAAATCACTTGTAATGACATCATCAAAAATTTTGGAAAGAGAAACTTTTTGTAGGAAAAAGATACCAGAGATTGGAGAATCAAAACTCATGGCCTGTGTTAGGCACTTAACCAGGATTTTGAAAAGGGGAGAGGGCTCAAACCAAAAGCTAAAACTTGAAAACAACTAAATTGGGAGACAAGTTGAGTAAAGTAGTGCAACTCAAACCGATCACAGATGGGGGTCTGGGGGCAAAGCCCCCAGCCACTGTGCAATTTTTAGTAATTTTTGGAAAAAATAGATATTTTAATGCCAACATTTGAAAGCCAATTGAAAAAATTAAAATGTTCAATGCTCCTTTTACTTACAATTTAAGTCCAAAACATGTTTAAAATGTTGCATTTCGGGGTTAAATTTTGTAAGTGATTTGGCCCAAGCAGGGGGAAGTGAAGTACATTGCCTCCTGCAATATTTTAGCAGTAAATAATGATCCACTCAAAGATTTACCATAAAGCTTTTTGTTTTGTCATGAACATAACCAGTTGTAGGAGTACATGTATGGCCAAGGGGCCCAGGTCCCCTCAATTTAAACTCGACAATTTGTTCAATGAGCATTTCCCTAGCTATTTTATTTTTCAAAAGTATTTCGTGACCTAAAAACTGGCAAGGTGGAGGCAAATTGTTGCAATTAAAATGGTACCGGTACAAGGGTCCACGACTTTTTGGCGCCAACATTCTGTGCTTTTTACTAACACTAACCCAAAGCCCTAACCCTAACCCAAACCCTAAATAAGTGAACTGTCAAAGAGCATCAAATTAGCGCTGAAACGATTTGTGCAGTAAACGTATGGCAACGAAATAGGTGGCGCTGAAATGGTCGCACCGAAAAGACGTGATCCCCCGGTACAATAACGGTTACGCCTACAACCTGTGTTATTATTGCCTGGGGCCTGTGACCTTTTGGGGATTTGCCGAATATAGGTGAAGACCAAAAAAAAGGTCTTACCATCTTGAGCACAGGGCCCCTGGCACTGTGCCATATGATGAATCCGGCCCTAGTTATTGCATTACATTCCCAATAACGTTAGATGAGGGCCTGAGGTAGCAACTTTTAGGATAAAAGCCCTTAACTTCACCCAGGTTATACATTCAAAATGGTTGGCAAAACTTGAATTCAGGGGGCGGGGGATCTCAGGTCATCAATGTTATCGGTAATTACTGTTGTATGCGAAAAAATGCTAAAAGAAACTGAAAGAATAGGGTGTTTGGCAACATTTTTATCGTTGGTAGCGTTTCAATTGGGGGGGGCCAGGGCCCCCTGCGATCTCCCCTTGACTACGCCTATGCTTTTGACAGGGATAGAAAGCAATTTAGAACTGAATTGTTAATAGAAACATGCAAATGGGCAATCTCTACATTTTTCAATAAAAAAGTTTATTTTGAAAAATATGCTTTCCAAGGCATTTTGGAAATAAATTCTTCATATAACTAGATGGGAGTTTGCCATCAAACCCAGTAAACGACCGACGCATAGCTAATGCTGTGACGCTCAAAAGTACTTTTCGTCTACCATAAAATCAGCAATTATTCAAAAATATCTGATTACGGAGCCTCCAGAAAAGTAGAAATCCCAAACAATGCCAAAAAATATCAACGTCTTCATTTCTGATTCTAAAAAAAATAACCTGTCAGGTTAAACCAGCGTTTCTCAAAGGATGGATTGCGACCCAAATGTAGGTTGAACAAATAGAAAAATCTTAATAGCGCAGTGAAAATCCTATCATATCAAATTACGTGCTAAACCAACATCTTAAGTGATTAACAACAATTTGTCTGTTAAAGCTTCCACCATCAGTACTATAAATACATACATCGTAGCTCAAGCGCAAATTCAAAATGCGTACAAAGCTATCCTGTAATGTCTAGTACATATTATTTATTTACATAAACACTCTGCATTGTATTGGTCCCAGATCTATGTTTTTGCCTTAATAACAACAATTCTAAACTTCTATCTCGAACAGATGACTAGTTGTATTTTTAATACTTTGTCTTACAACAGGGTTTATACGGAATTTTTCTGACATATTCCCCTGACTTTCGTCAAAATCGTACCTGTTTTCCCTGACTTTCGTTTAAAAATCTCTATGTTTTTCCCTGACCCAATCCTGCAAAACATACTTTTTCCCCGACTTTCAGAATATAAACGAACAGTATAATATCAACCAGCAGCAAAAAGAACTATGCACACCTAATGCATACATACACAGAAACATCAATTCAGCAGCAGAAATAAGAATTTCACAGGTGACCTGTCGTAATTGTATTTTAAAAAACTGCAAGAAGCTTGGCTTGAATAACGAAAATAAGAAAAGTGACATATTTCACAAGTGTCTGGTTTCGCAGTTCACAGCACTCTGCACTACTTCAAGTAAAAAATCTTAAGAAAATCACAGCAATAATAACACTGAAATAAATACACAGCATGATGGTATGGCTTAGCTGTCAGATCTAAAACAAACATGTGAAACAGTGAAGAAGTACAACGAAATGTAACAGACAGAATACCAAAGAAAAACAAAGTAAACCAACCACCTTAAGGAATGTCACTCTATCAAAAAATCCACCCCTTAAAAACACTGGTAGTGGTCTTGTCTTGTCACTGCAGCTTTTTTCTTTTCGCTTCCATAGCTTCAATTGCCTTATCAAAAGTTTTTCTTTTCAATGCAATCTTTTCAATTATCACTATATCCACTAACAACATGCTTCAGAACCCACTGTATTTCGGCATTCAATTTACCTCCATCTTGAAAGACCAGTGGAATCGTGCTTTGACTATTTGCACTGCAGGATGGTTGAATTTCAACCAAACCTTCTGTATCTAGGGAAGATTGCAGCTGATTTTCTTCAGAAGATAAGTTAGCAGGCCTAATATCATTTCTTTTAGCAAAGAAATTCTTAATTTCGGCCCGTTCCTTGACTTTTTTCACATGGGATTTGTTGCCAGCATGACTCCTCAATGCCCTGATTCCCATGTTGCTCAATGCTATATTTGTCTTACACAGTCGACATCTTGGTTCACCTTTGGTAGAAGCTTTACAAAGCCATGCCTTGAATTCTTCAGACGATAACCAACCATCTTGAAAATAAGTTTGTTTCGATTTTTTAGACATTCTAGGCTACTTCTATAGTAAGAAAACATCAAAATAAAAAGAAAAGTATGAAGTCAAGCTTGTTTGACCAAGAGGTTTCCAAGATACACAATTGCTAAAATAAACAATGGATCTTGATTCATAGGAGATAAGAACTTTCCAAAAAAATCTCCCTGACTTTTTCCAACTTTTTCCTGACTTTTTTGTTGAATTCTCTGACTTTCCCTGACTCTCCCTGACTTTCCCTGACCATCTTGAAAAAGATATGTTTTCCCCTGATTTTCCCTGACCGTATAAACCCTGTACAAATATCTACAAAAAAAACAGCTTTAGCTTAAACGAAAAGTAAAGATTTGAAGAGTCTATGTATTTGAGGGGCTTCCGGGGAGGGGTGTCACCTATAAAAACCATGCCAAAATATTTATTTTTTGCAGACTTAATGTTAAAAACAATTAGCTCTCTAACAAGTGATTTAAACAAATTGATTTAGGAGTGGTGCAATTTTCGGTTTCCCGAGGGAGTGGTACCCTTAAACTATGTCAAAATATTTGTTTAATGTTTCATAACATTAAAAACAGTTAGCTTCCCAGCTTTAGCCATTCAAAAAATTGAATTTGGGGGGTATATTTGGGGGAGGGGAGTGCTTGGAGAGGTACCCCCAAACTATGTTAAAATATTTGTCCATAAAAAATCTGCTGATATCATAAAACACTGGCACCCTAAGTCAAGCCATTTAAAAAATTGATTTTTGGGGGGTGCATTTGGGGGGTCCCCGAGGGCATGGCACCCCCAAACTACGCCAAAATATTTGTCTGTTAAATATTTGGTGACATCAATACAAACTGGCACCTAGTTTGAGCTGTTCAAAAACTTGATTTTTGGGGGGGCTATTTGGGCAGGTGTTACCCCCAACCTATGTCAAAATATAAATTTGTCCGTTAAATATCTGCTGATATCATAAAACACTGGCACTCTAAGTTAAGCCATTCATAAAATTTACTTTTTGGGGGTCTATTAGGGGGAATTACCGGAGGGGGGAACCCCAAATTACGTCAAAGTATTTGTCCATTACATATCTGCTGATATCATAAAACACTGGCACCCTAGTTTGAGCCGTACAAAAAATTGATTTTTTGGGGTCTAGTTGGGGGTTCCCCGGGGGGTGGCACCCCCAAACTACGCAAAAATATTTGTCTGCTAAGTATTTGCTGGTATTAAAACAAAACTAGCTCTCCAAGTTGAGCCGTTAAAAAAATTGATTTCTTGGGGCCTTATTTTTGGGGGGGTTCTTAGGGGAGTTGCCCAAAAAAATTTCAGGAGGAAAAATTGCGTGTGCAGCTCAGCAACTTTACACAACAATTATATTTTGATGTTTTGTGTTTTAGAAGAGCGTACAAGATTTAGGAAGAAAAACACGCAAAAAAAAAGGAAAACCTCATTGCGGCCAAAAGTGGGTTGGTTGGGATTAAAGGGACCTTAAGACATACAACCATGTGAAATATTTTTTGCCGAACTAAAGCCGTTTTAGACAGAGACCGCTTTTTACCCCAAACTTGCGGGGCAGTTTTTGGGTTCTAAACTCAAAGTCACGTGATCGATTGCCTCAAGATTTGGTACAAACTTATAACTCATTTATCTCAAACTCCTGTCAAAATTTCATGTAACTAGACCAAACCGTTTTGGAGTTATAAGCAAAAGTCTGAAATTTCGCACTCATTAGTTGGAAAATGGCCGAGTAAAAACAAAGAAACACACAACGCAAGCGTCGGTCGTTCCAATGATAAAAAACAAGAGAAAAAACAAATTTACTGTGAAAATTGATAACAACATAATTAATCACAACACTTGTGTGAAGTATCTGGGCATACTGATTGATGATTTTTTGAAATGGGAGAGCCAAATCCATAAAATGTGTTCTAAACTTGCTAACTAGCGGATGCTGGGCACTACTATATCATTAGCAAAAATATGCTAACTGTAATACTTTAATGACGGTTTATTATAGCATGATTCATTCTCATTTTAGCTTCTGCATAAGGAGCTGGGGTAGTGCTTCCAATATAAACCATAAATCCAATGGACATATTACAAAAACAAGCAGTAAGAATTGTAACACACAGTACTTAAATTGTATGGGGGAGTAAGTCTCCCCTAACACACACTAAAGTATCCCCATCAAGAGTTAGCGTCCCCCCATCGAGATTTAGGTGTCCCTCCCATTGAGATTTGAGTGCTGGATGATCAGAGGAAAAAGACCTACAAATTTTGGTAAAATATAGCATCAAATTCTGCGGGAAAAGTGATTCAGGAGGAGAAACACTTCAACTGTTGGCGAAGACCTTTTTTTTTTTTGGTCTTCACCTAATTTTGTAAAAAAAACACTTCAATTTTCGGCGAAGACCTTTTTCTTTTTTGGTCTTCATTCAATTTCGGCGACAGAATTATGTAATGTTCACTAAAGTACTTTTGCATGCCAAATGCATTTCCTCAAGGATGCAAAAGCGTCCCCCATGCAAAATTTTACAATTTAAGGACTGGTAACACATAGCAATAGCAGAACCCACACAAAACCCTTATTCCATAGATTATAGATACTAAAACTACACAATTTGTCCACTCTTGAAACAGTTAAATTAATGCATATCCTTTAGAACAATTCATTGAACATCTGAATTTAAACAGAGATACCTACAAATTACTTGACTAATCCTATTCACATCATACAAGAATACGAAGTAAAAACTATTCCATACCAGATACCTCGGTTTAAATCAAGATAATCATACAATTCATTAACATAATTACATTAGGCCCAAAGTGTAGAAACAAACACCCCTTAATTGTAATTAATAGTAATTACATTTTATTCACCAAGTTGCCTTGGCCAGGAGACAGCGAAGGGACCTTTCGGTCTTCGAGTGAAGCTGCCATCTGCCCACCGGTCTACCACACACGGCGGAGGTTTCACATTGTCCCTTTTAATGCTGAATGTCAAGCAGGAAAGCTGTAAATATCAATATTTACAGTCTTTGGTTTGACCCGACCAGGAATCGAACCCGAGTCTACCGCTTCAGTAGCAGACGCTCTATCTACTCGACCACTGATCAGTTAAAACATGACATAATTCAAGTCAGAAGCATAAAAATGAACTGAAAAGGGTTATGATATCTGATTATGAAATGACAAGTAATTTTTGGAATGACAAGATCGTTTAGACAAAATAGAGTAAAAGAGCTTTCAAATGCTATCAAAACTTTGAGCAAATTGGCTAAGTAGGGCGGGGGGCTTTTATTTTTCCATGACTAAAAACGATTTGGATAAGTAAACTTGAATGTTGCAACTTAGGAGGTCAAAAACTTGAATTTTTTGCAGTGAATACTTAAATTTAATAGGCCTAGTGACATGTTTGTGTTGTAAATAGACTTGCTGATTTTGTTTCGTTGGATTGCATATGCTATCTTTACTGCTTTATTGATTTTATAACAGCTGACTTTGATAACTGCAATAGTCTTTTTACTATTTAATTACCATATGAATTGAAATTTTGATCACAAATTTTATGTAGACTTCAACACTTAAAATATTTATCTACGATCTTGCTTTAAGGTATTTGTGATTTTTATTGTACTCTTTAGTTAATGTGACATATTTTTTCAATCTCATGTTGATTCTGCTTAGTCTATGGTTTACTGTTAACTTACTTTTTATTATGGCAGTGGCTATTTTACCTCTAGAGGCAAAAAAGCCACTGCCTTTTATTATTGTTTAGCAACCACACTCTAATATAATTCTTTTTGCTTTTTATGTTTGTGTTACTATTCCGTATTGGTGCTGGCTGTATAATTAAATTTGCTGGATAATTGTTTTTGTTTGCATAATTCTGCATATTTTTTATGGAAGTGGCTAGTATTACCAGTACGTTACATAATGCCCATAAAGAGCATAAGAGAGCAAAAAGTGAGTGCTCATTTGCTCACTCTTTTTTGTTTTTAAATTATGGTTAGGGTTAGACTGTAGAGTTTTGATTGGGTTTATGGTTGGGGTTAGGGCTAGAATAGCCATTTTCTTATTCTTATGTAACAATGAAAACAGCAGCCTCTGCCATTTTTTATTGACATTTGATGGAAAAGGCTAGGCGAATGTTCGGTTCCATTTGCCCAGACATTTGGAAATAAAGCCTAAAAAAACTAACCCTAAGCCCTAACCGTAACCTTAACCCTAAAATCCTAGCCCTAACCCAAAGCCTAACCTAAACCTTAACCCAAACCTATACTGCATAAGTGTAATAATCAAAATAAAAATTTCCGAAAACGAGTGACGTCACTGGAATCTTTGTTTATTTAACCTCACGTGTTCCATTCGCCAAGTCACAAAGTCACTTTGACATTTTATTCAACATTTCTGAATTTTATGTAAATCTTACATACTCACCCATTCAGCATCTCAAACTGTTGACAGTCTTATTGAATCATGATTTATTGGAAATGGTATGAGTAATGTTTCATTTACTATCTTATCTCAAGGGGTAGACAAATTGCTATTTTATTTGGTTTATTATTATTACTTCTAGTTGTTTACCTACGTATATGACCAAATATATACCAGTAAGTGTTTTTCTTGCAAACCAAACAAAGAGCTCAATGACGCTACGTCAAAGAGCTTGATGACACTTTCATTTTTGTTAACTATGTATGGTATATGTAACATAATCGCCAGAAGTTTGCAAAGTTTGAATGCACAAGTTTGTGAAAGATGGCAACTAGGCTGCAAAAACTGGCTGACCCCTACCTGCAAGGAACATCTGGTGGGCTCCAGGAATAGAAAAGACACATTCCTGGAGCAAAACAATGATGATGATAACTTGGCAGACAAATATATGTTACTTTGCAATATATTAGTACATTTTATCTGTTCATTTTCGGAGTCATTTAATACAGTTTCTATACAAGAGTTTTTTTAAAGGTCAAGATTAGGGGTTGAGTTACGGCTAAACAGTAATGTTTAAAGTAAATTTTACAGTAAGGATTTGCGATTGAGTGAGAATTAAAATGGGAAAAAAGTGAAACAGAAATATCCAGTGAAGTATACAGGAGCCTCCCAACCTACATTAGGCCTATACAAAATGCTTACCGATAGCCTACTGCATCAGTTACAAATTGACCAAGACAATGAAAATCTAATATATGTAAAGGCAGCATACTAACCTTTTCGATTGCCATTATCAACATTAGTTTGAAGCCATCCTCCAACATTTGGCAATTTCTCGAGAATGATTATTCTGAAAGGATCTTTGGAAAAACGAGACAACAAAGTGCCTGTGTAAAATGCAGCAGAAAGTCCACTAATTCCACCTCCGCAAATTACTATTTTCATGTCTGGCAGTCTGGTAGTGGTAGTGGTATTTTCTGATTCCAAATTCAGAAATTCTTACGGTCTAGGTTCAATCAGTTGCCTTTGTTCGTTGTAATGGTACATCTACCGATAAGGAGGCAATTGGCATACCAACGAATTAGAAGACCAACTTAGGCCTTGAACACCAAAAGGCTTAGGCAGATATGTTCCTTGGCTGTCTCCTTGCCAGGCAACTTGGTAAATTATGATCTACGCTAATTGGAACAACCGACGCTCGTGTCGCGTGTTCCTTTGTTTTTACTCGGCCATTTTCCAACAACGAGTGCGAAATTTCAGACTTTTGCTTATAACTCCAGAACGGTTTGGTCTAGCTGCATGAAATTTTGACAACGGTTTGAGATTAATGAGTTATATGTTTGTACCAAATTTCGAGGCAATCGATCACTAGACTTTGGGTTTAGAACCCAAAAACTGCCCCGCAAGTTTGGGGTAAAAAGTGGTCTCAGTCAAAAACGGCTTTAGTACGGCAAAAAATATTGGTAGTGACTATTTCACCGAAAATTTTCAACTTAAAGAGAGTAAAACGAGAATGAGAAATATTCATCCGCGCTTTTTTCATTTGCTTTTTTAGGGGTTAAGAATAGGGTTTAGGTTAGGGTTTGGATTAGGGTTCGATTAGGGAATAGTTTTAGAGTAAGCATTTGAGTTTGTGTTAGATTTGACTCAGAATTAATAAAAAACTAGATAAAAATTTCCGGTGAAATAGAGCCTTCCAAAAATATTTCACATGGTTGTATGTCTTAAGGTCCCTTTAATCCCAACCAACCCACTTTTGGCCGCGATGAGGTTTATTTCTTTTTTTTTGCGTGTTTTTCTTCCTAATTTTTGTGCGCTCTTCTCCTAATCCACAACACATCGAAATCTAATTTTTGTGCAAAGATGTTGAGCTGCAAACGCAATTCTTTCTCCCGAAATTTTTTTGGGCAACTCCCCGGGAAACCCCCAAAATGGGTCCCCAAAAATCCATTTTTGAACGGTTTAAGATAGAGTGCTACTTTTTTGCTATTGTAGCAGCTCGGAAGTGCTCTCAAACTGTTTTGCGAAATTTTCATTTGCCTGTCAGAATTCATGTTTTGTGTGATTTTTCGTCCGAGTTGCTTCGGTTCTTTTCAACAATGCGGCCAAAATTCTTCCGAATTTTGACCGCATTGGCGGGGGGTGATTGTAGCAGCTCGGTAGATTGCTTGCCGTTGCATCATCCGTGGTTGCCTTTTTATGACGTCAGAGTAATTCATTCACCGTGCATTTGTTGTTGCGTGTTGCAATTCAATTGACTTAAAATCGTTATGTAGAAAGCACGGCTAATTTTGCAGTTCAGTTGGCTTTAATTTATTATGAAAACGTAAAACGCATGGCTAAACTATCAGCAGATATTTAAGCAACAGAAATTTTGACATAGTTTGGGGTGCCACCCCCTGGGACCCCCGAAATGGACCTCCCCAAAAATCAATGTTTGGAACCGCTCAACTTAGAGTGCCAGTGTTTCATGATATCAGCAGATATTTAACAGACAAATATTTTGACATAGTTTGGGAGTGCCATCCCCCCCCGGGGACCCCCCCAAATGGACCCCCCCAAAATCAATTTTTCTTTGGCTTAACCTCGGGTGCCATTCTGTTATGATATCAGCAGATATTTCACAGACAAATAGTTTGATATAGTTTGGGGTGCCATCCCCTGGGGACCCCCCAAATGGACCCCCAAAAATCAATTTTTGAATTGCTCAACTTGAGGTGCCAGGCTGTTATGATATCAGGAGATATTTAACTGACAAATATTTTGTCTCTACTTTTCTGGAGGTTCCATAATCAGATATTTTTGAATAATTGCTGATTTTACGGTAGACGAAAAGTACTTTCGAGCGTCACAGCATTAGCTATGCGTCAGTTGTTCACTGGGTTTGCTGACAAACTCCCATTTAGTTGTTGTTGTTGTTGTAGCGCATTTTGGTTCTCCTGTAATCGAACAGCATCAGACACTAACTTTTTGGACGATCCGCACACTTTTCATTTTGTAAGAATATGAGTTTATAATGAACCCAATCCTAATGTAAGCTTTGGTAATACGCAGGCGTGTAGCCAGAAATGCGCAATGGGGGGGCTGTTTGGGGGGTCTGGGGGTGGACCTCCCAGCTGCCGGAGGCCAATGGGGGTCTAGGGGGAAGTCCCCAGTCGCTGGAGGCTGGGGGTTTGGAGGCAAAGCCCCCAGCCGCCGGAGGCACGGGGGCCTGGGGGCGGAGCCCCCAGCGCTCAAAAATTTTGCATTTTTTTGCAAAAATAACTTCATTTTAGGGCTATTTTGATTAAAAAACAATGCTTTTAAAACGTGGCTTAGAAATAGAATTTAATAAACCGATCAGTGGTTGAGTAGATAGAGCGTCTGCTACTGAAGCGGTAGACTCGGGTTCGATTTCCGGTCGGGTCAAACCAAAGACTATAAAGATTGGTATTCACAGCTTTCCTGCTTGACGTTCAGCATTAAAAGGGACAGTGTGAAGCCTTCGCAGTGTGAGGTAGACCGGTGGGCAGGTGGCAGCTTGACTCGAAAAACGAAAGGCCCATTCGCTGTCTCCTGGCCAAGGCAACTTGGTGAATAAAATGTAATTACAATTACAATTGGCAATGCACACATGATTAAACTGGTGGCATAAATGGGCTATTTGGGAGGTGGCTAATGGTAAAATGTTAGTTCTCTTGTTTAAATGCTGGTAAATTATAAAATCAATAAAACTCACACGGAGTAATCTATTTCGTATACCGTTTAAAGAGAAAAATAATTGGGAGGGGGCTAATGAAAAGAGATTTGAGAGAAATAATTGGTAATTAATTAATACTGAATAGCCCCCCCCCCCCCCCCCCCCATTCCTTAGTTTATAGTATATTTGTTGATGACACTTATGTAGCGATAGCACGTTTTGCCGCTTCCATAAATTACATCATTGTTTCTCAATTACAGCGCACCAATCAAATTTGCCCATTCTTTTTATCACTGTGACGCTCCTGTCAACTTGACGTAACAATGATGTACAATGGCGGTTGGTATATAAGGCTGGATCGAGCCATCATTTACTCCTTATTATTCAGACAGTCAGAGAAACGATTTCGTATGTTTTGTTTACTACGAATACATTAGCGGGTAAAACCATCAATCTCCTTTACCTCTGATTAGACTACGGTAGAACCACTAAACTGGTGACCCCGACATTGAACCGAGTACAAAGAGCAGAAATATCAGGTGAAGGCTACTAGCCTTGCGAGACAGAAAGAGTACAACCGGCAAACTAGGCGATGGCTGCTTTCTTCAACCTCCCGCCAAGAACTGGGCAGCCACCTGAAGCGTATGCAACACCTCTGGGAAGGGGGCGAATCCTTCCGCGCGCGGAAATGAACAACCGTACAGTCCACGACAACTTTGGTAGCCCCCCATTACTGTCCTCGGACGATTTTGTTTTGAGATCCAGTAACAACGTAACAGGCACGAGTGGGTTGATACTGCCGAAATTTTGGGATGGGGACGCGGACCTTTATTTCTCGACAATCGAGACAATTTTTAGAGTTAGGGGGATTAATAGCGAGCAGTCAAAACTTGATAGCCTGTTAGCCGCACTAGATCTCCGGCATTTTCGGTTTTTGGAACACGTGCTTCCAGATTTAAACGTTCAAAACGCGTACAGCAAAACCAAAAGCGTTTTGCTACAGCATTTCGCGCCGTCCAGCGATGACAAGCTAGAGCGATTATTAAATGGGGGTAGATTGAGTGATAGGATGTCTCCGTCTATGCTACTGGCTGAAATGCGTTCGTTATTAGGCGAGAGTGGTTCACAGGATAGGCTTTTGCGTAAGTTGTTTTTAGATCGCTTGCCTGCAGGCGTTCGCCGCATTATTGTCTCGCACCCGGTCGAGGATTTAGATCAGTTGGCTAAAATTGCAGATCGAGTCATGGAGGAGAACCGTAAATGTACATCAGATTTTGGTGATGGACCCGAGTATAATGATTACGCATCATCAATTGGCACCTCTAATGTCAGTCTATCAACATTGCACGATACTGTCACAGATCTTGCACAGACTGTCACCTCACTTAAACATTCTTTCCAGTCCATGCCACACACACCACATAATTTTCCAAACACTAGGGATAACAATGCCACGAACACTTCTTTCTCCCAACGTTCACCAGTTGCAAGAGACACCTCGCCACCTCGCTCTTCCACTTCTGTGAGACTCCGATCGTTTTCTCCTTCCCCGTCGAGTTCTGGACATTTGCGTTCCTGGAGCCCACGAAGGCGGCCAGCTTGGGGTGATGCCCCACTGCAATCGTTTCTACAACCAGACTCGCGATTTTCAACAATACACTGTGACTTGGTGGGTCCTCTTCCAGAAAGCTGTGGCCACGCTTACCTACTCACCATTATAGACCGGTTTACGAGGCACTTCGAATGCATCCCTCTCCGCGAAATAACTGCCAAAGCGTGTGCCGACGCTTTTGTTCTCAACTGGGTGGCCCGCTTTGGTTGTCCACAAATCATGACTTGTGATAGGGGAGTCCAGTTCACCAGTCACCTTTGGGAAGAGCTGTGCAAGTTTCTAGGCTGCAAACTAGTCCACACCACAGCCTTCCATCCTGAGAGCAATGGGTTTTTGGAACGCCAGCATCGAACTTTGAAGGCCGCTCTCAAAGCTCAAGAAAACCCTCGTGATTGGTTTTCCAATTTGGGGTTTGTCCTTCTGGGCATACGCTCTTCTCCCAAATCTGACTTCGAGGTCTCCTCTGCACAGCTTTGTTTGGGAACTTCTCTACGATTACCAGGCCAATTCTTTGAAACCTCTTTCGAGACCTCGCAAACCGAATACTGCGCTCAACTTTGCCAGTTTATGTCAACCCTAAGAGCTCCGCCCCCTCACCATCATGGCACACCACGTTCGTATGTCGAAAAAGCACTCCAGACCTGCACACACGTCTTTGTCAAGAACGACACTGCCCGCTCCTCGTTTGATCGACCTTACAAAGGCCCATACAGGGTGCTGAGCAAAGGTGACAAAATTTTCACTCTTGATTTGTTCACTCGCCGAGATGTTGTTTCCATTAACCGACTGCGAGCTGCTCATCTCACACCCGACAAAGAACCCGAAACACAGCAGCTTGTTGAAGGACGTTCTCATCCACTTCCAATACAGCCATCCCAGCCAGAAGCATGTTTCTACTCTTACGATGAACAACCCAAGTCTATCTTGCGAACTCGTCATGGACGTATAATTCACAAACCAAAACGGTACGTACACTTTCTTCTTCCCACACACTAGGAGAGGGGTCCTCACCTCCCCCGTGTCTCACCGGGGAAAGAATAGTGAGATCGCCCATTGCAGAGCAGGGTGTGTCGTAAAAGGCGACTTCAAATTGCTCAGCCCTTCTTACGCTACTTTTTTTTCACACCACGTCTAATGCATAAAATGCTAAAACTTCCAAACCAGACGTAAGTGCATTTGGGTTTTCGGCTGCTCTCCAAGATGTGGAGCAATTTTTAGGGGTATTTCGATCATTTGCTTGCACGGAGTGACGATGCTCGCCTGGCCAGCTGCATCGCCACCTGCAGATGTTTCGAAAACCACGTTTTGTTTCACAGCACGTACGTAAAGCGGTAGGAGCTCGAGATCCTAGTCGCATTTGCTTGTCTCTTCAGTAGCTCAGAAGGATTACACCTACACACTTCAATTGCACGACACAATACATTTTCACATCACCTAAGCATTTCAAAGCTAGAGGGCACTCACATTGCTGGACACACATCGCAGACATTACACTTACACGATATACACGTACACCTTTTTTTTCCTAGCCTCCGTTTGAGTGTTTGTTCCCGCAGGGAACTGATTTTGCTTGTTGCTAAAAGTTTGTTTCGTCGTCAATTTAAAGATAGGTTTGCTCCCTTGCATGTCTTTTCGTTTACTAAGCTGGTTGTTATAAAAGTCCGTGATTACAATAGTCAGGTGTTTGTTACTTTCGTTTGCTTAATCATAGTCGCAGGTTCGTAAATTTCAGCCACGATCTATTCTAGCGTTTGTCTCGCTGGACGCAAAATTCGGCCTTTTGAGGGGGGAACATGAGTTTTTTTCGATCGATTTTTTACAGGGATTGCGGCACCCTGTTTCGCATACCGGAGGACTTTCACATCCTGCTTTTGGACCTTTCTCTGCGCCTTGCTGCGCCTGGAGATTACCACACCGCTCGCTCCTATAATGGAATTGGTTAACATTGTTTGACGTTCCCCTTTGACATTCCAGCACTGGACACTTTTGTGAACTGAACATTGAACGGTTTTGCATTCCAGCATTGGACGCTTTTGTGAACTGAACATTGAACGATTTTGGATTTCAGCACTCTATATATTTGAACTTTGATGTGTATACGTTTCCCATCGCCTCGAGGAACGGCGCGCTGAACCGTGTTGAACTAACTGAACATTTTATTTGCGAAGACCTTTTGTTACTGACAAAGTTTTTGTTTGCCTTTTTGAACCACAGCATTTTGTTTTTCACATTGCACGCTCCAGCCGCCAGCTTCTCCAGCTCCTCCATGCAACAGCTAACTGCCTAGCCCCTGTTGGCTCAGCCGCCATCCCCGTCCATCTTCGCCCCCGCCTGAGCGTCACAGTTGAGGCCCACTCGTTCCTCAGACCCGTGCTACGCTACTGCATCACTCCCATCCCACCTTTTTCATTCTCGTCTAAAACGCGCATGTTCCCAGTTCTTCGGACTTGGCCCACGCGCATTTTGGAGGGGGGCCCTGTAGCGTAAAACCATCGATCTCCTTTACCTCTGATTAGACTACGGTAGAACCACTCAACTTATGTTTAGCATTTTTACACTTGCGACCAAATTTGATTGCTTACTTTTTACCATTTTTCAAAGTTTTTATTTATTTGTTTGTTTTGTTTTTGACAAATTAGCCCCCCCCCCCTGAACATATGTTTCAAAAGATGTTTTAAATCACTATTTACTCCACTCCAGTGCATAAAACTGTCTCAAAAATGCTAAAAACGTAGTGTTTTTCCCACTCTGCATTTTGGTTGACATGCAAATGGAGGGCGACCTTCGCCAACCTTCGCGAGTGGTCGATTATGTCACTTGCGAAGGTTGCCAACCTTCGCGAGTGGTTGCTAATCTTTGCGACTGGTCGCTTCATAGGCCAGTTTTAACAACTTACTTTCAAAATGTATTCAATGAGCAGAAAGCTTTGAGTACTTTATTATTGAAGCGCTATTATAGTAATCACAGGTTCTGTTTCGTCATAGGGCGCTGGAATTACCGGTAAAACGAAGATTGAGTTTATATTATGTTATCACGCAATAACCGTGAAGAAGAGTCTAGACTAATGTTAATAGCTCAGGTAACAAAACAATCTTGAGAGAAAAGTTCGTAAAGTTTAAGTGAAAAACGAAGTACAGTAGATCGAATTTGGAAATGAAAAGACAAGCCATTTCTTTAAAAACATAGTAGTACTTAACCTATTTATTAGCTATCACTGATTTGTTAAGATCCTTCCAGTGAAAACTTGCCATAATCTGTTTTGACGATGACAGTTCTGGGTTTTAATGCAGAAACGCAAAAAGCTGGAAGCAAATGTCAAAAGTTTGCTTTAGATGTTTACTCAGTTAACAAATCCTTAAACGCTTCTACCATCCATGTCTCATTATGGTGGTGGTAGATCTACTGGTATCTTGTAGAGTGTAGACCAATAGGCTAGTCTACAGGTACATTTAAGGCACAAACTATGTTGTTTTTTTGATGTGATTTTTCTTTTTCAGGCAAGCATGTTATGATACCTGTAGTAAGCTTAAACAGTTGTTTGTATGTGTTATTTAGTGCTGTTTATGAAGACTCCCAATGTTAACGCTAGGAGTGAAACTGAAAGCTGGATTTGTCATCAGTTATGTAGTGGATTTTTTGCTTATTGTGCAATGGATTGCTGTGTTGATTTGCTGGAGAAAGCAAAAAAACAGCAGTTTTTGCATGATTTGACACTATCATCGAAGGACAAGAATTTAGCACAGTGATACCAGCAGTTGCTTTGAGGAAAAGCCAGCCTCTAAAACTAAGTTTGGTGTTTTATTCGCTAGCGGAGCGCTTATCGATGTTTAGTGCAAAGTTAAATGCTTTCGAGAGCATTTTATTAGTTTGCATTTTCTTGCGGTACCAGTAGGCTACGTTGCGACGATCGCGTTTACCTCAACGGGCTTCGCTCTAAACCACCGTTTGTAAGATACAGACAAACTTATAGCTGTAAGGTCAAGCCCCCTCTTGGCAAGTTTTCGGTTATGCCCCTGATAAAAAAAAACATTTAGATTTTTTCATGTGAAAATTGTTTCTCAAGCATCTGAATAAAAGTGTTGTTAGTTCTCACATTTTAATGTAATGACGCTTCCTTCCCCAGTCCAATTATTTTCATTATAAATGCTGTATCAAGTTTTTTGTTTAGTTTAGAGAATGGAGCAATATTAATGAACTTGCTTGGTGGCATAGGTGGGCACGGTACTTTGCAAAAGTACCGCGGTACCGGTGCTCGGTACTTTGCTAAAATTAGTACCGCGGTACCGGGACCGGTACTTTTGCGGTACTTTTTTTAAAAAAATTAAAAGAAAAAAATTCGACTGATTGACCTCGTTTACGGGATTGTAAATCATCACTTTTAGCAATTAGGTTCGTTTCCGCGACTAGAGCGCACTGCGTAGACCTACTGTTCGTTTTACAGAAAGTTTGCAGTAGAATAGTAAGCAGTTGCAGAATTAGTATTACTACTATAGTGAGTACAAAGTACTTACTAGCGATGGAGTTGACTCGAAAAAGTATCTAACTTATACGGACTACGGTCATCGGGCTACGTATTCTACAACAGTATCTTGCAGAGGTGAAGTCTTCGAGGACGTTCTCGAGGACATATTTTAAAGTCATTGGCCTTGGCCTCGAAGGTCAAGTCCTTGGCTTGGCCTCGAAGCCTCTCAAGTCCTCGAAAATTGCCCTGTCCTCGGCTCGAGGACAGCACTATTATTTGAACAGTTGAAATTTCGTTGGAAAACGCCAGAAACCTCGCGGAAAATTTGCGAACACCTTTTTTGTTTTCCTCACTTGGAGCATAGGCGTAGCCAAGGGGGGGGGGGGGGCAAGGGGCCTGAGTCTCTCTCAATTGAAATTTCACCAATGACAAAAATGTGACAAAAAAGCCTATTGTTTCTTCAGTTTCTTTTTAGCATTTTTTGCTTATAATAGTAACTAACAACAATATGGAAGACCAGGGGCCCCGGGTCCTCCTCAATTCAAATTTTGCCAGCCAATTTAAACGTACAACCCGGAAGAAATGGAGAGTTTTTGTCATAAAAGTTGCTATCTCAGGTCCACATCTAGCCTTTTCGTGAACGTTATGCATTAATCAGGGCAGGATTTACCATAATATGGCGCAGTACCAGCTAGGGGCCCCAGGCTGAAATCGTAAGACTTTTTTCGGTCTTCACCTATATTTGGCAGAAAGATGTTGCAAAAATCTCCACAGTGCCAGGGGCCCAGCGCAATGTAAATCCGGCCCAGCAATAACACGGTTAGTAGGCGTAACCATCTATTGTACTATTTTTCAATAACAATTCAGTAATTCAACTCCAACCTCGCCGGTTTTTACGCTCGAAATACTTAAAAAAAAATTAACCATGAAAAATGCTGATTGAACAAATCATTGAACTTTAATTGAGGGGACCTGGGCCCCCTGACCAAACATGTACTCTTATAACTGGTTATTTTCATGACAAAACAAAAACCTCTAAGGCAAATCTTCGAGTAGACTATTATTTACTGCTAAAATTTAGCAAGAGACAAATGCGCCTTACTTCCCCCTACCTGGACCAAATCACTAACAACTAATACCTAACTCCAAAATTCCAGATGTTAAACGTATTTTGAACTTAAGTTGCTAGTAAAAGGGGATTAAACAATTTGCTTTTTTCAATTGGCTTTCAAATGTCAAAAATCTAGTGCTTTCAAATGGCTCCGAACACCTGCAAAATGAGATTCAATGTCATTAAAATAGCTTTTTTTTCAAAAACTTACAAAATATCGCCCAACGGCTGGGGGTTTCGCCTTCAGACTCCCAAAGCCTTCGGCGGCTGGGGGCCCCGCTGCCAGACCCAATGTGTGATACCTTTGAGTTACACTAGCTTTCTCAACACGTTTCCAACGTTAGATATTTGCGCTTTTCAAGTATTATTTTAATGTTGGCGGGTACTTCTCTACCAATAATAGTAACCTCAGCAAAAAAATAGAACTCACTTTCTACTGGTTAGATATATATTGGCTTTCTAGTTCATCTAAATCATAGGTGGGCAAGTTAATGCAAAACGTTAGCTTCGTTAACCACTAGTCCGTTAACAAATTTCACACCTCCGTTAACGTTAATCCGTTATTTTCAGCTTTAATTTACGATAGTCAATAAAGTCCGTTGATTCTTTAACATTTTGCGTGTAATTGGGACTTCCGCGACGCTTTGCGTCGGAAGTCCTTATGTTTTTTCCGGCATATTTTACGAATTTGTAAACAAAAATAAAAAACGCTATAACTTTGAAACGGCTGAAGGTAGAAACTTCAAATTTACATCTTAGCTGCGGCACAAACGAATCATTCTTAGTGCAAAGTTTGGGGGCAATCGGTCATGCCATACGGGTTTCCGAGTCAAAAAATGAAATGCCAATTTTACGTTTAAACAGCTCTAGCTCGAAAACTAATGGCACTAGGGGAATAAAACTTTCGAATTTAGAAGCGTCTGGGCATGTCCTTTCAGCTCTCAAAAATAAACCATGACGATTCCGACACTTTTTTTTTCTTTATTTCTTTATTTATTTATTTATTCAGCAAATCACATGGTGGTCACAAAAACTCCGAAACCACCAAAGCTAGAAACTTGAAATTTGGACAGATGATAGGTCTATACATGGACTTGGGCACCTGCAATTTTGGAGGCGCTATGTCACGTGGTTTGGGGCATATGCGCCCTAAACTTGTGACAGCGAAGTTTATTAAGTGATTTTACTCACCCATGCGCGCGTGCTGCAATGGACACATGGTTAAAGTCGCCAGTGTTTGAAACCTAAGACCTGGGTTCAATACTCTGGTTGGTCATCGCTTTTATCAAACCAACATTATATTGAATATAGCATACTAATTTTTGTTTCTATTACGACGAAATCATTTATGATATTTTTTGTTTTACACAACAGATGATCAGAGGGTATCAGGTTTCATTCTCTGTGATGACGTCCCACAAATCAGCTTCTAAAGACCTCCAGCTAGCGCGCTAGTTTTTTTTTTTTGCTATCACTACAAAATTTTTACGACAATAATCTTTTTAAGAACCTAGGAGGTGGTCACCTACGCTCGAAAATTTTTACGACAATAATCTTTTTAAGAACTTTGGAGGTGGTCGGTCACCTACGCTCGTGTGCTGCCGCGGCCGAATGGTTAAATGCGCCAGTGCTTAAACCTAAGACCTGGGTTCAATTATCTACTGGGTCATCGCTTTTATCAGACTAAGATTATATTGAATCTAGCATATTAATTTTTTTTTCGATTACCACAAAATCGCTTTGAATATTTTTTGTTTGACAATAGGTTTGAACAGAGGGTATCAGAATTCTTTCTCTGTGAAGATGCCCCAAAAAGCACTTTCTAAACACCATCAGCAAGCGCGCTACTTTTTTTGGGTGTCCGTAGAAGTTTTTAGGACAAAACTATTTTGACATAATTTGGGGGTCCAACTTTGTCACGTTCGCGCGCGTGCTGATTGGCCGAATGGTTTAAGGCGCCATAGTGCTTGCATCCTAATACCTGGGTTCAATACTCTGGTTGGTCATCGCTTTTATCAAACCAACATTACATTGAATCTAGCATACTAACTTTTTTTTCATTACGACAAAATCGTTTGTAACATTTTTCGTTTGACACTACAGATGACCAAAGGGTATCAGGTTTCATTCTCTGTGAAAACGCCCCAAAAGCACTTTCTTAACACCATGAGCAAGCGCGCTACATTTTTTGGGTGTCCGTAGAAATTTTTAGGACAACATTATTTTGACATAATTTGGGGTTTTCAACCCCCAAAAACCCCAAATGGACCCGAACCAACATCAGCTTTTTTGACTGCTTAAGCTAGGGTGCTACATCTTTGACATCCAGAGACAATTCAGAGACAAACACCCTGACGGGAGAATGATGGTGCAATGGAACTGGCGGAAGCCAGTGCTTGAAACCTAAGACGTGGGTTCAATTATCTACTTGGTCATCACTTTTATCAAACCAAGATTAAATCGAATCTAGCATATTAATTTTTTTCGATTATGACAAAATTGCTTTGAATATTTTCTGTTTGACACTACGTATGATCAGAGGGTATCAGGTTTCATTCTTTGTGAAGACACCCAAAAAAAACACTTTCTAAACACCATAAGCAAGTGCGCTAGATTTTTTTGGTGTCAGAAGAACTTTTAAGGACAAAACTATTTTGACATAATTTGGGGGGACCAACCCCCCCAAAACCCCCAAGTGGACCCGAACAAAAATCAATTTTTTTGACGGCTTAAGCTAGGGTGCTACATCTTTGATATCAAGACGCAACAAAGAGACAAATATCTTGGCATAGTTTTGGGGTACCACCTTCCTGCGGACCCCCCCCAAGTGGCCACCCCCAACATCAATTTTTTGAACTGTTTAACGTAGGGTGCCAGTGTTTTTTGCCATCAGTTTATATTTAAGAGGAAAATATTTTGACGGGGTTTTGGGGGTACCGCCCCCCCTTGGGGAACCAAAATGGACCCCCAAAAAATCAATTTTTTGAACGACTTAATTTAAGGTGCCGGTGTTTTTTGATATCAGTAGGTATTTAAGAGAAAAATATTTTAACGTGGTTTGGGGGTACTGCCCCCACTCGAGGACCAAAATGGGCACCCCAAAAATCAATTTTTTAATGACTTAATTTAAGGTGCCAGTGTTTTTTGATATCAGGCTGCCGGTGTTTTTAAGAGACAAATACTTTGACGTGGTTTGGGGTTACCATCCCCCCCCCCCTTGGAGAACCAAAATGGACCCCCAAAAATCAATTTTTTGAACAACTTAATTTAAGGTGCCGGTGTTTTTTGATATCAGTAGATATTTCAGAGGAAAATATTTTAAGGTGGTTTGGGGGAACTAGTCCCCCTCGAGGACCAAAATGGACCACAAAAATCAATTTTTTTAATGACTTAATTTAAGGTGCCAGAGTTTTTTTTGATATCAGTAGATATTTAAGAGACAATAAATACTTTAACGTGATTTGGGGGTACCACCCCCCCCCCGGGGACCCCCAAAAATCAATTTTTAATTGGCTCGAGCTGGGGCACTACTTTTTTTTAATATCAGCACATTTCTAAGACACGAATATTTTGACATCGTTTGGGGTATTACCCCCTTGGGGACCCCCAAAATAGACCCCCCCAAAACTAATTTTTTGATTAGCTCAAACTAAGGTGCCAGTTTTTTTTAATTCAAATCCCACATTTTCATTCTTTCTTGAAACAAAATTAGTTTGTTTGCATTGCATACGATTGAGTTTCACAGAAATATCGGTAACCTTCAAAGTAGGAAGGGGAGAATGATGGTGAAATGGAATTGGCGGAAGTCCCGTATTATTTTCCCGCGGGCAAATGAACATTTAGTTTACATTTCTTTTATTCACTCGCTTCTAGAACTCGTATTGACGCTGTTAAACTGATTGTCAGGAAATATTTATTGCTGTGGTGTTCTTTTTGTGTTTTGGAAGTAACATTTTACAGTCTAATCTGATTTCAAGACAAAAATAAGTTCAAATGCACTAACTAAGCTGCAATCGGAAAACCTTTGGATATTGTGAACAGCGATAATTAGACTTATGAGGTTGCAGGCTATTATTCGCCACAAAAAAAGAGCTTCTTTCTTTGCGTTCTTCTATAAAACTCGTGCTAATACGCAGCTAGTGGTACCAGTGCAAATTGGTTTGTACCGGTACGATAAATAAATGATGCATGATATTAACGATAAAAACGTTACCTGAAGTTAACAGAACTTAACGGAAGTTAATTTAGCCCGTTAACAGGAAAAAACTTTTTAACGGATTAACGAGTTAATGAAAAAGTTAGCTTCGTTATTAACGATTTACGGACTTGTGCCCACCTATGCTTGTAGCCTATCCACCAAAAACAACAAATTTTTGAAAGAACTCGCCATATCTCATTAAGATTTTATCTACAGTACAAATTTCACGTTCGAGACCTATACGAACATATTATTAATAAGCAGTTTTGCCCGATAGAATGAGACTAACTTTTTTTTTACGTCGGGTCATAGTAAAATCATGGTAAAATCACCAAATAAAACAACTTCGTTACTGACTACCTCTGGATATGTACTATGAAAGAACCTCTTTTACAAGGTAACTGGGAAATCGAAATCCAGGCGAGTTTGAAATTCGACAAAATATGCACTTTTTTTTCTGTTTTTAACGGTATCAAAATGTGTAAGAGTATGCTTATAAGGACTTGCTGATAGCGCAGTAGAAAAAAATTGACTCGGTGCGATAGTCAGACGGGGTAAGGCATAGCTTAGCCCGCCTGGAAATTTTTACTTGTCATACATGCACAGTGGCGTAGGCTCAGGCAAGATTTTCCAAAGGGGTGTACATGAGTAAACTTAAAATTGGCATCATAAGTTTGGGTATGGGTCAAAGTCCCAGCCGCCGGAGATGATAAGGAGTCTGGGGGCGAAACCCCCAGCGCTCAGAGAGTTTGACGGTGTTTTACAAAAATAACTCAGTGTTAAGATCTTTTTTGATTAAATTTCGAATTAAAAGGTATGCTTTGAACAGGGCTAAACATACACAAAATAAGTATAAAAACAACTGTAGGACACAAGCTAAATAGTATACTTAGCCAGCCATCCAAGAAAGAAAGTAAAAATTTTGTAGCTATTGGTGACAGATTTTTTGCAACATGCCAAGCATTAAACGTTAACTTATTAGCATTGGCCGCGAAACATCTGAAATATAACGTGCCTCCACTAGCTGGTTGAAATTCTACTTCTTAACAAGCCATTGTCTAGTTCGATCATCAGATGTAGAGAAATAGTGCCATGCCTTTTTTGTTGCAGTTTATAGTGAGGTGAACTTGAGTTGAGTAAAGTCGACAGCGAGGCCGAGATGGTAATAAAGCCGTCGTTTTTACGATGACTCTGATTGTATGATCTGGGTTCAACCCAAACCCTGGTCACATTGTTGTGTCTTTGGATAAGAGGCTTTACGATCATTATCTGTGCTGGTGGCTTCAAACAAGCATTAAATTCAGTGGACAAGAATGCGAAGAAATTCACAGGAACATTGGATCAATGGAAACTCCTAAGCAGGTGCGGATTCCTTTAAGCACGAAGTGGTCATTGCAATGAAAAGTGCGCGGATGGTCCAATATTTAGCGTCAGACGCTATCTGGTGACAGGAGGATAAATATGCGCTACAAAAAAAAAATCGAAAAACTTTTTTAAGCAGAAATATATTGGTATGAGCAAAAAATTGAAATCTGCACACTCGTACCCTCGAGCTGATTAAAATAATGCTAAAATGCCAGGTATAGCGTAAGCCTTTCCCACGTGCAATCCGTGCATGCTTTATGGTAATGTAATTGCGCGATTTTAACTTTTTTTCACGCATTTTTTGAATTGTGCCATGGCATGAAGACGGGGAGCCATGGCACAATATTCCCCCAATCTGTGCTACTCACTCAGGGGCGTATTTAGGGGGGGCCATTGTGCCATGCCCCCCCTAAATACGCCTTCGGAACAATTTCTGATTCAGACCTTTGCTCTTCTCAAATTTTCTGAAATTTCTGCCCCCCTACCCCTTTTCAAAATCCTGCGTACGCTACTGTACTCACTGTACATGCACTTGCGGAATTTTGCGACCACATAAACTCGAAACTTGACCATAGCAAGTTAGAGTATAATCAGGGCCGTAGCAAGACGGGTTATTCAGCGGGGCTCAACGTATTCGTGTTTGCCATTTATCGAAGTACAGTAATACGAAAACAATATTACACTAGGGCGTTCCCATTTCAGAAAGATTTATTCAGTTTTAGAAAAACTACTGTAATTCTCTTATAAATTGAGTTGAATCTTATGCAACAAAAACTAGAGGTGGCAAAATTGGATGGATATTTTTTACCGTAAGTTACAGATCTGTTTAAAACGTTTGCAAAACAACAAAGATTTACGTAGTAGACTATAATAGGCTTCCCGTTTCTTGTATAAGGTCTGTAGAATGTTAGTAGAGGTTCCGAGATTCTCGAAGCTTTTCAGGTGTCATCATATTCTGTTTTTAGAGTATAGACGTTTTAGCCAAGACGCAGGAACGTAACTCAAGTGTCATTGATGTGGGTCGTGCGTTTCAAAACTTTGCTGCGATTTACAGCACCTTACGTCTTTCTGAGATCTAAATGTTTTTATTCTTTTGTTGTTTTTTTGTTTAAAGATTTCTATCTCTTGCTTGCATGGAGCCGCTATCGTTGAAAAAGGATACCATTAAATCGCTAGCATCACGCTTCTGGAGTTCGATCTGGTCTAAAACTATTTGCATCAAAGTCTATTTCAACCTAGCCTACCCTATATCGTTTATATAAAGTCTATAAGCCACGACATTAACCTAATCGAGTCTATGGTCTATAAACATTTCGCTACTTAGGATAGCCTATGACTGATTGTAAAGAGTCTATGGTGCAACCAAAGCAGACTGAAACTGAGACTTTGATAGAGATATCGAGTCAGTGAACCGTGAAGAAAAAAAGACAAAACTGTCAGTTTCCAGTCTACTAATAAAGAGTCTATGATCAAATGCTGTATTTTACCCTCGAGAAACATAAAAAAGTGCTAAAGCTTCCGGGGCTCTGCCCCGGACCCCGCTGGGGGAGCTCACAGCGCTCCCCCAGACCCCCTGGCTGGATTTAAACCAATTTTATGTCTAGTTGTATTTTTCATAGGTCCTAACTGTATGCGAATATCGTTATCCCCTCGCTTTTAAATAAAGATCTACACCCATCGACAAAAAATAATTTAACGTCATGGACCCCCGTTAAGGCTTGGGGGCACCAAAAAGATTTGGGGGCCCGGTATCGACCTTCGTACCCCCTGAAAAATTTTCTCTCTGAGGCCCTGCTGCTTAAGAGTTTCCGATGATCCAATGTTCCTGGGGATTTCTTCGATAATCATCGTAAAGCGTCTTATCCAAGGACGCAACAACGTGACCAGGGTTTGGGTTGAACCCAGATTATTCGATCAGGGTCGTCGTAAAAACGACGCCTTTACCCATTCGGCCACGCTGCAAATTAATTGGAACGACCAACGCTCGCCTCGGGTGTTTTTTTGTTTTTACTCGGCCATTTTCCAACTAACGAGTGCGAAACTTCAGACTTTTGTTTATAACTCAAGAACGGTTAGATGAAATTTTGACAGCAGTTTGAGATTAATGAGTTATATGTTTGAACCAAATTTCGAGGCAATAGGTCACGTGATTTTAGTTTTAGATCCCGAAAACAGACCCACAAGTTTGGGGTAAAAAGCGGTCTCAGTAAAAAACGGCTTAAGTACGGCAAAAAATATAACTCACTTTTGGCCGCGATGAGGTTTTTTCTTTTTTTTTCCTTTTATTTTCCTTTTTTTCTTCCTAAATTTTGTACGCTTTTCTTCTCCTAAACGATAAAACATCGAAATTTAATTTTTTGTAAAGTTGTTGAGCTGCAAACGTTATTTTTTCTCCCGAAATCTTTTCGGGCAACTCTACCGGGAACCCCTTAAATGGGGCCCCAAAATATCAATTTTTTTAACGATTCAAGTTAGGGTGCTAGTTTTGTTTTGATATCAGCAAATATTTAACAGACAAATAATTTGACATAGTTTGGGGTTGCCACCCCCCCGGCGACCCCCCCAAATAGACCCACCAAATTTCAATTTTTTGAACGGTTCAAACTAGGGTGCTAGTTCTTTTTGATATTACCAGATACTTAACAGACAAATATTTTGACATAGTTGGGGGGTGCCACCCCCCCCCCCCCCCTGAAGACTTGCCCGATTGGAACCCAACAATGAATTTTTAAACGGCTTGACTTTGAGTGCCAGGTTGTTTTGATATCAGCAGATATTTAACAGACAAATATTTCAGCATAGTTTGGGGGTGCCACCCCTTGGGTACCCCCCAAATAGCCCCCCCAAAAATCAAGTTTTTGAACAGCTCAAACTAGGGTGCCAGTTAATTAACAATATCAGCAAATATTTAACAGACAAATATTTTGGCATAGTTTGGGGGTGCTACGTCCTCGGGGACCCCCAAATGTACCCCCCAAAAATCAATTTTTGAATGGCTTGACTTAGGGTGCCAGTGTTTTATGATATCAGCAGATTTTTTATGGACAAATATTTTAACATAGTTTGGGGGTACCTCTCCAAGAACTCCCCTCCCCCAAATTCAATTTTTCAATTGGCTAAAGCTGGGAAGCTAACTGTTTTTAATGTTATGAAACATTATACAAATATTTTGACATAGTTTAAGGGTACCACTCCCTCGGGAAACCGAAAATTGCACCACTCCTAAATCAATTTGTTTAAATCACTTGTTAGAGAGCTAATTGTTTTTAACATTAAGTCTGCAAAAAATAAATATTTTGGCATGGTTTAGAGGTGACACCCCTCCCCGGAAGCCCCTCAAATACATAGACTCTTCAAATCTTTACTTTTCGTTTAAGCTAAAGCCGTTTTTTTGTAGATATTTGTAAGACAAAGTATTAAAAATACAACTAGTCGTCTGTTCGAGATAGAAGTTTAGAATTGTTGTTATTAAGGCAAAAACATAGATCTGGGACCAATACAATGCAGAGTGTTTATGTAAATAAATAATATGTACTAGACATTACAGGATAGCTTTGTACGCATTTTGAATTTGCGCTTGAGCTACGATGTATGTATTTATAGTACTGATGGTGGAAGCTTTAACAGACAAATTGTTGTTAATCACTTAAGATGTTGGTTTAGCACGTAATTTGATATGATAGGATTTTCACTGCGCTATTAAGATTTTTCTATTTGTTCAACCTACATTTGGGTCGCAATCCATCCTTTGAGAAACGCTGGTTTAACCTTACGGGTTATTTTTTTTAGAATCAGAAATGAAGACGTTGATATTTTTTGACATTGTTTGGGATTTCTACTTTTCTGGAGGCTCCGTAATCAGATATTTTTGAATAATTGCTGATTTTATGGTAGACGAAAAGTACTTTTGAGCGTCACAGCATTAGCTATGCATCGGTCGTTTACTGGGTTTGCTGGAAACTCCCATCTAGTTATTGTACAGGTACTATAAACAGACATCGGCACGATCTTGATCTCCAAAACCAGATCGTGATCTTCAAGATTAGATTATTTGAATGATCTGATCTTGATGATCACATTTTTGTGTGATGTCGATCTAAAAGATCAAAATCAGTTTTACTGGAACGACCGACGCTCGCCTCGCGTGTTTTTTGTTTTTACTCGCCCATTTTCCAACTATAACAAGTGCGAAATTTCAGACTTTTGCTTATAACTTGAGAACGGTTTGGTCTAGTTACATGAAATTTTGACAGGAGTTTGAGATGAATATGTTATAAGTTTATACCAAGTTTCGAGGCAATCGATTGCGTGACTTTGGTTTTAGAACCCAAAAACCGCCCCTCAAGTTTGGGGTAAAAAGCAGTCTCAGTCAAAAACGGCTGAAGTACGGCAAAAAATATTTCATATGGGTTGTATGTCTTAAGACACCCTTTCATCCCAATCAACCCACTTTTGGCCGCGATGAGGTTTTTTCCTTTTTTTTTCTTCCTAAGTCTTGTACACTCTTTTTCAGGGACGTGCAATCAGGGGAGGCAGGTGAGGCCGTGGCTCACCTGTAGAATTGTACAAAGATAAAGGAAAATAAAGTATATTTTTTGAATGAAATGGTTTCACACAAATCAAAATATTTATCAAAAACTGTATTAATTTTTGTCATATTTACTTTTTTGTGTATTCACTGCTTTAATGTTATGTCTTTCGCATTAAAACGCCCAAACTATTCGGTGTTATATTGCTATCACTACGGCGTGCCATTGAGCACCGCTTCAAGTGTGCGAAGTGAGGCATTGTCAATTGTGCCTCACTTCAGCGAAGCAAATTTTAATGAACAAACTAAAACTATGTCTTTTTTTCTCTGGCAAATCGCGGACAACGCATAATGCTTTTAAATCTAATTTTGAGGCGTGCCTCACCTATGACGTCATCGAATGAGAAAAAGTCATAAGTTTTTTTTTGTGGTTTTTAGTTCATAGCGAAATTGAACAAGTTATTTCTCTAGTGAAATAAAAACAATTTAATACGAGGAAATGAACCAACATGGAAGAAAATTTAGTCTCAAAGCTGAGAGACTTTCTAAACTAAGTTTTTAACCTAAACTTGAAGTTATAGCTGAAAAAAAAAATGATTTAAAAGATTTGCTCGAGACATCGTTACGAAAGAATCCCTCAATTCAGAAAGAGTAGAACCGTAGACTCAAGAAAAGAGTGTTTGCGCTAAAAAAATCTTCATTTTTGCTTTCATGTTTTAAGCAAAAGAATAATGTTGGGACTGAAACCGGGTATTTGTGACTTAGAGAATTTGCCAAGAAGGCTTAACCAGCACGAAAACTTCAATAATGTCCACATTCAAAGCCAAATAATAGGCTACCTTTATAGATTTTCGAAACTTCAAGAATTGATGTGGCTTTAAGTGAACAGCAAAAATTAAACGAATAATTAATTATATAGAAATATTTGGTCTTCATTTAATGGTTATGAAAACAATTATTAGCTTGTCATTTATTGTCTTAAATCATTTTTTTGCAAACGTGTGTGAAAAAAAAATTGTGCCTCACCAACCAAAAGTCTCACCGCATGTCACTGCTCTTTTTCTCCTAAACCACAAAACATCGAAATCTAATTTTTATGGGAAGTTGTTTAGCTGCAAACGCATATCTTTCTCCCGAAATTTTTTTGGGCAACTCCACCGGGAACCCCCCTAAAATGGGACCTCAAAGAATCAATTTTTTGAACGGCTCAAGCTAGAGTGCCAGTGTTTTATGATATCAGCAGATATTTAACAGACAAAAAATTTTGACATAGTTTAGGGGTGCCACGGCCCCAGGGACCCCCCCAAATGGACCCCCCAAAAATCAATTTTTTGAACGGCTCAACTTAGAGTGCCAGTTTGCTTTGATATCTGCAGATATTCAACAGACAAATATTTTGACATAGTTTGGGGGTGCCACTCCCTGGAGACTCCCCTAAATGGACCTCTCAAAAAATCAAATTTTTCTACGGCTCAAACTAGGGTGCCAGTCTGTTTTGATATCAGCAGATATTTAACTGACAAATATTCTGACATAGTTTGGGGGTGCCACCCCCTCTGGGAACCCCAAAAATCAATTTTTTGAATGGCTCAAACTAGGGCACCAGTTTGTTTTGATATCAGGAGATATTTAAAGGCGGTGAATCATCCAGCCAATTCCGGTGGTTTACTTACAATAGCTAAAATTGAACTATAATTTTTGATATTTTTTTGTTTTGATTTTGGGGCTGCGTTTGCAAAGATATTCAACAAATACAAAAAGATGTCCCCCCGAAAAAACTTTTTGGAAACTCTAAGTTTTGATCTTCCCGCCAAAACCACAGTTCTCTAAACTATTAGGCCTACTGCAATCTTATTAAACTATTAGGCCTAACTATCTCTAAACTACTAGGCCTAATAGTTTAGAGATAAGTTAGGCCTAAACTATTTAGCAATAAACTATCTCTAAACTATTAGGCCTACCACAGTTCTCTAAACCATTAGGCCTACTATGGTTTTGGCGGGAAGATCAAAACTCAGAGTTTCCAAAAAGTTTTTTCGGGGGACATCTTTTTGTATTTGTTGAATATCTTTGCAACCGCAGTCCCAAAATTAAAACAAAAAACATCAAAAAATATAGTTCAATTTTAGCTATTGTAAACCACGGAAATTGGCTGGATGATTCACAGCCTTTAAACCTGACAAAATTTCAAAAATTCTTCCATTTTTAGTAATTAACACTGACTCTATTTCTATTGGCTCCCCCTGAAAAATTTTCTGCCGACGCCCTGTGTGACAGTCCAGTTAGCAAGCAGCTAGCCATTAAAACTAATGTAAACAATTGCAATCAAGCATAACGGTATGTCGCTTTTACGTCGCTTTCCTACGCGAAAAAGCTGTTGCCCACGGAATTGCTATCTTTCAGGCTGGCATTGCTGCCCAAACCATAACTCTAACTAGATGTGAGTTTGCCAGCAAACCCAGTGAACAACCGACGCATAGATAATGCTGTGACGTTCGAAAGTACTTTTTGTATACCGTAAAATCAGCAATTAATTCAAAAATATCTGATTATGGAACCTCCAGAAAAGTGGAGTCAAAATATTTGTCAGTTAAATATCTCCTGATATCATAAAACACTGGCACCCTAGCTTGTGACTTGAGCCGTTCAAAAATTGATTTTTAGGGGTCCATTTGGGGGGTCTCTGGGGGGTGGCACCCCCAAACTATGTCAAACTATTTGTCTGTTAAATATCTACTGATATCAAAACAGACTGGCACCCAAGTTGAGCTATTCAAAAAATTGATTCTGAAGGGGCCCATTTGGGGGATCCCTGGAGGGGGAGTGGCACCCCCAAACAATGTCAAAATATTTGTCTGTTAAATATCTGCTGATATCATAAAACTCTGGCACTTTAAGTTAAGCCGTTCAAAAAATTGATTTTTGGGGGCCCCATTTTGGAGGGTTCCCGGTGAAGTTGCCCCAAAAAATTTCAGGAGAAAGAATTGCGTTTGCAGCCCAACAACTTTACACAAAAATTAGATTTCGATATGTTGTGGTTTAGGAGAAGAGCGCACAAAATTTAGGAAGAAAAAAAAGGAAAAAATAAAATAAAATAAACCTCATCGCGGCTAAAAGTGGGTTGGTTGGGATGAAAGGGTATTTTGAGACATATAACCATGTGAAATATTTTTTGCCGTACTTAAGCCGTTTTTGACTGCTACCGCTTTTTACCCCAAACTTGAGGGGCGGTTTTCGGGTTCTAAAACCGAAGTCACGTGACCTATTGCCTCGAAGTTGTGTACAAACATGTAACTCATTAATCTCAAACCGCTGTCAAAATTTCATGTATCTAGACCAAACCGTTCTTGAGTTATAAGCAAAAGTCTGAAATTTCGCACTCGTTGTTGGAAAATGGCCGAGTAAAAACAGAGAAATATGCGACGCGAGCGTCTGTCTTTCCAACTAGATAGACGTTTGTCAGCAAACCCAGTGAACGACCGACGCATAGCCAGGCGCGTAGCCAGGAATTGAAAAAGGGGGGGGGGGGCTTTTTTGAAAGAGTGAGAAAAGTACAAACGACCTTGACCCGAATTTTCATTGTTCTTGAATCATGCAGTTTTACACGGTTTGTCCGAAAATTGAAACGGAATTTCTCGGAAAGCTCTGAAGTTCAAACGTTTTTTCCGCTCAAAAACAGGTGGTCTCCAAAAAAAAAAAAGGTCTTCACCGAAATTGAGTCTGATTTTTGGGCCAAAATCGGAAATTCAAACAATTTTTCAGCCCACAAACAGGTGGTCTCCAAAAAAAAAATGTCTTCGCCGAAATTGAGTCTGATTTTTCGTCCAAAATCAGATATTCAAACAATTTTTCAGCTCAAAAACAGGTGGTCTCCATAAAAAAAAAAAGGTCTTCACCGAAATTGAGTCGGATTTTTCGGCCCAAATTGGAAATTCAAATGATTTTTCAGCCCAAAAACAGGTGGTCTCCAAAAAAAAAAAAAAAATTTCTTCACACTGAATCTTCACACTTCTTCACACCGAATCACGACATCTACTTCACGACTTCGGCACCCAATTTCCTTTGGGGGGGCTGTTTTCAATTTTTCATCAAAAATCGGCCTAAAAAGCAACAAAAACGTACGATTTTGCATACTTTACAAGCCAATGGGGGGGGGCTCAAGTCCCCTCGCCCCCCCCTCTGGCTACGCTACTGCGCATAGCTAATGCTGTGACGCTCAAAAGTACTTTTCGTCTACCGTAAAATCAGCAATTATTCAAAAATATCTCGTTATGGAACCTCCAGAAAAGTAGAGTCAGTTGAATATCTCCTGATATCATAAAACACTGGCACCCTAGCTTGGGCCATTCAAAAAATCGATTTTTGAAGGGTCCATTTGGGAAGTCCCCAAGGGGTGGCACCCCCAAAGTATGTCAAACTATTTGTCTGTTAAATATTTGCTGATATCAAAACAAACTGGCACCCTGAGCCGTTCGAAAAAATGATTTTGGAAGGGTCCCCACGGGGGATGACATCCCCAAACTACACCAAATTATTTGTCTGTTAAATATCTGCTGATATCAAAACAAACTGACACCCTAAGTTAAGCCGTTCAAAATATTGATTTTTGAGGGGTCATTTGGGGGCCCCGAGGCGGGGATGGCACCCCCAAACTATGTCAAAATATTTGTCTGTTAAATATCTGCTGATACAGTAGTCCCCGCTTATTAAGCCCACGGTTAAGAAGCCCAACCGCTTGATAAGCCCAAAATCGTCCGGTCCGGAATTACTCCATTTATTCCTATAGATAAAAAACCCGCTTTATAAGCCTAAAACCCCGCTTAATAAGCCCAATTTTCGAACACATTTGCTTAAAACTGAGTGAAAACGCGTCGAAAGTCACACTTCTTTGTCTTGCTTTTGACGATTTCACCAACAACCAATGAGGCAACTTACTCTCGATGTTTTTGCACGGAAATGAATATTGCTTTATCGTAATAAATAAAGAAATTGCTTGTTATCTGTAACTGTTGCGTACAGTATTAATAGATTCAGCAACTTTTAGCCTTAGTACAGTCGACCATATTCACTTATGCGCATGAGAGTGGCGAAAATTTGTCCCCCGGTTAATCAGCCCACCCGCTTAATAAGCCCAAAGTCGTCCGGTCCCGAGGTGGGCTTATAAAGCGGGGACTACTGTATCATAAAACACTGGCAGTCTAAGTTATAAGCCGTTCAAAAAATTGATTTTTTGGGGCCCCATTTTGGAGGGTTCCCGGTGGAGTTGCCCCAAAAAATTTCAGGAGAAAGAATTGTGTTTGAAGCTCAACAACTTTACACAAAAATTAGATTTCGATGTTTTGTAGTTTAGGAGAAGAGCGCACAAAAATTTAGGAAGAAAAAAAAGGAAAAAATGGAAAAAAAGGAAAAAAACCTTATCGCAGCCAAAAGTGGGTTGGTTGGGATGAAAGGGTATTTTAAGACATACTACCTTATGAAATATTTTTTGCCGTACTTATGCCGTTTTTGACTGATACCGCTTTTTACCCCAAACTTGAGGGGCGGTTTTCGGGTTCTAAAACCGAAGTCACGTGACCTATTGCCTCGAAGTTGTGTACAAACATGTAACTCATTAATCTCAAACCGCTGTCAAAATTTCATGTATCTAGACCAAACCGTTCTTGAGTTATAAGCAAAAGTCTGAAATTTCGCACTCGTTGTTGGAAAATGGCCGAGTAAAAACAAAAAAACAGGCGACGTGAGCGTTGGTCGTTTCAATGAAAGGCTTTAAAAAAAAAAGAAAAGACAATGCATTGCGAATCTCCGTTCTCAACGAGAATCTCCAATGATTGTGAGATACGCCAGATGCGTCTAGTGCGAATCTAACCCAAGCGCAAAGGTTGCAAGGCGCATACTCTAACCACAGCACCACCATCGCCACACCGTGGTGGTGTCAAAATGCTGTACAGTCAAACCTCGGTTATCGAACGCTTCTGTTCTCGACCAAATCGGTTTTCGACCAAAAAATTACGTCTTAGACTTCGAACATAAATTCGGGTCCCGACCAAACCGAAAGAAGCCGAGCGAACACGAACGCGCCATGATGCTGCGTATGTTGGCTTTTTTCGCACAATTTTTGTTGTAACTGAGCTGTTGTATTTTTTTTTACTGTTTCATTAGTAATTTCTGCAAATTTTTTCAAAATTTTTTGTATTGTACTACATCTTAACCTTTAATGTTTTCGATGTTTTAAAAATAAAACATAAGAAATGTTTACTTTTTTTTTTTTATCATCTTAGACAGGAAATCCCTTATTAAAATAAAACACAATCTACTTCAACCCATTTTTATTTATGGTATTGCAGTACACAGTACAGTTTATGGTGTAAAAGTTGTTTTCTAGAGTTGGAACGGATTAAAATTATTTGCATTAATTTTAATGTGAAAAATTGTTTCGGATTTCGAACGAATCACTTCAGAGCATATTTTAACGACTTTTCACTGGGGGGGCAATTTCATACTACAGGTATAAGATTAAAGCCCCACCCGTCGTCTCCGACGATGTCACTCCAGAGGATGACTATCAGATCACCACTGCAACACATCTAAGGTATTTTTATTGACATCTGAGTTCGTTCAAGTACCTCAGATTTCACTTCAAGCTTCACTCTGTAATTCCAACGGAGAGGACCAAGCATATAACGGTAGTTAGGGTGGTTTGATTATAGAACCTGCCAAAATTACACTAGAATCTGGTAGTAAATCGCTTGAAGAGACTCTCCAAGGTTACACTAAAATGCTGAGCACCAAGCAGTGTAACAGCGAATACTATATTTTAAAGTCTTTCGTTCTTGACCTGACCCGGAATTAAACCACAGTCTACCATTTCAGAGACATACCCCAATCCACCAACACGCTATCTAGTATTGTAATCGTGTAAGTATCCCAATTATGATTCTTAGGCTATCTTTAATAGATAAAAAATAATTCTACTGTACTTGCCAATTGTTCTGGTATTTTTAAGAACTATAAATCCACAAACTTGTAGTCTTCATAAATTTCAAAAGAGACTTGCAATAAAATATTCTGTATAGCTGTTAGTGCTTATCCACTTAAAAGACTAATACTCTGAAATGGTACAGCAGAAATTAGATATCAGCACAATGACAACCAAGCAAACTTATGGAGAGCAACAGATAAACTCTACACCATAAACTTAGCCTAAGGTGTCTGCACTCTGCAGTATCCAAACTTCGTAGTACCATGTTTGCAAAGAATGAAAAAAAACTTGCCTAATTATCCAATTCAGAAAGATACATAGAATCTTTCAAAAAATTAAAGTTAATAGTGATTGATTTGCTTATTAATTGCCTTTTTGCTTTAGATATTACTATCAAGTACAGTAGTCCCCGCTTATTAAGCCCACGGTTAAGAAGCCCAACCGCTTGATAAGCCCAAAATCGTCCGGTCCGGAATTACTCCATTTATTCCTATAGATAAAAAACCCGCTTTATAAGCCTAAAACCCCGCTTAATAAGCCCAATTTTCGAACACATTTGCTTAAAACTGAGTGAAAACGCGTCGAAAGTCACACTTCTTTGTCTTGCTTTTGACGATTTCACCAACAACCAATGAGGCAACTTACTCTCGATGTTTTTGCACGGAAATGAATATTGCTTTATCGTAATAAATAAAGAAATTGCTTGTTATCTGTAACTGTTGCGTACAGTATTAATAGATTCAGCAACTTTTAGCCTTAGTACAGTCGACCATATTCATTTATGCGCATGAGAGTGGCGAAAATTTGTCCCCCGGTTAATCAGCCCACCCGCTTAATAAGCCCAAAGTCGTCCGGTCCCGAGGTGGACTGTATATAGATTTACTGTAATGTTTTTGTACAAGTATATTATCACCATAGTTGCAATAACAACGCAAAGGAGAGTAGCTAATAACTGATATTCCATGATCTCCAAAAGAATTATATGGATAGGCTGATATAAATAAATAAATAAATAAATAAGTAATGATAAATAAGGATTGTTAGCTGAAACAACAACCTGATTGATTTAATTCTCCCAAAAATAAAGTCTAGAATATCGTGAATCGAATGTGTAAATGTGAACCCTTGTCCCTTATACAAAGCTGCAAAGAGTATAGTCAAAACTCAACAGCGTTAACCTTTCAAAAATATTTATGTCTATGCTTTGATGACAGTCATGAGTCAAAAGGTACTATATACAGATCACGTTTTAGTGTTTGCTTGAATACTATTCACATTTTACATTCATCTCATCACACCGCTTGTCAAAACTAGTACTTTTTTATAAAATTAGCGAAAAAATTTAGCGACATATTCACGTTTTTTGTACAAATCACAATCAGGCTCTCTCTGTCGGCGGTCTTTTCTCTTTAAAAACTCTCCAACTGCTTCGCTTGGGTCATACTTAGCTGTGCCAATACCATTAAGAGCAATGAGCATCCTTGACTTTACTGTATCTATGTGCATGCTTTGTCGGTTGGGGGTAACAATCTTCTTTATTTATTTATTTATTGACGGACTCAAAAAGATCGGTCCAGCAGTACGGAGGCATAAACACAACTACACACTAATCACACCCAAACACACACAAAGCTTTAAGCAAGATAGAATCCAATCGTTTGTTCTTGCGTTACCAGAATATGGTCCAAGCTAGGTATTCTGGTGCAAGTTCGCAAAATGATTATTGTATGGACCGCACCTAAAGTCACTTGATCTTACTAGCGCAGATAACCACACGTTGCACGAGTTGATACATCGAAGCATGAAATTTGCTGTGTGCTTTCTGATCAAAGCATGAAAAGTAGGCACATTATTTTGGACCAACGTGGTAGACATACTTGTGCGTCGAGGAAGATTAAACAATATCCTGTAAGCATTGTTATAACCTACTCTTAAACGATTCAATGTCGATTTTCGATACATAACACCAAACAGTACTTCCATAAAGACAAGACACAAAAGTACGAAATAAACAGTTTTTTACAGCTTTAGAGCAACAAAAAAATTCCTACGTAACTTATTGGCAGAGCCATAAATAGAACGTAATTGCCTGTTCATGTCATCGTCATCTTTTAAGTCAGAGGTCAATACAAAACCTAAATACTTTATTTTTTTGACACAGTCAATTGAGTTACCCATAGGTGGGCACAAGTCCGTTAATCGTTAATCCGTTAATAACGAAGCTAACTTTTTCACTAATTCGTTAATCCGTTAAAAAGTTTTTTCATGTTAACGGACTAAATTAACTTCCGTTAAGTACTGTTAACGGACTAAAGTAACTTCCGTTAAGTTCTGTTAACTTCCGTTAAGGTTTTTATCGTTAATATCTTGCAGCTTCGTTGTGCATTTGAATTTGTTTTTATCTTAAAATTAGATTAGACTGTACAATGTAACTTCCAAAACACAAAAGACCACCATAGCAATAAATATTTCCTTAAAATCAGCTCAACAGCGTCAATACGTGTCCTAGAAGCGAGTGAATAAAAAGAAATGTAAATTACACGCAAAATGTTAACGGATTAACGGACTTTATTAACTTCCGTTAATTAAAGCTGAAAATAACGGATTAACGTTAACGGAGGTGTGAAGTTTGTTAACGGACTAGTGGTTAACGAAGCTAACGTTTTGCATTAACTTGCCCATCTATGGAGTTACCGCATTGGCGAAACTTTGGCTCAAAAGACAGGATTAGATGATAAGTCTTAAACATCATGGTCTTAGTTTTAGTACAGTTAAAAGTAATGTCATGCCTATTGGCATAATCACAACAAATATCAAGAAGTTTTTGGAGACCCTTGAAGCTCGGGGCAAGACAGCATATATCATCAGCATACATGATATTATTCAAGCACCGGTTACCAATAAAACATCCAATGTTAAGTTTATTCAAAATCAGTGATAGCTCATTCATGTAGATGGCAAATAGAAAAGGGCTCAAGATGCTACCTTGCCGTACTCCATTGGTGGTACTAAAAGATTCAGACTAAGCAGAATTCCATTTAACGCAAGATCGTTGGCTGGAGTACCATCTAGCTAATAGATGGACAAAAATCATTGGCACTTTAGCTTCAACTACAGGGGCGGATCCAGGATTCTCCGTTAGGGGGGGCGCAATTTAAAAAAAAATGTAAATTATTCTTGTTAGAGGCAGGAGTCGGGGGCGGAGCCCCGGCCGCCGGAGGCAAAGGATAAATCTGGGCTCCGTCCCCAGCCGCCGGAGGCCCGGGGGTTTGGGGGCGGAGCCCCCAGAAGCTAGCGATTTTTTAATATTTTACTCAAAATAATTCATTTTGGTGAACTATTTATCGACTTTTGTACTCTAAAAAATGTAGAAATTCTTGTGAAATTGCACCTTCCCCCTATGCTAGTGGGTGGCTATTGACCGATGAGCGAATTGCGCTTGTTAGTGTTGAAAATTTTCTCGAAAGACAATACTTTTGCGTTGTTTTGTAAAAGTCTGACTGGCCGATGGGGGGCTATAGCCCCCCCCTTGCTACGCTGCTGGTTAGAGGGGTTGCTGAAACGGAGTCCTAGCCAGCGAAAAGAGGGCGCCCCCTGGGTTTTGGGCGCCCCCTGCCCCCCATCTGCATTTACACTTAGATATCAAGAATAGGCTTACTAATGAACAAGAAGTCGTGCAAGTGAAAACATTTCTGGTTGTTTTAAGTTTTTTTTTTAATAATTGACCTCTAAATGTGTTCTGCGTTTAGGGGGGGCGCGCGCCCCTCGCGCCCCCCCCCCCCCTGGATCCGCCTATGAACTAATTTCTTGAATTACACACCGTGATTCACTTTGTCAAAAGTACACAGAAATCATTCTTTCGGTTTGCATGGAGTGCGGTACCATAGCAAGTAGAGCCATCAGACACTTATTTAGAGTCATGCTGTTGCGAGTAACGTGACATAGCTTTCTTAGTCGCCATGATAGCATTGTGCCAAAGTCCGTGTTTTCGGGTAAGAATCCAACATCGTGTATCATCGGCCAATAATTGCACACATTATCCGAAAACTGTTCAACTTCTCTTGGAAATAACATTCTCACAATTGTCAGTCCGTGAGAAACAAAATCGTTCATAGTTTTTGCAGAAAGCAAAGTAATGCATTTCTGAATGAGCTCTTCTTGTTCAATATTCATTCGCTGAGTCGTGTAATTCAAAGTAGCCATGACCACGTCCACGCGAATGGCCTCTCTACGTCTAAAAAAAGAAACAAAAGCATTGAAACGGGTGCGACTTGGAGTTGGTTCCACTTCATTATCATTTTCGGACTCTTGCATTGCCCTTTTTTCGTCTTCAAGATATTTTTCTTCACATCCTCCTGGGTAAGGGGCATTCGACATAAGGTCAAGCTTTCGTATAGCGGTGTCACGGCAAGTGATTACATCGGTTAATGTAAGGTCATCACTTTGAAAATTCTTTGACAAGTTTTTAAAAACTTTAGCAACATCACCCATCAAGGCAGTGAGCCAGACTTAATTCGATCCGGTGGTCCACTTACGCAAAAAAAACACTAGCCTCTGCTTTTTCATGTCGTGTTCCTTCAGCAGAAATTTGTTTCCAAACTTCAATGCTGCCATCTTGGTTATGCTACACTGCTTCGATTACATTAACCACATGCTCAGCAAAGCGAACTTCAGAATACGCTGGAAATTCATGTGCATCAGGAAACAGTGTAAGAAGAGTAGCTTTATGATTTTTGCTTGTTCTGAAGCAACTTGCCACCCCCAATACGTTCGCTTTCCACAGCTAGAGTTCGGGAACAGCATGCACCATGTCTTCTACAGCGAGATCTGATCGATGAGCTACACACCAAAAGGAAAAAATATCACGATCAAGGTAAGTACGCAACAACTTCCAAAATCCGTTTCTTCGTCCAGTATTTGCTGACTCGCCATCAGTAGTTACACCCACAAGTTTCGATTTGTCAAGTCCAAATGAATTTATTATGGCTTTCACTATTTCCAGAAGACCCTCAGCACTACTAGCTTGGGGGACATCTACAGACAAAAAAACTGTTTTCATGTTTAGATCCTTATCAATAATACGAGCACTCACAAACTTGTTGTCTCTCATTGTCCGGCTCAAATTGCCATCTACCTGAATGGCCCAAACAACTGCTACGTTAACCAGATTCGAAGTGTGAAGCTCTCGTTCGACTTTAAGCATTTCAGCATATATCACAGGGTATCTGTAGTGCAAAACAGATCCTGGTGGTTTGAACTCTTCAAACTGTTGATCAAAGCCATTTTCTCTGAAAGACGAAATTAGTTGGTCCCTGTGCAAACTAGCCAATGATCGTCCTGGCCAAGAAAAGACAGTAGGGGTCAGAAGAAGACTGTCATTGTATACATCAATCGACAATCTGATAAGCATTTCAACCGTTTCCACACGCTGTTTCGTCAAATAGTGTATCCATGGATGAGAAGTTGATTGTGACTTCCATTGACGGTTTAATTGCTTATAATCCGACGACTTTTTATGTGGTTGAGATAAAAGATGATCCACAACATTCATTAATTTCTTTTTTGAATCAGCACGACACCCCCTAGCAAGTGGAACCACACCATTTCTTGAATACTTTTTAGCTTCAAATTCAAATTCTTCACATATAAGACATTTAACAAACAATCGTTTTCTTTGACCCTGTGCGTCGTTGTAGAACTTCAAGCATTCGTGACGAGATTGTAGCCATTGTTGTGTAAGTTTCATGGACTTATACCACTCAGTTGCTTCAGAGTTTCCACCACAGCTTGTGTTTTCCCTTCTATCCGTACTGCTAGTTTCTGCAATTGCTGCAGTATCTTGTGAATCGATTGCATTTTCTTCCAAGCCAATAGAGGAATCAGTTGTTGCTCTTTCTTCCGAAACAGCTGTTACGTTCTCGAGCGAAGTTGGTGCAGCATTATTATTGCCCTCTAAACTTGATGTATTTTCTGGCACGCTCGTTGCACTTTTCTCCGAGGTTGACGCATTTTCTTCTTGCAAACTCTGCTGTCCTCGTCTGTTGACCTTTGGTGGCACTGGACTGAAAAATTCTGATATTGCTTTTATACCAGCAGGAACTTTTCTCTTGCTGCTCATGGTCTAACACTTTAACTACTGTTTCTATTACAAGCAAGGCGTTCTCTATTAAAGACCATGCAACGTATGCATTATGCAAGCACAATTTTGTGGAGGCCCATTGTCTATTTTTTTATCCTCCTTAATTCTTATATTGAGCACGCATTAATTCTTATATCTTGACCACATACCGATAATATTTTAATTTGACAAGCTTTGCCGGTGTACTGTTCACCTAAACAAAGTCATTAACTAAAATTCTGAAAATTTTTACTGGGGGGGCAAAAAAGTTCACTGGGGGGGCAATTTCCCCCCAGTTATAACGTTAAAATATGGCCTGAATCACTTTTCGAACAGCCTTTTGGAACGGATTATGTTCGAAAACCGAGGTTTGACTGTATTTAAATCAAATGTGTGACATAAACACAATCGAGCGTTCTGCTTGATTGCCGTTGTTTGCATGATTTTTATCGGTTACCTTCTATCATGCTTCTGCTGCCTGGTTAGTGCGGATATGGACACACAAAAATGCTAATGAAAAAGCGCATTCTTTTTCATGGAGAAGTAGAAATGTACAAAAACGGATACTGAGTAAATCTACCTTTATTACCGAAAAAAGTGAATTAATCCGTTTGACTTTATACCAGTGGAAACTCTGCATTTTATTATTTTGTGACATCATAAACGGCCTGCTGTAGATCACAAGTCACAACTACTGCACTAGTACCCTAGGTTTCCAAATACCAATAGCAGGGTCATTCCACGTCAAATCAACAAAAAAAATTAGAAATTGTAACCTAAAGTTTCAGATTGTGATGAAATTATACTAATTTGAAAGATGATTTAATTCCGCGCGAAATAAAACTTGTTTCAAGAAACTCGAAGCAGCGGTTGCGGAGTTACCGTAGGCTACAGCATTTTAAGAAATTACAGCAGGTTTTGTACCCAAGCATTATATGACATCACTTTGACAGTGGTTGTCAGAGGTGGAGTTAAGGAAACAAAGCCCTAGGCCAAGGCCAAGGACACAAAAAAAAATCCGAGGCCAAGGACAGCCCTTTCTAGGACAGACCCTCTCGAGGGCAAGGACAGGAATGCTTGAGGCCAAGGACCAAGGACACAGGTGCAAGTGCTCTCCAAAAAAAAAAGGTCTTCAAAAATATTTTTCAGGCGATCATCAAATAAAAAGTTCTTCAAAAATTTTTTTCAGGCAATCTACAAAATTTTAACTATTTTAAAAATAGTGCTGTCCTCAAGTCAAGGACAGGGCAATTTTCAAGGACTTGAGGCTTCGAGGCCAAGGTCAAGAACTTCAAATGTGTCCTCGAGGCCAAGGATGTCCTCGAGGACTCCACCTTTGGTGGTTGTACCGAAACAGTCATAACTAAAACTACGGTATGGCTACAATTGGAGTTCACTGTTCAGACATAAAACCAACTTTTTTGGGATAGAATATTGAAAACTCTTTTGTACTTGTACTAATTTTGTTTGATGTCAATGGTCAAATATTACATCAAAGTTTACATTTTCTTTGAAATCAATCAAGCATAATGAAAGATAGAAATGTAATAGCATGGTAATAGCTCAAATCTAGCAACTTCAATTTTTTCAAGTAAGGTGTCATATAAAAGCTTTTTTCAAAGAGAAACTAATTAAAGTGGTCTCATACCGGTAGGTGATATTAACTTATAGGTCTATCATGACACCTTACTTGAAAAAATTGAAGTTGCTAGATTTGAGCTACCGGTATTACATTTCAATCTTTTGCTATGCTTGAATGATTTCAAAGAGAAGTAAACTTTGACGTAATAGTAGACCTTTGAGTTTGACATCAAACAAAATCAGTAAAAGTATAATTTAAGTCAATGAGTTTTAATATTCTATCCTGAAAAATTGATTTCATGTCTGACTAGGTTTTTTTTTCAAAATCTGGTTTCGGTCATTTGACCGATTTGCCAGATATTTTTTCGGTCATTTGAATTATTTTTCGGTCATTTTCTTATCAAAGTAAAATGAACAATATTTCGCTTTATTGAGCTTTTATTAAAAGAATACGAACACGAAACAAAATTTGCAAAACACGGTCATAAAAACAAAGCATTTTATATCAAATTACTTCAAGCATTCTCAGCTAAATTGATGCTACGCTCTGCAGCGGGTATGATATAAACAGACACTGCAGTGATGCAAAAAGGCTTCCAAAAAAAGCGTTAGATAGCATAATCAAGTTACAAAAGTCACTAAGTAATTTCGAGTTATTATGATTTAACGATCGCAGAATGATCCATCTTTAGCTAAAACTAACCTATAAAAAGACTCATGAGGAACGACACAAGGTCGCAGTTTTGCTCTTTCACAATGCGAGAACAACTAAAAAAACATTACCTGTAGTCGTATTTTTTTAATTATCAGAACAAACGAAAACTTATCAGCGAGTAAAAACTTGCAGCACAAAATCACGACTTTAAAAAAGCGTTAAACTTAAACAAACGGAGAAAAAACAATCCTGCACAAAATATGTCTCTCAAAATTTAGCCGTCCATATTTATTCTTCTTCAGCCGTTGGCATGTTGGGCTGTGAAGAAAAAGCGCTGGAACCCCTGTTCTTTGCGTTTTACCTGGACCGCTTTGTAGATTGTAACCAATGGTTGTATGCAACTATGCATAGATGGGCAAGTTAATGCAAAACGTTAGCTTCGTTAACCACTAGTCCGTTAACAAACTTCACACCTCCGTTAACGTTAATCCATTATTTTTAGCTTTAATTAACGGAAGTTAATAAAGTCCGTTAATTCGTTAACATTTTGCGTGTAATTTACATTTCGTTTTATTCACTCGCTTCTAGAACACGTATTGACGTTGTTGAGCTGATTGTAAGAAAACATTTATTGCTATGGTGGTCTTTTTCTGTTTTGAAAGTTACATTTTATAGTCTAATCTAACTTCAAGATAAAATTACGTTCAAATGCACTAATGAAGCTGCGATCAGAAAATCTTTGGAAATTGTGAACAGCGATAATTAATAGACCTACGAAGCTGCAGCTTATTATTTGCCACAAAAAAGAGCTCCTTTCTTCGCTTTTTCTGTAAAACTCGTGGTAATACGCCACAAGTGTTACCAGTGCAAACTGGTTTGTACCGGTACGATGAATGAATGGTGCAAGATATTAACGATAAAAACTTTAACGGAAGTTAACAGAACTTAACGGAAGTTACTTTAGTCCGTTAACAGAACTTAACGAAAGTTAATTTAGTCCGTTAACATGAAAAAACTGTTTAACGGATTAACGAGTTAATGAAAAAGTTAGCTTCGTTATTAACGGATTAACGATTAACGGACTTGTGCCCACCTATGGTTGTATGCATAGGTGGGCACAAGTCCGTTAATCCGTTAATAACGTAGCTAACTTTTTCATTAACTCGGTAATCTGTTAAGAACTTTTTTCATTTTAACGGACTAAATTAACTTCTGTTAAGTTCTGTTAACTTCCATTAAGGTTTTTATCGTTAATATCTTGCACCATTCATTCATCGTACCGGTACAAACCAGTTTGCACTGGTAACACTTGTTGAGTGCTAGCACGAGTTTTATAGAAAAGCAAAGAAAGGAGCTCTTTTTTGCGGCAAATAATAAGCTGCATCCTCATCAAATCAAATTCTGTTCGCAATTTCCAAAGATTTTCCGATCTCAGTTTTGTTAGTGTATTTGATCCTATTTTCTCTATGGATCATTTGATTCTATTTTGCATTCTCTATGGTTGATTTTTATATTGTATTTCGGCTTTTATCTGTGCACGTTCTTAGGCACACACTTCTTTTGTGACATTATATATATATATATATATATATATATATATGATCCTATTTTTATCTTAAAAAGTAGATTAGACGGTAAACTGTAACTTCCAAAACACAAGAAGACTATCATAGCAATAAATATTTCCTTACGATCTAGCTCAACAGCGTCAATACGTGTTCTAGAAGCGAGTGAATAAAAAGAAATGTAAATTATACGCAAAATGTTAACGAATTAACAGACTTCATTAACTTCGGTCAATTAAATCTAAAAATAACGAATTAACGGTAACGGAGGTGTGAAGTTTGTTAACGGACTAGTGGTTAACAGAGCTAACATTTTACATTAACTTGCCCACCTATGGTTGTAAGCCAAACTGTAATCGCAAGTTTTGTACGATTCTGCATTCAAGCGTAGTCGCATCAATTGTCACAAGTGAATGGTAGTCGATGATTTCTTGGGGGCGTTTTTAGTCTAGCCAAAGGACTCTGGACTAAAACCTCGTTCTACAGTTGCGTTTTCAGCATTAAAACTAAGTATTGCTCTGGCAATCGTGGAAAGAGCGGGCCAATCCAATTCCTGTTCTGCAGCGATTGTCAAAACCGTTCGGCAATTGTCATTAGCATAACGACAATTTCGTAAAACTTCAAACTTAAAATTGTGCCATTCGTTTTCTAGCACTTCGTTTTTGATAGGGTCAGGGCTAATTTTGTAAAACTTAGCTAGGGCAATGACTTCCTTTTCAAATTTTCTTCATGCAAGCTGAATTTTAGCTTTACTGCTTGTTTTTAACACCACTTAATTGAACTCGAAAAATTCGACATCTTTGCCAAACTTGAGAAAAAATAAAAATAAGAATCTCAGAACTTGAACTAGCATAAAAAATGAAACGAGTTCGTAGCTGTTGTTACTGCATAATATTATTTCTCTTCAATGCATTGTGCAGCGGTATGAACTTATTCATAGATGGGCAAGTTAATGCAAAACGTTAGCTTCGTTAACCACTAGTCCGTTAACAAACTTCACACCTCCGTTAACGTTAATCCATTATTTTCAACTTTAATTAACGGAAGTTAATAAAGTCCATTAATCCGTTAACATTTTTCGTGTAATTAGAATTCGTTTTATTCACTCGCTTCTAGAACACGTATTGACGCTGTTGAGCTGATTTTAAGGAAATATTTATAGCTATGGTGGTCTTTTTGTGTTTTGAAAGTTACATTTTACAGTCTATTCTAATTTCAACATAAAAACAAGTTCAAATGCACAGCAAAGCTGCAAGATATTAACGATAAAAACCTTAACGGAAGTTAACAGAACTTAACGGAAGTTACTTTAGTCCGTTAACAGCACTTAACGGAAGTTAATTTAGTCCGTTAACATGAAAAAACTTTTTAACGGATTAACGAGTTAGTGAAAAAGTTAGCTTCGTTATTAACGGATTAACGATTAACGGACTTGTGCCCATCTATAAACTTATTACATTGTTAAGTGCGCGATTCACAACTTAAATAAAAACATTAAAGAATTTACTTAGGACGAACCTTGCTCTGTTTCTTCATCATCTAGTCTAGAGTGACCATGGGCGTCGGCAACGGGGGCCATGGTTCCCCTGGATTTTCACACACTCTCTCTAAAACCTTGCAAAATTCAAAAATTATTTCGTTTTTAGTAGTAAACACTGACTCAATTCGTATTGCCCCCCTCCCCTTGAAAATTTTCTGCCGACGCTCTTGAGAGTGACCATTAAAATGGAATTGCTATCGTCTTCTACAACGCGCAGCGTTAAACTTGCAGACGAACTAGACACCCGATTAGTTTTGGATCAAGGCTACTTAATGCCAAAAAGTACGTTAATCCTTCGGCTTTCAAATGCAGAAAACGTGTGCACGTTCGTACCTCAAGGTACACTGGATTAGCATTTAATGCAGAAAAAGTACAAATCACGAGAAAAAAGAGAAAGCTCGTTTCTGATTGGCCGCTGTGATTGCTCAAGCGTGTCACTTGTTTCCAACTTTTGCAGAAAGTTCATATTAGTTCAGATCACCGTGATGGACAGGTCAGGAAGAGCTGAGGGTTGGGGTTCGATTCCTCGATAGCGACGCACTGTCGTTTGGATAATTCAGGATTAGTTACTGGTATTAATCTATAGTGCTAGTAGGCTCAAATTTATTAATGTTTGTCAGAAATCAGTTCAGTTATGGAGGCTAGGGGTAGGCTACTGAAGGGGTTGCATCGTTTGGTACCGGTATGCCTACTACCGGTACCTGTACAGTAGCCTACTAGCGTAGTACTAGGTAGTGCCTCAGAAGGTGTTTGCATGTACCTGGGCCCAAGCCTAGGGGTACAGGTTCAAGAAATACTAATAGTAATCTGTGCAGTATGATAGCCATATGCAGTAGTCTACTGGCAAGCTGGTAAACTACCAGTAGTTATAGACATAAAGAATATTCATCCACCAGACCTGCTGGACCTTTAGGGTGGCAGTTTCGTCAGATGCTTCAGGTTTCAATCATGTGATGGTCGGGATTTTCTGGCATTTCTGTCTTTTCGTACCTGACACTGACAGTGTGGCAGCTGTGGATTTAATTTGGATTGGAATTGGGCTTAGAGCAATTGCTCCTGTTGTAGTACGGTAGGCCCATCTGATAATTGAAATTGTGGGTATCCATGCCCTAGATAGAATAAGGCTCTCGGACCAGTAGCGTATGCAGGATTTTGAAAAGAGAACATAGATCAGAATTTGAAATTGTCACACTCAAATTTCGTCCCATTTTTCGCCCAAAATCAGGTGAAGAGCAGAAAAAAAAAGGTCTTCACTCAAGTTTCGTCCTATTTTTTGCGCACATTCAGGTGATTTCGAGTCTAAAGCCTAATGCATAACTTGCAAAGGGGGGGGGGGGGGGGCATGGCTCAGTTTTGCTCCCTTTTCTATGCAATTTTGCAATCCTGGCGACCCAAAGGGTGGGGGCCATGGTCCCCCCTAAATACGCCCCTGTCTTGGACACATCTGATATCTTTGTGTTGGATCTCTCCAAAGATGATCCAGTATTTGCGGTGGAATAAGCTAGTTCAATCCGCCTTCCTACCTGGTACCTCGAAAGATTTAAAGTACCCTAACTGAACTCAACTCATCAAAAAAAAAAATCGCGTATGGTTAAGTTTAGGCAGTGGCTATTTTGCCTCTAGAGGCATAATAGCCCCATGTTAATTTGCCATTTGGAGGCAAAATAGTCCTAGCGGCTATTTTGCTGCAAGTGCCAAAATAGCCCTAAGCCTAGAATGCTAACCCTAACCCAAACTCTAACTCTAATCCTAACCCTAATCCCAACCCTAGCCCTAACTCTAACCCAAACCCTAACCCAAACAGAGGAAAAACACTATTTTGCCTCTAGAGGCAAAATAGCCACTTCTTTAAGTTTAAGTCGTCTGCTTTTTTTCACAGAAGCTCTGCGACCTGTGTATGAGCGCGCATGCACTCTCTGTCATTTCTGCACTAATTAAGGTTAGGGCTAGATTTTAAGGAATAGGTTTAGGTTAAGGTTAGTTTTGGAGAACAGCATATGCATAGATCTGAGATTGGAGCACTCATTAGGTTTAGGGTTAGATTTTGGGGAATAGCTTAGGGTTAGACTTTGAGAAATACCGGTAGCTTATATAGATTGGAGAGAGAGCGTGCGCGCTCAGTCATACACTGGTGGCAGAGCTTCCGAAAAAAAGCGGAGGCTTATACTTAGCGACACCCAAAAAATTGTTTGCACCGAGAATTGAAACCTGTACCATACCCATTTTTTTGTCTGTCCATTTTTCTGCAAATTCTATGATGTTAATTGACTGATTAAATGCTGTATTTTTAACCTTGACAAACATTAAAAGGGCTAAAGCTTCCAGGGCTCTGCCCCAAACCGTGCAAGACATCTAGTTGATGCAAATGTCATCATTCCGTTGCTTTCAAATGGAGATGTACATTCGTAATATTGGTATGAATAGTGATTAATCTTGACAACAACATAGGAGTAGGTACAGTAATATTTGGGTGGCTCTACATCTACTGGCCCAGCCAGAAATTAAAAAAGGGGTGACAATTTTTTTTTATGATTGTGCAGTAGCATTGTGCTCCTGATTACCTTCAACAGGTACTTCTAAATTGCCCTGCACAAACCATCTGCTGCTTACAGCTTATGATTTTCGTGGTAACTGTGATGTGCTTTAGTTGAAAAAAAAAACAAAAAAACAGTCAATTGGGACTACAACAAATCTGGATCAATTTTTTCACATGCTTTAGTTACTGTTTGGAATGATTTGCCTTTTGATATTTGGAAAAGTAGCAGCATTTCATTGTTCAAGAATAAATTGAAAATACGCTTTTTCAATATGGCCTTTGTCGATGTGTCTAATATTGTTTAGTATGCTTCAGGGGCGTAAATCCCGGGGGGGATGGGGGGGATGCATCCCCCCCAATAATTTTTGATGGGGGGATGCATCCCCAATCATCCCCCCCAATAATTTATCGTACCCTGCAAAATTGTCAAAATTGTTTTCCGCACCCTCGTAAAATTGTCTCAGTGTAAAATTATGACCGAAAAATCAGAATCAATATCGATGAAGACCTTTTTTTTTTTTTTTATTTTTTGGAGACCACCTAATTTTTGGCAGAATGAACGTCAGAATTTCCGATTTTGGCCAAAGAATGTGACTAAATTTTGATGAAGACCTTTTTTTTTTTTTTTTGGAGACCATCTGTTTTTGGGCTGAAATTACGAATGTATTTCCGAGGTTTCCAAGAAATTCCATTGCAATATGTGCAACTTTTGATGGCTCTGTTTCATCCCCCCCAATAATTTTTACGGATATACGCCACTGGTATGCTTTAACACTGTATAATACAATCTTAATAATCTTTTAACAAGTCCTATTTTTCATTTTGTAATCTGCTATTTTTCTGCTTTTTCACCTGCTTTAGCAGTGAGTGCCCCTTAGTCAAATGTTAGCTTCTTGCTATCTCATTTCAAGAGATTGACCAATTGATTTTTATATTATTAGTAATATTTTACATGCATTTCCAAAATTTGTAAATTATGCAGATTGTGAAATCATGAAATGCAAGCTCTAGGTATAGCTGGCAGCAATCCAATTCTTGTTTGTGCAGCAGACTCCTGAAAACAAAAAAACAACAATAGCAAGAGAATGCAAAAAATGTGGCTTCACGATACAGTAGCAGATGCAAAAATCGCATGTGCAAGCAATCGATGCAAGAATCATAGATTATATACTGTTACTGTATAGTAGGCTGATATAGTACAAGGTTTGTAACAAATGAGGCAGACAATTCGCAAAACAAAATAAAAAAACAACACGCCTCGGACCAAAAGTTACTAGCTGCGTTACTTATGTTGCCACCATGTACTGTTTGGATTTTTTAAACAAAGAAATTGCATTGTATGGTAGCTTGTCAATACTAAGCCGAGATCCTACTATTAGTAATGAATCATGGGGCTGATGGCGCACAAAGTAGTTGGGGGCTCTCAACATATTTACTAAAGTAAAAGATGGCGTAGCTGATTTGTATAAATTTGCAAGTCGAGTAAACTTTGTCGGCATAATTTTGTGGCATGGTTTCTATGGCGATCATGATCTCATGATCTGGGTTTAACCGGCAGTCCCGCACCCTGGTCATGTTGCTGCATTCTAGGTTAAAGATGCGTTATGATGACCAATATCTCTGCTTGGTGGTTCCAAACATCAGCAAATTTAGTGGACAAGTATTTGTAGAAATCCCTCAGGTCCAGTTAAACATTGGAACACTGGAAACTCTTGTTTGCTTGAGGTGCAAATTCCTCCAAACGCAAAGTAGTTATTGCAATGAAAACTGTGTGGATCATATAATAGTCAGCATCCGATGCAGTCCAGTAGCAGGAGATCAAATATGCACTTACAGCAACAGACAACAACAATCATAGACCAGAGTCTAATGTCAAATTAATGTGAGTCTTAGCGGAGTTCTCTGGCACTAGGTGATCTTCACAATTTTTTGCCAAAATAATGGCCGTTAATCAACATGTTTGCATTAAATTGTAAAACTATTTTGTTTTGTTTTCTAAATATCTGAAGTTATGTCGAAGGTAGCACCACCAACCACTGATAGGAAAGTTTTCCAAAACATGTATTAACATAAAGATTAGCAAATTGAGCATTAAGTAAAAAATATATACACCACATAAATGCTTAAGGCACCTTGAAACATGTTATGAAAACCTGTTGCTATTACCACATGTAATGCAGTAGCAGTGATAAAAATTTGCACACTTTCAAAACAAAATGAAATTAATTGCCCCTAATGCCCCCCCTTAGTATGGCCCCGTACAAATTGATGACTTGAAAAGTTCATAGCTGTTGATAAAAAATACGAATCTGAGCATTAACCACGCAAGATTGCATGAGCAATCAATTTTTTCTTACGCACGGCTCACTCAACTATCGGGCAACAAATGCAAACCAAAAACGACATGCTTGAAAGACATTATTGTTCTAAGAAAATGCGTCACAGACTACAATAACTTATTTATCATTTAATCTGTTAATGATCAAACATTTTCATTAAATGTCAACACTGATAATGATTGCTAGCATCCCTCCTCTTTGGATTTGTTGGTGTTCAGAGGTCGGTGCTTTTTTTTGTATTATTTATATTTTAAATAATTATTGTGAAATTGTGTGGCACTTTCAAAAGGGAGGACTGGTTCCCTAATCCCCTCCCCTAGCTGTGTCGATGTCTGTATCAATCTTTGCACTCCCTGAAAAGTTCTTTTCTTCCCAGCCCTGATCACAATGATATAGGGTATATACTAGGGTAGGGTTACCTTAGTCATTTAAGCTTGTGCTTTCAATATTTGTAAACGTCCATGTCAATAGGCTATGAATGAAGATGAATACTTGCTTAATAATATCATATGATTAATGAGGGTTACCAAGTAATCAACTTTTGACCCAATTAGTCAGTTATTAAATTTTTTCTGAGGATAATAATAAACCATTTTAGTAGTTTAGATAAAAATGAGTTGATGGACAGAAAGACAATCTGCTGCTGAAACAGTAAACCATGGTTTGATTCTTGGTTTGGTAAAGTTAAAGACTGCAGTTTAGAAATTGTTACCAAAGCTTCCCTGCTTAGTGTTCTCTGGTTTAGCATTAAATTAATAGGGAGTGATACTTCCATTGACATCATGTGTTGTAGCAGGCGGGCAAGTGGCTGATTAAAGCTTCGGCTGTGTTGCCAAGAAGGTGAGGGCATCGTTTCACATTGACCCTGATGCGGTAATCTCGGTTCAGCTCACACCCCGCTCACGTTGTTGCATCCTTGGATAAGATGCTGTACAGTATAATGGTTATCTCTGCTTGGTGGCTTTGAACAAGCAGCAAATTCAGTGGACAAGAAGTGAAAAAATCTGCAGAAAGTGAAAAAATCCGCAGAAACATTAGATCACTGTCGATTGTCGAAACTCTTATGCAAATACGGATTCCTCCAAACCTAAAGTACTTACTGCAAAGAAAAATAAACAGCCAATGAAGTCTATCCCCCCATGGATGGCAGTGGTTTTGAGTTTATTGCAATTCAAAAGTATTTTGGATTTTTTAAATTCTGAAACACCACATAAAGTTAATTGTGTCTGTTTATTATTAACCGTGAGTGTACATCTGATGCCAACATTCAGTTTAAAAAAATATCATGAAGTAATACGCAAGGTATTCATACATAATCAGTATTGGACAAAATCGGGAATTGACCATTTAGACAATGTTTGGCATAAACATTTTCGACATTTTATGCTAGGCGAATGCATTGATATACAACAGTTTTGGGAAATCTGAAGCAACATTTGCGTAACACGAAACGTCACAAGCAGTGGTGTAAAAAGTACTTGAAATTTGTGAGGAAATAAAGTGCAAAGTATTAACCAATAAAAATACTTGAGTAAAAGTAAAAAAACATAGTAAATTTAGAAGTGCTCAACTGTAAGTACTTCTAAAAGTATCCAAGCAAAAAAAACAAACTTTTCAATCAAGATCATGACAATTGGTCAACTACCTTTACATCACTGCCACAAAGCACTTGGTCCTCTAATACCTCACTATCTCAAGAAGTCATGAATTAATACTTGTCACATGTTTTTTGTTACTCCGTTCAAGACAATTAATTAAAAAGGAACAACAACAACAGCTAAACTTCAAGATTTGAAAATTATGCCATGCAGAATTTATATGGAATCGGAATCGTTTAATAGAGTCTTTGCTCAAATACTCATTCAGTGTCATTGTTTACATCATATCCTAAAAAGTACTAATCTACAAGATGGGCCAAAAGTCACAAACCATAGCCGATTCAGTATCTTTGGTGATAAACTTTTTGGTTTAATTTATCAAAATTATTGTGAATTAATAAATATTGTGTAATATACAAAGCTCTACATGCTAGCTATTAGCATGAAAGTATGCAAATCTTTCTGAAAATTAAGTGATATATCTTTTCTGATCTACTGCTGTTTCCATGTTGTCTTATTGATGGTATGTTTTGATTGCCAAATATTTTCCAGCATCTTCAAATGGTTTTATTTTTGAATCCAGTTAAGTGATAAAATTTTAAACAAATTTATCCTCATTGTGGTTAATGGTTACGACATGTGAGATAGCTGTCAGTTAAGAGTTATTATGCTCTTTATCAAAACTTGAAAAATGCTTAGATTGGCTATAAGCTGAAGTTATAAAAAAGAAGCTTTCACTTAACATTGGCTGTTTGCATTCATGGTAACTACTCAGTTTTCATCTCTCAGTGCTTACTTGTTGATTTTTGTGCTGTGTGTGCATTAAGTGATTTGAACTATGAAGTGCTAAATGTTTTGTGTTTTCCAGATTGTTTGTTGAACAAGCAATAATTTAGCTTTGTATTTCATGACAGATGTACTGTAATATCAGCCACTATCATACATTTTTCCTTGAAAGTATTGCTTGCCTTCCAATGCGCAGTACTATTCTTAACATGATTCAAAGAAAATTTTAACTGGTTTAAGAAATGATGAAGAGCAACAGAGCTTTTGTGAGTGGCCCAAATGCTTCTCCTAAAATGACACTGACTCGAATTCACAAGCAGCAAAGTATCCATCCTTTGAAGACCAGTTTTTGGAAAATTCTGTAGTAAGTAACTTTAAAAAGCTAATCTCTAAATTGAGGGGGTGAAGCATCCAGCAATTGTGGTGGCTTATAATTTAGTTGAAATGAAAAGATAATGTTTGAAATTTTTTGTTTTTTATTTCGTGGGCTGCGGTTGCAAAGATTATCAAGAAACACAAAGAGATATGCCCCCTAAAAAGTTTTAGAAATCCCTGAGTTTGTTCTTTCAACCTGAATTGTAGGGAAAAAGAGAGACTGAATTACAGTATTTAGTATTATTATTCAATCTCTTGTGATCTTCCAATGACATCCTATTGTGGTAAACCTTTTCTTTTCTGGAAGCTTAGGCTGCGAGAACAAACTCATGGTTTTTATAAACTTTTTAGGGGGATATCTGTTTGTATTTGTTGAATATCTTTGCTACCGCAGCCCCAAAATGAGAACCAAAGTTTAAAATTATATTTTAATTTGAGCTTTTGTATTCATAAACTACCGGAATTTGCTGGCTGCCCCCCCATTAATAGCTAGAGATTATTTTGAATGCATAAACTATACTGCTACGTTTGTATTGTGACAAGTATGCCTCAGTTGTCCATTTATGCTGGTATTTTTAGTAACTATCTGTTATCATTTAGTGATTAATTAAGAACTTAGCATGTTTAAAAATGGTTTTGATGACCTGAACCTACTAAGAGCATGATAAATGAATGTAATGGTGTAGGTAGAAATTTTGTGTGAAGAAAAGATTTTTCAAAGAAAATTGCAGACACAAATGCTAGTGCAGAAAGTTGCATCAGAAGTCGATTACCCTTCATGCCTCTAATTTCTTTTTGTCGTATTATTCTGAACTCTTCCAACATGAATGCATTTTCAAGTTCAAGAACGTAAATCATTGTTGTGAACGAGAATATCTTGTAAACTGCAGAAATTAAAACTCTTGTGGTTTCGTAAAGTATTTTTTAATGTTTTTCAGGATATGAAAAAGCGTCTAGAACAATCTTTCGGTGGCGGATGATAACAAACTTTCAATAAAATGCTGTGCTATTCTACTGAAAAGATTTGTCGACTGAAAACGATACTATTTTTTGAATAAACACCGAGATTTCACTAGCAGAAGACTTCAATATCAGAAAACAGTCTCAACTATTGTTCTGCCAATCAATTGACCAACGTGTGGTAGACGTTTAACGATGCATGTGTTCATGTCGAAACTCGCACAAATATCACAGTATTCGAGACGGTTTAGATTACGCATCAAATCTGTTGTGATAGTTTTCAAATATTATTGTTGATTATTTATTAGTGTCCTTTTTTCAACGCCGTAGCCAGCAGATGCATTGTACACAGTGCAGGCGTTTGTATTGATGTGAAACTTTCAAAAACCTTTGTAGCTCAGTCTCGGCAAGTGTTATTGCTTGTTTTGTATAAAAAAAATCAAAAAGTTTGTCCGGATGTTAAAATAAGCGAACCGTTACGGTATATTTTGGAGTGAAAAATATGTTGGCTCCACTCCAAAAAGAGGAAGTTTAATTTTCAATTGGTACCGGTACTTCGGTATCAATTTTGACAACGTACCAATACTTTGTACTCGATACTGCCCACCTCTGATAATGGATAATGTTTTCAAATTATTGTTTTCAATGAAACGTGCAAGATCGCTGCCTCAGGCTCTTTTGTCATGGGTAAAACTCGGTAAATTGTTCTGAAATTTTGTCAACCGTTTGCTATGTACTTGGTATTTCGAATCAGGGCCATCCATCCCAGTTTACCTGAAAATTTTTGAAGAAGTTCTCTGTATTGTGTTAATTATTACCGTAATTAATGTATTATTACCGTAAGTTTCCACTGAGTTACGTAATTATTGCCGTAAGTTTCTACTGAGCTATTTTTCATTTCAAACTTCTTGTGTTTTCGATTTTCATCATTTCAAATTTCTTCAAATAACTAAGTTGAACAAGACCTCATAGGTAAAGAATCAAAAAATGAAAAAAGTTTTTCTTCACCTTTTTCGCGATTTGCTAAGATTATATCTCTCACAAATGAAGGATATGGGGCAGGCAGGTGGAAGCTCTACAGAATATGAATGGTTTGGTGAAAACTTAAGTATTATGCCCGTTCTAAATCAGTATATCTTGATTATTTTGTCATTCTAGTTTAGGATGTGTTGGGAGAAAGCTCAAATTTCAAAACACTCTGTAATGATTGCTAAAGGCGGTGAATCATCTAGCCAATTCCGGTGGTTTACAATAGCTAAAATTGAACTATAATTTTTGATATTTTTGTTTTAATTTTGGGACTGCAGTTGCAAAAATATTCAACTGATTCAAAAAGATATCCCCCCAAAAAAGTTTTGGGAAACTCTGAGTTTTGTTTGTTCTCTAAACTATTAGGCCTACTGTGGTTTTGGCGGGAAGAACAAAACTCAAGAGTTTCTAAAAACTTTTTTCGGGGGATATCTTTTTTTATTTGTTGAATATCTTTGCAACCGTAACCCCAAAATCCATACAAAAAATATCAAAAATTTTAGTTCAATTTTAGCTATCGTAAATCACCGGATTTGGCTGGATGATTCACCGCCTTTAAGTGTGTTTACGCTTTACAATATCTGTCTAGCTATTTGAAAGTGAGCGTAATTTATTCTTGACGTGTAATGAGAAGTTCAAACAGGATGTGAAATTTATATTTACCGGACAACTTTCTGTTCTGCGTCATGTGTATTTGTCAGTTTATAAATCCGGCAATAAATTCTTGATACAATGATTTTGTAAATTGCTAGTTTCAGAGTTTGTGCATTCAAGTCGGAGTAATTTTGCAATTAGATTTATTCAGCTCTCATATTAGTTTAACCACACTAACTTTGGATTTCTATTCGCTATGTGCAACATCACGATGCATGGACTGTTTGGCCCCTAATGGGAAATGAGCGTTAATTATTTTTATCAAAAAACACTGCACGCATGAATATTGATGTTAAGTTAAAGTTGACTCGGGTTCGAATCCAGCTCGATTTGATCAAACATCCAAAGTTGATATTTTAAACTACCTACTTTCGAGTCAATACGGGTTGGTGCACCACGAATAGCAACTTGAGTCGAATATCAAACCTTTTTCTTTTTGCTTCGTTGCCCAAAATGATTTGCCAAATTAGATACGTGCAACTTTTTGCAGCTTGATTTTTATAGTACTGTAGTTTTTTCGTCTATTGATTTCAATTTCTTATGAAAATGCGAATATCAAGTAGCCCTGCTGATAACTTGTGCGACACTTCGTTAAGTGTATGTACTAATCAACCTCTCTCCTGTTAGTTTTCGATATGATAATTCGGTATGCGCATAGACAATTGTAGCCATAATAGTATGATGTAGCTCTTGAATACTTTTTTTAAAACGCTAAATACAAAATGTAAACCAGAAAAAACGAAATTTTAATGAAAAAAAAAACAAATGTCAATAAAAAAGAGAACTTTAAGGAAAAGGAACAATTTTTTTAATTTGGAAATTTTATAGTAACTTAAATGGCATCCGTTTTTGTCGTAGTTTTTTTTCGACTAATCAGCTCTTTTTAGCCAAAATCAAAGCATGAAATTTAAAAACAGAACGAGAAAAGCTTGAAAAAAAACAAAGCCAAGATATAACAAAACATTCTATTTAATACGAGACGTTTCAACATGAACTTACGCCGTTACTTTTTAATCCTATTTCACAGAATAAAATTCATGATTAGCTGTTTTTCATGCTCAATTGACATTATATCTGTTTTATTATATTGTTACCCAGCCAATAAACTATCGTATGCAATGAACAAAATTCATGCCAAAGTAAAGATTAGGAACATACGTCTCAGTTCATCATTATTAATAAACCAAACTTTCAATATTCTCGCTGTGCAGTATTATGCCAAGGTATGTAACGAGTTTGCGGGGTCCATCTCCGCGTCAATGCGCCTTAGGGCTACAAAGCTCTTTATCAAGAAATATCGCAGCAGTAGCGAGCCGCTGGCTAAGATTTGAGCCTCAGACCTCCCTCTTCAGTCACATACGTGTTATTGCTCGACCAACTTATGGCCGGTAATTACTCATATCTAATAATGCAAACGAAACAGCAATGGGTTTACTTAGCATAGATTTTGTATTAATGGAATAAGTAACTTACTCTTTGTTTCGATTCAAAATTAACAACTTATTATATTGGTCGAGCGGTAACGCGTTCATCTCTGGATCGGGAGGTCAGAAGTTCAAATATTGGGCCGGTCCAATCGGACACAGTGCTGCCAACGGCTAGCCACCGCTGCGACATTTCTTCGAAAGGAGCTGGGTTGTCCGGGCGCAATGAGGAGGGATGGGCCCCGCCAACTCGTTACACGCTCCGGCGTATTACAGCGAGTATAATAAAAGATTTGATTTGTATTCTAAACAGAGGTGGAGTCCTCCAGGACACATTTTGAAATCCTTGGCTTTACCCTTGGCCTCGAAGCCTCAAGTCCTCAAAAAAACAGTACTATTTTTTGAACCGTTCAAATTATGTTGGAAAACGCCAGAAACCTCTCGGAAAATTTTCGAAGACCTTTTTTGTGTTCTTTTTTTGGAGATTGCCTGAAAAAAATTTTTGAAGAACTTTTTTTGGAGATCGCTTTAAAAATTTATATATATATTTTTGGAAACGCTTGCGCCTGTGTCCTTGGTCTCGAGCATTCCCAGTAGCGTAGCGAGGGAGGCTATAGCCCCCCATTGGCCTGAAGAGTAAGCAAAATACCCCGTTTTTAGCATTTTTAAGGCCAATTTTTGCCCAGAAAACAGAATAGCCTCCCCCCAATGGTATTGGTGATAAGAAGTGGTCAAGGACCTGATGTGATTACGACCAGACAAACTGAGCCTGGCTGAAAACCGTTTTTTTTTTTTTTTTTTGAAGATCACCTAAGTTTGGACAGAAAAATCGGCTCAATGTGAGTGAAGACCGATTAAAATCTGGATCAAGATCGTTTGATGTTGCTCATTGCCTCCAAAACAGCCCCCCCATTTCAAATTCCTGGCTACACGCCTGAGCATTCCTGTCCTTGGCCTCGAGAGGGTCTGTCCTTGGCCTCGGATATTTTTGTGTTGTTCGCCTTGGCCTCAAGCCTTTTGTCCTCGACTCCACCTCTGATTCTAAATATTAAAATAATCATTTCAAAAAAACAAATTAAACAAAGGACGAAAAAAAATCATTACACAAAAAAAGTAATAAACAAACAACAAATTTAAAGGAAAAAAACATTCAAGCATTTTAGAGAAACAGCAATAATATTATTTTTATATAATTTAATGCGCATTCATAGTAATTGCATGATATAAGTCGACCCCTGAAACGTTTTTGCCTCCCTCTAGTATTTTTCAAATGAAATATTATAAACCAGTGTAAGTTAAGCAGTTTCAATTTTTTCCAAAACCTGTTCATTAACTATAGCTACAAGTCCCCGTACAGTATTTTGAAAGTTCGTCAAAACGTTGGGTAGTAAATCGTGCGGTTTTGCGTGTAATTTTTATAATTTATAGATAATAATTTATACACTCTTGTTTCAACACAACGATCACAGCCCCATAGCAGCAAAACCATTACAGAGGTACTGCTCGAGATCGTTTTTAATGAAGAAATTAGAACTACTTGGAGTAAAAAAAGCTTCTACTATTCCCCTTAATTGCATATATACGGTAGATTTAGTCCGTTTGACTCCGTACCATAGGCAACCCGGCATTTTAAACTTTCGTGAGACCAGAATAGGATGACTTCGCTGAACTTCTTGCAGAATAATAAATATCGTGTTGCTGATTCTGCAAGAAAATTTGAAAAATCATAAAATTTAGTTTGAGGCTGCTGGCTTTACTTATAAATTTTCAGACTAATTTTATGTTCTTGATTTGTTCTCAAATTTTAATGGGAATCAGAGTAACACAAATTGATTTTTGATGAATTGAAGAATTTTCCTTAAATGGGAAGTACTGTAAGTTGCTTTGGCAATTGCTTGCGTCTGTTTCAGATTTAAAAAAATATAGCAGGTTAATGGACATCCAATTACCTTAAAATATTGTAAAGTGATAGGAGATCGATTTCAGCTCCTATTGGGACATCATCAGTGTAAATGTAAAAAAGGTCACACCTTTATCGATTTTTTTTTGACTGATGATAGCCCTTTTTGGAACCGAAATCAATTTTTTGCAGTCCCTCTTTGCATTAACGAATATTGGTTCACAGGTTTGTGATTTCAAGAACCCGTACACTATTACGAACGCTTCGGCTTAGCTTTATTTTTTTTTATCTAATCTTGAATCTCGAATATTAAGAAATAATGTTTCCGACTACACAACACGTTGCTGGAGAAGGGAAAGACATGTAAATGATAGTAATACGTTCAAAGTTTTTGAACCCACCTACTTGTAATAAATCTTCAATTCTACTGCCTTATAATACACCCAAAATTTTTTTAATTACCAAAGAAAAGGATCACCAATGGACTCATTGAACTTGGTGTCAAGGTTTTAGCATGTTCTGCGAGATGAAGCGGAGCTTATCATATGTCGAAAGATTATTAATTTCTCAGTCATAACACTGGTTAATCAGTTTTTATCATAATGACCGGTGAAGGACACATACCATACGACCTTTTGTGGCTTCTTCATGAACTAAATGCAATAAAAAACCAAGGAAACTTGCGTAATTATTGTACAAAACAAAGAAACAAAAAAAAATTCAGGCATCCATGTTCAATTTTTTCACATAAATTGCAGCTGTGTTTTTGTTCAAAAAATCGACTATCTCTGTCTCACTCTGATGACCAATACAATGCTTATGCTTTGTTTATAGCGCATATATATCCTCATGTTACCGGACATCGTCAGACGCTAAATAGTGGACAATCCGCGCACTTTTCATTGCTATGACTACTTCGTGCTTGGAGGAATCCGCTTAGGAGTTTTCAGTGATCCAATGATCTTGTGAATTTCTTCCAATTGTTGTCCACGAAACTTGCTGCATGTTCGAAGCCACCAAGCAGAGATAATTATCGTAACGCATCTTATTCAAGGACGCAACAACGTGACCAGGGTGCGAGTTGAACCCAAATCAAGCGATCAAGATCGTAGTAGAACAAACGCCTTTACGTTCTCGCCCAATGCAAATCCGTACGAAACTGCAAATTAGACTAAAACTGCTGTTCATATTCATCATATTGACTTGGCTTGCTTTAAATAACTGCATTTCAACGAACTTTGTCAATTATATTATCACCACGGCTATCAGTATTTCCAGGGCCTACGAGGGGGGCTCACGGGGTATCGCGTGTGGAGTGTTCTTTGATAAAAATAATTAACGCTCATTTCTCATTAGGGGCCCAACAGTCCATCCGTCGTGATGTTGCACAGCGAATAGAAATCCAAACTTAGTGTGGTTAAACAAATATGAGAGCTGAATAATCTAATTGCAAAATTACTCAGATTTAAATGCACGAACTCTGAAACTAGCAATTTACAAAATCATTGTATCAAAAATTTATTGCCGGATTTACAAACTGACAAACACACATGACGCAGTACAAATAGTTGTCCGGTAAAAATAAATTTCACAGTATCAGTAGTTTATTCTTTCAGCCTGCACAAAAGAGGCACACAATGATATCTGTTATAGCTGAACAATGCGAAACCAGTCTGTGCATACTGTGGATGAAGCCAAGGAGCAATGCTCATCAAGTCAGCTTCATCCACACTCCCACTTCATACTTCAATTCTAAAGCAAATGGCGATAAGAAAAGTGCAAGCAAAAACAAGCCAAAAAAAAACAAGGCACCGTGTAACAAACATCGTAGTCAACTGCTGCTGCTGCAAAAAAAAGCACCATATACAAGTTCAAAAGACAATGAATACATTGTTACATGCAGTAAGTCATAAATATGTAATAGTCAGCCTACTGATAATTCAACAGTAATCATACTCTCCTTTTATGGCAACAAACTTAAAATATAAATCAAGTCGTACAGAGTATTAAATTTAATTCAAGGAGCACACCCACAAACTTTAAAAGGAACAGACTTAATTTACTGATAACCTTCCATCGAAATTTTCTCACAAAAAAATCTCGTGATGCGCTACCAGAGCATCCGACCCACTACGTAATAACTTCTACAGTCCCCGAGATTCGACCACTCAATCTCAACATCCCACCAAAAATTTAAAATCCCTTACCGAGACTCTTCAAAAGCAAACACAAGAAATATCTTTCACCAAATTATAGTTGAAAATTTACGTTTCATATGATTGCATTATCCTGTTTTTGATTTAATGAATGAGAGGTAACCTTAATAAATTAAGTTTTTCTCTGGATGAACATGGGGGCTGCAGAATCACATCCCGTTTGAATTTCTCATTACCAGAGGTGCAGTCGAGGACACAAAGCTCGAGGCCAAGGACACGAAAAAAATCCGAGGCCAAGGACAGCCTTTCCGAGGACAGACACTCTCGAGGCCAAGGACAGGAATGCTCGAGGCCAAGGACCAAGGACACAAGCGCAAGTGCTCTCCAAAAAAAAAAAGGTCTTCACAAAAATTTTTCAGGCGATCTCTACAAAAAAACGTTTTCCAAAATATTTTTTAAACGCTCCACAAAATTTTAATAATTCAAAAAATAGTGCTGTCCTCGAGCCGAGGACAGGCCAATTTTCGAGGTTTTGACCTTCGAGGCCAAGGACTTCAAAATGTGTCCTCGAGGCCAAGGACGTCCTAGAGAACTCCACCTCTGCTCATTACACGTCAAGAATAAATTACGCTTACTTTGGAATAGCAACACAAAGACTGTAAAGGGTAAACACTCCTAACAATTACTAAAGGGGTTTCGAAATTTGAGCTTTCCCCCAATACATCATAAACTAGAATGACAAAGTAATCAAGACATACCGATTTAGAACGGGCATACCGGCATATACTCAAGTTTTCACCAAACCATTCATATTCTGTGAAGCCTCCACTGCCTGCCCCATATACTTTATTTGTGAGAGATACAGCCTTAGCAAATCGCGAAAAACATGGAAAATCAAACTCCAGTTTCCCAAGCATTTCCGCTACAAATTGTCGATAATTCCGCAACAAATTCCCGGCATTTCCGCTACAAAATTTCCCAAGCATTTCCGCTACAAATTGGGAACAGCTTTGTCAACCAATGCAGTTTTCTGTACGCCCAACAACCGATTCTTGAAGGTGACCAACCAGTTTTTTTGAAGTTCTAGGTCAGAGGCGCTAAGAATGCACAGGCATTTTTGGCTTTGCCCAGATTTGCAATCCAATCTTTTTTTCATCTTTAGCCATGTGGGTTTGTATAACTCAGGTACTTGACGTGAAAACACAAGAAGTTGAAATGAAAAATAGCTCAGTAGAAACTTACGGCAATAATTACGTAACTCAGTGGAAACTTACGGTAATAATACATTAATTACGGTAATAATTAACACAATACAGAGAACTTCTTCAAAAATTTTCAGGTAAACTGGGATGGATGGCCCTGATTCGAAATACCAAGTACATAGCAAACGGTTGACAAAATTTCAGAACAATTTACCGAGTTTTACCCATGACAAAAGAGCCTGAGGCAGCGATCTTGCACGTTTCATTGAAAACAATAATTTGAAAACATTATCCATTATCAGAGGTGGGCAGTATCGAGTACAAAGTATTGGTACGTTGTCAAAATTGATACCGAAGTACCGGTACCAATTGAAAATTAAACTTCCTCTTTTTGGAGTGGAGCCAACATATTTTTCACTCCAAAATATACCGTAACGGTTCGCTTATTTTAACATCCGGACAAACTTTTTGATTTTTTTTATACAAAACAAGCAATAACACTTGCCGAGACTGAGCTACAAAGGTTTTTGAAAGTTTCACATCAATACAAACGCCTGCACTGTGTACAATGCATCTGCTGGCTACGGCGTTGAAAAAAGGACACTAATAAATAATCAACAATAATATTTGAAAACTATCACAACAGATTTGATGCGTAATCTAAACCGTCTCGAATACTGTGATATTTGTGCGAGTTTCGACATGAACACATGCATCGTTAAACGTCTACCACACGTTGGTCAATTGATTGGCAGAACAATAGTTGAGACTGTTTTCTGATATTGAAGTCTTCTGCTAGTGAAATCTCGGTGTTTATTCAAAAAATAGTATCGTTTTCAGTCGACAAATCTTTTCAGTAGAATAGCACAGCATTTTATTGAAAGTTTGTTATCATCCGCCACCGAAAGATTGTTCTAGACGCTTTTTCATATCCTGAAAAACATTAAAAAATACTTTACGAAACCACAAGAGTTTTAATTTCTGCAGTTTACAAGATATTCTCGTTCACAACAATGATTTACGTTCTTGAACTTGAAAATGCATTCATGTTGGAAGAGTTCAGAATAATACGACAAAAAGAAATTAGAGGCATGAAGGGTAATCAACTTCTGATGCAACTTTCAGCACTAGCATTTGTGTCTGCAATTTTCTTTGAAAAATCTTTTCTTCACACAAAATTTCTACCTACACCATTACATTCATTTATCATGCTCTTAGTAGGTTCAGGTCATCAAAACCATTTTTAAACATGCTAAGTTCTTAATTAATCACTAAATGATAACAGATAGTTACTAAAAATACCAACATAAATGGACAACTGAGGCATACTTGTCACAATACAAACGTAGCAGTATAGTTTATGCATTCAAAATAATCTCTAGCTATTAATGGGGGGGCAGCCAGCAAATTCCGGTAGTTTATGAATACAAAAGCTCAAATTAAAATATAATTTTAAACTTTGGTTCTCATTTTGGGGCTGCGGTAGCAAAGATATTCAACAAATACAAACAGATATCCCCCTAAAAAGTTTATAAAAACCATGAGTTTGTTCTCGCAGCCTAAGCTTCCAGAAAAGAAAAGGTTTACCACAATAGGATGTCATTGGAAGATCACAAGAGATTGAATAATAATACTAAATACTGTAATTCAGTCTCTCTTTTTCCCTACAATTCAGGTTGAAAGAACAAACTCAGGGATTTCTAAAACTTTTTAGGGGGCATATCTCTTTGTGTTTCTTGATAATCTTTGCAACCGCAGCCCACGAAATAAAAAACAAAAAATTTCAAACATTATCTTTTCATTTCAACTAAATTATAAGCCACCACAATTGCTGGATGCTTCACCCCCTCAATTTAGAGATTAGCTTTTTAAAGTTACTTACTACAGAATTTTCCAAAAACTGGTCTTCAAAGGATGGATACTTTGCTGCTTGTGAATTCGAGTCAGTGTCATTTTAGGAGAAGCATTTGGGCCACTCACAAAAGCTCTGTTGCTCTTCATCATTTCTTAAACCAGTTAAAATTTTCTTTGAATCATGTTAAGAATAGTACTGCGCATTGGAAGGCAAGCAATACTTTCAAGGAAAAATGTATGATAGTGGTTGATATTACAGTACATCTGTCATGAAATACAAAGCTAAATTATTGCTTGTTCAACAAACAATCTGGAAAACACAAAACATTTAGCACTTCATAGTTCAAATCACTTAATGCACACACAGCACAAAAATCAACAAGTAAGCACTGAGAGATGAAAACTGAGTAGTTACCATGAATGCAAACAGCCAATGTTAAGTGAAAGCTTCTTTTTTATAACTTCAGCTTATAGCCAATCTAAGCATTTTTCAAGTTTTGATAAAGAGCATAATAACTCTTAACTGACAGCTATCTCACGTGTCGTAACCATTAACCACAATGAGGATAAATTTGTTTAAAATTTTATCACTTAACTGGATTCAAAAATAAAACCATTTGAAGATGCTGGGAAATATTTGGCAATCAAAACATACCATCAATAAGACAACATGGAAACAGCAGTAGATCAGAAAAGATATATCACTTAATTTTCAGAAAGATTTGCATACTTTCATGCTAATAGCTAGCATGTAGAGCTTTGTATATTACACAATATTTATTAATTCACAATAATTTTGATAAATTAAACCAAAAAGTTTATCACCAAAGATACTGAATCGGCTATGGTTTGTGACTTTTGGCCCATCTTGTAGATTAGTACTTTTTAGGATATGATGTAAACAATGACATTGAATGAGTATTTGAGCAAAGACTCTATTAAACGATTCCGATTCCATATAAATTCTGCATGGCATAATTTTCAAATCTTGAAGTTTAGCTGTTGTTGTTGTTCCTTTTTAATTAATTGTCTTGAACGGAGTAACAAAAAACATGTGACAAGTATTAATTCATGACTTCTTGAGATAGTGAGGTATTAGAGGACCAAGTGCTTTGTGGCAGTGATGTAAAGGTAGTTGACCAATTGTCATGATCTTGATTGAAAAGTTTGTTTTTTTTGCTTGGATACTTTTAGAAGTACTTACAGTTGAGCACTTCTAAATTTACTATGTTTTTTTACTTTTACTCAAGTATTTTTATTGGTTAATACTTTGCACTTTATTTCCTCACAAATTTCAAGTACTTTTTACACCACTGCTTGTGACGTTTCGTGTTACGCAAATGTTGCTTCAGATTTCCCAAAACTGTTGTATATCAATGCATTCGCCTAGCATAAAATGTCGAAAATGTTTATGCCAAACATTGTCTAAATGGTCAATTCCCGATTTTGTCCAATACTGATTATGCATGAATACCTTGCGTATTACTTCATGATATTTTTTTAAACTGAATGTTGGCATCAGATGTACACTCACGGTTAATAATAAACAGACACAATTAACTTTATGTGGTGTTTCAGAATTTAAAAAATCCAAAATACTTTTGAATTGCAATAAACTCAAAACCACTGCCATCCATGGGGGGATAGACTTCATTGGCTGTTTATTTTTCTTTGCAGTAAGTACTTTAGGTTTGGAGGAATCCGTATTTGCATAAGAGTTTCGACAATCGACAGTGATCTAATGTTTCTGCGGATTTTTTCACTTTCTGCAGATTTTTTCACTTCTTGTCCACTGAATTTGCTGCTTGTTCAAAGCCACCAAGCAGAGATAACCATTATACTGTACAGCATCTTATCCAAGGATGCAACAACGTGAGCGGGGTGTGAGCTGAACCGAGATTACCGCATCAGGGTCATTGTGAAACGATGCCCTCACCTTCTTGGCAACACAGCCGAAGCTTTAATCAGCCACTTGCCCGCCTGCTACAACACATGATGTCAATGGAAGTATCACTCCCTTTTAATTTAATGCTAAACCAGAGAACACTAAGCAGGGAAGCTTTGGTAACAATTTCTAAACTGCAGTCTTTAACTTTACCAAACCAAGAATCAAACCATGGTTTACTGTTTCAGCAGCAGATTGTCTTTCTGTCCATCAACTCATTTTTATCTAAACTACTAAAATGGTTTATTATTATCCTCAGAAAAAATTTAATAACTGACTAATTGGGTCAAAAGTTGATTACTTGGTAACCCTCATTAATCATATGATATTATTAAGCAAGTATTCATCTTCATTCATAGCCTATTGACATGGACGTTTACAAATATTGAAAGCACAAGCTTAAATGACTAAGGTAACCCTACCCTAGTATATACCCTATGTCATTGTGATCAGGGCTGGGAAGAAAAGAACTTTTCAGGGAGTGCAAAGATTGATACAGACATCGACACAGCTAGGGGAGGGGATTAGGGAACCAGTCCTCCCTTTTGAAAGTGCCACACAATTTCACAATAATTATTTAAAATATAAATAATACAAAAAAAAGCACCGACCTCTGAACACCAACAAATCCAAAGAGGAGGGATGCTAGCAATCATTATCAGTGTTGACATTTAATGAAAATGTTTGATCATTAACAGATTAAATGATAAATAAGTTATTGTAGTCTGTGACGCATTTTCTTAGAACAATAATGTCTTTCAAGCATGTCGTTTTTGGTTTGCATTTGTTGCCCGATAGTTGAGTGAGCCGTGCGTAAGAAAAAATTGATTGCTCATGCAATCTTGCGTGGTTAATGCTCAGATTCGTATTTTTTATCAACAGCTATGAACTTTTCAAGTCATCAATTTGTACGGGGCCATACTAAGGGGGGGCATTAGGGGCAATTAATTTCATTTTGTTTTGAAAGTGTGCAAATTTTTATCACTGCTACTGCATTACATGTGGTAATAGCAACAGGTTTTCATAACATGTTTCAAGGTGCCTTAAGCATTTATGTGGTGTATATATTTTTTACTTAATGCTCAATTTGCTAATCTTTATGTTAATGCATGTTTTGGAAAACTTTCCTATCAGTGGTTGGTGGTGCTACCTTCGACATAACTTCAGATATTTAGAAAACAAAACAAAATAGTTTTACAATTTAATGCAAACATGTTGATTAACGGCCATTATTTTGGCAAAAAATTGTGAAGATCACCTAGTGCCAGAGAACTCCGCTAAGACTCACATTAATTTGACATTAGACTCTGGTCTATGATTGTTGTTGTCTGTTGCTGTAAGTGCATATTTGATCTCCTGCTACTGGACTGCATCGGATGCTGACTATTATATGATCCACACAGTTTTCATTGCAATAACTACTTTGCGTTTGGAGGAATTTGCACCTCAAGCAAACAAGAGTTTCCAGTGTTCCAATGTTTAACTGGACCTGAGGGATTTCTACAAATACTTGTCCACTAAATTTGCTGATGTTTGGAACCACCAAGCAGAGATATTAGTCATCATAACGCATCTTTAACCTAGAATGCAGCAACATGACCAGGGTGCGGGACTGCCGGTTAAACCCAGATCATGCGATCATGATCGTCATAGAAACCATGCCACAAAATTATGCCGACAAAGTTTACTCGACTTGCAAATTTATACAAATCAGCTACGCCATCTTTTACTTTAGTAAATATGTTGAGAGCCCCCAACTACTTTGTGTGCCATCAGCCCCCTGATTTATTAATAATAATAAGATCTCGGCTTAGTATTGACAAGCTACCATACAATGCAATTTCTTTGTTTAAAAAATCCAAACAGTACATGGTGGCAACATAAGTAATGCAGCTAGTAACTTTTGGTCCGAGGCGTGTTGTTTTTATATTTTGTTTTGTGAATTGTCTGCCTCATTTGTTACAAACCTTGTACTATGTCAGCCTACTATACAGTAACAGTATATAATCTATGATTCTTGCATCGATTGCTTGCACATGCAATTTTTGCATCTGCTACTGTATCGTGAAGCCACATTTTTTGCATTCTCTTGCTATTGTTGTTTTTTTGTTTTCAGGAGTCTGCTGCACAAACAAGAATTGGATTGCTGCCAGCTATACCTAGAGCTTGCATTTCATGATTTCACAATCTGCATAATTTACAAATTTTGGAAATGCATATAAATAATACTAATAAAAATCAATTTGTCAATCCCTTGAGATGAGATAGCAAGAAGCCAGCATTTAACTAAGGGGCACTCACTGCTAAAGCAGGTGAAAAAGCAGAAAAATAGCAGATTACAAAATGAAAAATAGGACTTGTTAAAAGATTATTAAGATTGTATTATACAGTGTTAAAGCATACTAAACAATATTAGACACATCGATAAAGGCCATATTGAAAAAGTGTATTTTCAATTTATTCTTGAACAATGAAATGCTGTTACTTTTCCAAATATCAAGAGGCAAATCATTCCAAACAGTAACTAAAGCATGTGAAAAAATTGATCCAGATTTGTTGTAGTCCCAATTGACTATTGTTGTTTTTTTTTTCAACAAAAGCACATTGCAGTTACCACAAAAATCATAAGCTGTAAGCAGCAGATGGCTTATGCGGGTGTCGTTAAGTATGAGCTGCCGCTTTATTTTCGGCAGCTCTGCGATTCGTGCATGAGCGCGCGTGCATTCTCTTCTTCTCTCTGATCTAAGCTATTCCCCAGATCTAGCCCTAACCCTAATGAGTGCACGCATGAGAAGAGCAACAACACGTGCACACACATATATGAGTCACAAAGATTCCAAAATAAAGCTGACGGCTTAAACTTAACTACACCCGGCTTATGCAGGGCAATTCAGAATTATCTGTTGAAGGTAACCACAAGCACAATGCTACTGCACAATCACAATCGAAAAAAATTTTGTCACCCCTTTTTATAATTTCTGGCTGGGCCAGTAGATGTAGAGCCGCCCAAATGTTACCGTACCTACTCCTATGTTGTTGTCAAGATTAATCACTATTCATACCAATATTATGAATGTACATCTCCATTTAAAAGCAATGGAATGATGACATTTGCATCAACTAGATGTCTGGGTAGTGCTGTAAGCTTACTTTGCACAGTTTGGGGCAGAGCCCTGAAAGCTTTAGCCCTTTTAATGTTTGTCAAGGGTAAAAATACAGCATTTAATCAGTCAATTAACATCATAGAATTCACAGAAAATGGACAGACATAAAAATGGGTCTGATATGGGTTTCAATTCTCGGTGCAAACAATTTTTTGGGTGTCGTTAAGTATTATATATATAAGCCTCTGCTTTTTTTCGGAAGCTCTGCCACCAGTGTATGACTGAGCGCGTACGCTCTCTCTCCAATCTAAGCTATTTCTCAAAGTCTAACCCTAAGCTATTCCCCAAAATTCAACCCTAAACTTAATGAGTGCTCCAATCTCAAATCTAAGCTATTTCTAAAATCTAACCTTAACCTACCGGTATTCCCTAAAATCTAGCCCTATATAAGTATTTAACCTTAATTACCGTTAGTGCAAAAATGACAGGAGAGAGCATGTGCAGTCATACACAGGTCTGAGGTCACAGAGCTTCTGTGCTAAAAGTGGACAGCTTAAACTTAAGGATATATACCTGATTTTTTTAGGGGATAAGTTGAGTTCAGTTAGGGTACTTTAAATCTTTTGCGATACCGGGTAGGAAGGCGGATTCAATTAGCTTATTCTACCACAAATACTGGGACATCTTTGGAGAGATCCAAAACACAAAGATATCAGACAAAGATAGGGATGTTGTAGTGACAAAGATATCAAAGAAAGATATCAAGTGACAAAGATAACACACAAAGGTATCAGGTCCGAGTGCCTTAAGCTACTCTATCTAGGGCATGAACACCCACAATATTAGATACTACAACAGGAGCAATTGCTCTAAGCCCACTTTCGAGTTAAATCCACACTTACCATACTGTCAATTAGAAAAAGACAGAAATGCTAAAGTCTCTACCATCACATCATGGGGTAGCCCTGGCTTAATTTTTTGCTACAGTATTCATTTCTAGCAGGCCTACATTGTTTTGCTTTCTCACCCTGCCGCTTTGGAAGATATGCTGGTGACTTTCACCATTATTTTAAAGGGGTTACTGTACTGGTAGCAACTGAACATTAATAAATTGGTACCGGTAAATGAATATGATGATGAACAACTGAGTAGGCCAACCATATTGATATTGTAATGTAGTTGTACACCAGGCATTTCAAATAAAAAGTTTTTCCTGAAGTTCCTCTGGTGTTCTAGGCTAGCTTTGAGAAATCACACAAGTGCTACTCAAAAGACTGACTTTATTACTGACGTTTCGCTAGTCAGAAACAACTAGCTTCTTCAGAGCACTGCTATCAGTAGTGATGGCAAATCGCCCTCAACTTCTGATAACAAAAAACAGAAAAACGATCCCACACATTGCTGCAGTAGAATAACTAGCGAAAAAGCCATCACTACTGATAGCAGTGCTCTGAAGAAGCTAGTTGTTTCTAACTAGCAAAACGTCAGTAATAAAGTTAGTCTTTTGAGTAGCACCTGTGTGATTTCTCAAAGCTAGCCTAGAACACCAGAGGAACCTCAGGAAAAACTTTTTATTCATATTGATATTAATCAAGTGTTTTATACACAAAACTAAACTAAATTCCCCCAGAAAGTATCTTGCCTTTACCTACTAGCACTATAGATTAATACCAGTAACTAATCCTGAATTATCCAAACGACAGTGCGTCGCTATCGAGGAATCGAACCCCAACCCTCAGCTCTTCCTGACCTGTCCATCACCGTAACCTAACTTAATATGAACCTTCTGCAAAAGTTGGAAACAAGTGACACGCTTGAGCATTCACAGCGGCCAATCAGAAACGAGCTTTCTCTTTTTTCTCGTGATCTGTACTTTCTCTGCATTAAATGCTAGTGTACACGTTTTCTGCATTTGAAAACCGAAGGATTAACGTACTTTTTTGCATTAAGAAGCCTTGATCCATAACTAATCGGGTGAACTAGATTTGGCTTCGACGACATCTTCGCTACTTGGTGATTTAAAAAAATGAACTCAAGTTCGACTGCTAACTGCAAAATTTTGTTTTCTTTCTGGGCTCCAGTTGCTCTCTTGTACTAGAACCACTCAGCATACTTCTGTCAGTTGAGATGCAATCTTGTTCTGACTTTTAGAACTAAATAGAGTGAACTGATCTGAATAAACTCGGGGCTAAAATTTTTGTCAACCGTTCCACAAGTTTATATTGTTTTTCGTTTTATCACTTACCTTTACGTAGCAATTCACTTTGTAGTTATCGTTCTGCTTTATTCATTAACGAGTGTAATGAAATAATAACTGTTTTTTCGATGAAAATCGTGTTTTTTTGATTTCTGCTCTTTCAACGCATAGGCCTATCACATCAATTCCAACATTTGCGGCATGCGCAGATAAGAAAAGTGTTTCAAAGCAATACTTGTTTAGAGAAAAGAACTATCAACAGCTAGTTTTGTTTCTTGACATTTGCTCGTAGTGCTACGAACCTGCGAATATTGTGTTGGCCGTGGTGAAAAAGTTTTCGGTCATTATGACCGAACAGACCAAAAATATTTCGGTCATTGCGCAAAAAAATCGGTCAATGACTGACAAATGACCGAAAAAAAAAACCAGATGTCTGAACTCCAATGGCAGCCAAGATTGTGACTGATTCGGTACAACCAGAACCAGTGTTCCCTCTAAGTTTTCACCTTCTGTGAAAGTGCCGGAAACAGTGCGAACGTTCTACACTCAATGTGAAAATGCCGAAAATTTTCTCATCATTTTTGTCCGGTTTAAATGTGATCTCCAAAAAAAAAAGGAAAAGGCTTGGCGCACGTTCCGTGCGCGCAAACATTTTGTGATATAGCCCAAAAAACTAACCCTAAGCCCTAACCCTAACCTTAACCCTAATCCTAGTCCTAACCCTAAGCCTAACCTAAACCCTAACCCAAACCTATAACTGTAATAATCAAAGTAAAAATTTCCGAAAACGAGTGACGTCACCCGAATCTTTGTTTATTTAACCGCGTACGTTCCGTGCGCCAAGTCACTTCGAAAAAAAAAAGGTCATCACGCCGATGGAGGCATCTTTTTCTCCGATTTTATGTTGATCAAAAAAAAAAAAAGGTCCTTCGTCTAAGTTCTGCAACTTTTCTCCGTGATTTCTGCGACATACCAGAGCGAGGCGCCGTGAACTGCGGCTGTCTAGTGTCTACGGTTTTTGGCGGGAAACAAAAACGCCAGTTTTTGGCGGGAGAAAAAACGCCGGAATTCGCAAAATTTCACTGCAAAAATGCCGGAAAAAATTTCACACTTTTTGCACTTTTTTGAGCTTATAGGGAACACTGACCAGAACTTAGATTGTAAAATTTTGCATGGGGGGACGCTTTTGCAGCCTTGACCAACTTTACAAAAAGTTTAGTGGAAATGATGTATTTCTGTCGCCGAAATTGAATAAAGACCAAAACCAAGAACTGAGAAAAAGGTCTTCGTCGCATATTGAAGTCATTTTTCCCTGAAATCAGGTGAAGACCAAAAAAAAAGGTCTTCACTGGAAATTGAAGTCATTTTTCCCCGAAATCACGTAAAGACTGCCCCCCAAAATAAAAGGTCTTTGCCGCAATTTGCGACAACTTTTGGCAGGAAATTTGTAGGATCTTTTAATCCTGGCTGTCTATTTTTTCTGTGGTCATCCAGCGCTCAACTCTCGATGGGAGGATGCCTAAATCTCGATGGGGGGACGCTAAATCTCAATGGAGGGACGCTAACTCTCGATAGGGAGACGCGTCCTCCCTACAATTTAAGTACCGGTACTGGGTACAACCACTCTTAAAGCGATGTCATATAACGGTTGAATGAGTACAAAAACTGCCATAAGTTTTTTGAAAGGCATTCTACCCGAATTTTGAAAAACTGAGAAAAAATCTTAATAGAAATTATGGTATACTTCAAGTTCATGATTTGTTTAAATTTCTTGTACAGTGTAGAGTGTTTTGTGTATAAACATGTCAATAATCAGTTGCCTCCTTGTTTTGAAAATATTTTTCTTAAAACTTGCAATATTAGATCTCGTCAAACCAGACAATCTAACAACTTATATTTGCCCCTATACAAAAAATCTGTTTGCCAACAAACTATCTCATTTTTTGGAGTTAAAATTTGGAATGATCTGCCCCAAACAATCAGAAGCATAAAAAGCTTCTCAAAATTCAAAGTCACATTAAAAAAATTTTATTTAGAACAAGCTTGAATTATTGCTTTGTAATTTAGCGTAACTGGTACTAACTGATTATTGACAGCTATGAATTCTTAGTTCGTTTTCTTTCGTTTTGCTGTTTTAATGTAAGTTAGTTTTTCTTTTTTGCTTCAGGGCTCTTGAACCACTGCAATGTTCTTGTATCTGGCCAAAAGCCACCGTTCGGCTTTACAAGACGCCTGGGTGCAGTAATGTATAATTTGTTATTACCTGGTGGTATGTTTTTTTCATTTCTGTTTATTGTGCCCAAATACAATACAATACTGTAACTTTAGGATTAGGGTTCAGGGTTTGAAATAGGGTTAGGTAGGTTGGAGGAAGTTTTAGAGTAAGGATTTGAGTTTGGTTAGATTTGGATGAGAATGAATAAAAAACTTTCTTCCACCCAATCTGACCTTCAGCATGCATTCAATAGGTTTGAGATAAAACTAAGCTACTGTAGCATTGCAAAAGATGAAAGTAATATGTGTTGGATTTTGGAAAACTGGTACAAAAAGCTTGTCCCAAGCATTGAAGCTCCTTGGGTATGAAAATATATATGATTATGGAGAACAATATTTGTACTTGGGCAAACTTTGGGATAAATTTTTCAATGGAACAGTTCAAGATTCAGATATCTATGAAGCTTTGAAAGATGTTGATGTTTTAATTGATGGTCCAACCATTCTTTTTTGGAGTGAAATTTATAAAGTGTTTCCACATGCCAAGGTATCATTTGGGGACTATAGGCATACTGTAGTCAAATGATTGTAATTAGGAAGTGGCTATTTTGCCTCTTGGGGCAATTAGCCACTGCTCTGTTATTATACTCTATGGTCGAATTAGGCAATTCTGTTCTACAGCTAAATTTAAAATGTTTAATTTTCTTGCGTTATCATCAGATTTAGATAACCCTAGCCTACATTTGATGTCAAACCAATTGACAAGGTGTGATGAATGAAATAACAAAACCCATTGGTAGAAACAGAAAATGCAAATCAATGCTGACCAGCTGATTGCATTGGAGTTACAAAGAAAGTTTGTTCTGTTAGTTTGACATAGTTATGTAAATTTTAAGTTGAGTGATAGAGTTTGTAGAATACTGAATCTTAAAGATTTGAATCTTGGTATAGTTGAAACGAAGTGACTTGGCGCACGGAACATGCGCGGTTAAATAAACAAAGATTCCAGTGACGTCATTCATTTTCGGAAATTTTTATTTTGATTATTACACTTGTAGGTTTGGGTTAGGGTTTAAGTTAGGCTCTGGGTTAGGGCTAGGATTAGGGTTAAGGTTAGGGTTAGGGCTTAGGGTTAGTTTTTTAGGCTTTATATCAAAATGTCTGCGCGCACGGAACGTGCGCCAAGCCTTTTCCTAGTTGAAAAGATACAATTTTAATGTTGAGATGATAACTTATTAGATCGAGATATGTTTGTGACATAATTTGTTGCTAAAAAGTTGTATTTAAGCTGTCTCTTCTATTGAAACAAGATTAATTGTTTGTGTAAACAAAATTGAACTGCTTGTACTTCATTTCCACTGGCTATGCACGAAACCAGAATATTATTTGATATTCCGGTTTTGGTTTCAAATTTTAGAATAGTTCTGGAATAGTGAACAATTCTGAACTGCCCATCAGTATTTAAATTCTAAGTAATAATAGTAACTCACCAGTCCAGCACAATTGTGCTGTGATAAAACAAAATAAATATAAAAATCAATCGTTGTACCAAATTCCACAACATTAGCAATGTGATCCAAAGCAGTACAACAATTTGGCTTAAATAACTGGTTCATTTTGATTGCATGCAAATTTAAAGTATTCAGCCTGGTTATACTAAATATACATGCACTGAACACCATTCCTACACTAAAGATAATGTGCTATGCCTGTTTAGGACAACTGTTTTCGGTTGCTCTCAACAACTTTGTATCAGTAATTTTTTTTATGAACACTTCAATGACTTCTCAGCTGTTTGTGACAATCAAGAGGTTTACAAATTAGTATGAACAAAGTTGGTAAATAGTTGATATGGAATTTGGAAGCAATTTTGTAAATAGCTATTATTTAACTGTAACATGGTATGCATTTTTTGTTTTGTTACTCATAGCAATTTAACACTATTGGCCATCTCATGCAATTTTTAAATAAATTATTTGTTCTGATAACCAGAAACTATTTCAATCTGTGATGAAATTAAAAAATGTAAATGCTAAGGACCACGAAAAATATTGAGTTTTTCCAGCTTAGTGTTTCCTACCAAAAATAAATAAGTAACTACCATAATATCTTTAAAACAAGTCATGATTGCTTCGAGCTAGGCTACTGTCAGTTGCCTTGATTAAAATGTTCATATCTTCGAAGCTTTTTGTCTGACACTTGTGAAGAAGAATCGTCAGAATGGAGAGCGCAGAAAAATGAGCGGCTGTCTATAGGAAAAAGCCCAGTCATGATTGGCTGGAAAAGGACCAATGAGAAAGCCGGTTCCGCGACATCCTGACGCGACAGACCTGACGCGAGACAACTCACCCCGGGAATCCTGACGCCAGGGACATCCTGACGCAAGGGACATCCTGACGCCAAAAGCTCCAAACTTTTGCTCTCTGTTTTTTTCTTTTTCTTCTTTTCGCTTTTCCGCGCTATGCCATAGCCACGCTTTTAACGATTAACGTTCGATTATTGTGACGTAAGTATAATATTTTCCGTTAATTGCAAACTTCATATGAATCTCTGTTTTGCAGAAACAACTCAAAAGCGAGTTGTATTTTTGCCACAAAAATCGTGATGAAATCAAAGTCAAGTTAGCGAATATGTAAAAATGCTGGTGTTAGGTATCAAACGATGACCAAATGCCGCGATTGAAAGTAATATATGTTTTGCTATTATTAAACGACCACGTAGATATTTCATAAACAATAATATGTGTGGTTAATTTACAAAAAAAATGCTCTGAAAGCAATTTTATGTTAAAAGAAAATAGTAAAAATATAATTCAAAATCAAGTACCACAAATCAACATTAATTAATGCAGCGATTAAAATTTATTATTTTTGCCTATTATTATTGGATGACCACGTAGCAATTTTACACGCATTTTCATAAAAAAGTTATTAGTTTTTGGTTAGTAATAATTTGTCGATAGACAACGTTTGAAAGTGAAGTTGAAATTACGGCTAAGAATGAAACTAAATTAAAAATATTGTGCAAGAGTTTGTAATTATCCAACTAGTTACTTTCCCAATGGGTAGTTTATTTGGTTTTAACCTCGATAAATGGAGCTATTAGTTTTTGCAATCGCAGTTTTTGACTTTGAATGACTTTGCAAGAACAAAACAACACGGTCACACGCTTCACTTCAGCATGCCAAATTATCGTAATTTCTCCGCTTGGAAAATTAAAGCATTTAAACAATAACAAGTTGCTAATTTGGATAAGCTCCAAAATTTTCAGTTCATTAAAGAGTAAGATCACAAAAATGACAACAAGCTGCTAATCGAAATGCTATCGACAAATTATTGCTTACCAAAAACTAACAATTTTTTTTTATGAAAATGCGTGTAAAATTGCTACGTGGTCATCCAATAATAATAGGCAAAAATAATAAATTTTAATCGCTGCATTAATTAATTTTGATTTGCGGTACTTGATTTTGAATGATATTTTTACTATTTTCTTTTAACATACAATTCCTTTCAGAGCATTTTTTTTTGTAAATTAACCTCACATATTATTGTTTATGAAATATCTACGTGGTTGTTTAATAACAGCAAAACATATATTGCTTTCAATCGCGGCATTCGGTCATCGTTTGAAACCTAACGCCAGCATTTTTACATATTCGCTAACTTGACTTTGATTTCCTCACGATTCAAAATAGAGATTCATATGAAGTTTGCAATTAACGGAAAATATTATACTTACGTCACAATAATCGAACATTAGTCGTTAAAAACATAGCTGTGGCAAAGCGCGGAAAAGCGAAAAGAAGAAAAAGAAAAAAAAAACAGAGCACAAAAGTTCGGAGCTTTTGGCGTCAGGATGTCCCGAGCGTCAGGATGTCCCTTGCGTCAGGATGTCCCTGGTGTCAGGATTCCCGGGGTGAGTTGTCTCGCGTCAGGTTGGTCGCGTCAGGATGTCCTGCTTCGTGAGAAAGCGTCATTAGTGTACAATCTTTAAGCTGTAGACGAATTCTTTTTGTCGACAGAGGGCAGGGTTAGAAGTTTTGATGAAAGTGGCTTCAAGAGCAGATAGATGAAAAGGTGAGCGGACTTGGGCAAGAATAGAAAATCTGCTGTCATCATAATGTTGAGCGCAGGTAGGATTTTGTAAAAGATGAAGTCCAATGGCTGAATCAGAAGCAAGAGACTGGGTATTAGTGTGGGTGGAAGATTTGCACTGACGAGCAGGAAGTAAGAATTTTTGGGAAGAAGAGCAAGAACGGATAGATATGGGGACATGTTGTTTGATTCTGTCCCGCAGCCTTTGGGAAGTACGGCCTACATACCGACTGTCACAGTGGCATGAGAATTGATGAATCACGTTGCTTTTCTGTAAAGCAGGCAGTGCATCCTTGTTGGTAGCGGGGAGAAGCTCGTTGGTAGAGTAAACAACACGTGGTTCCACAGCGGAAAAGCACTGTTTGACAGCAGATTTAACTTGCTTTTCAAACCGGGTAGAAACAAAACCGAGCCGTGGGAGATGTAAATAAACGGGGCATTTTTCGGGTCCAAATTTGGGCAGAGTGTGAAATTGCTTCATCTTTATAGCCATAAACAACTTGATAATGTGCTCAGGGTATCCATTAGTCAGTAGAATGGACTTGATTTTGTCTAATTCCGATGGCAATCTTTCAGGAGAACAGATGGCAAGAGTCCGGTGAGTTAATGTCAGAATTAGGTTAGTTTTGTGTTTCCGAGGACTGAAGGAATTCCAGCGTAGATATTGACCGGTGAATGTGGGTTTCCGATAGATGGAAATACTGAACTTGGAAGGGGATTTTTCAACAAGAACATCCAGAAATGGAAGAGCCAGGTTGGATTCTTTTTCGAAAGTAAAGTGGAGAGAAGGGGTCCACGACTTTTCGGCACGACCATTTTGGCGCGACCATTTCAGCGCGGCCCTTTTCGGCGCTGATATTCTGTGCTTTTTACTAACACTAACCCAAAGCCCTAACCCTGACCCTAAATAAGTGAACTGTCAAAGAGCACCGCATTGGTGCCGAAACGATCCGTGCAGAAAACGTACGGCAATGAAATAGGTGGCGCCGAAATGGTCGCACCGAAAAGACGTGATCTCGGAGAGACGGGTGAAGCGAGTTGAGGCTGTCTAAGAAAAGATCGCATTCATCTTCGTTGCTGAATACCACGAAGGTGTCATCCATATAGCGGTAATAAATCTCCGGCTTCGAAGTGGTCTGAAGAAGTTTAAATTCAAAGTAGCCAACAAAAATATTGGCAAGGGCTGGTCCAAGAGGTGATCCCATGGCAACTCCGTCAATTTTGCGATGCATGATGTCATTGAAGCTAAACTCAATCGAAGAAGTAGCCATCTCCATAAGTTCGACGAAGATTTGCCATGGAAAAGATGCAGGAGGGTGTTCCGAACTATAGAGAGCGTCAGCACAGATTTGTATAGTCTCTGCTAGAGGGACATTAGTAAATAAACTCGAAATGTCGAAAGAGCAGAGAAAGACTGAAGAAGGGTCCATATTTGAAGTTTTAATGATGTCAGTGAAGGTGAAAGAGTCGCATATGCAGTTGCTCGAATAAAGAGTGAGAACAGGTTCGAGAAGAGAAGAGAGATATTTGGCTAGCTGATGTTGCGCTGAACCGGTCATAAACAAAATGGGTCGGAGTGGTACATCTTTTTTGTGTGTTTTGGGAAGGCCGTACATGCGCGGCCGTTGAGAGTCGGTCAGAGTAGAATAAGATCATATAAATTTGCTGGGAGCAAACCATCTTTGTGCAATGCAGCAAGCGGCGTTGTATCCGGGATTCGATCTTTGAAGTGTTGTCCTTTTCACTTGATGGGCCGAGTGTCAAAAATTTCGTTTCGTCTTCAAGAATGGAGTTCATTTTTTTTGATGTAGTTGGTTTTGTTCAAAATGACCACGCCGGATTCTTTGTCTGGTTTGGTAATCTAAATATTGCTGTTTGATTACAGGGATTTGATAGCACTGAGACATTCTCTGTGCATGAGAAAATCGCCGGCATCAACTGGCGTGCCGCAGTAGGCATGTGCCAAATCGCTCAGTTAGGCTTTCAAAGCTGAGTGCTTTTCGGGTGATTGAGGTCGATGGTGCTGAAGTTGAGCAATGAGTACTTTGAACTCTGCAAAAATTCCTTCTCTCTTTGAGTTGTTAGGTGGAAGGCAGAAGTTGAGTCCGTGCGAAAGCACGAATTCTGTTGGTGAAAGTTTGTAATAGGATAGGTTCGTGATGTTTTTGTGGTCCGGGTTAGCTGCAGGCCCGGAGCCAGGATAGCAAGACTGGGGAGGCATAAATAAATTTTGGGGGGGCACGAGAAGTTTATTTTGTGTGAATTCGAGAGGGGCACGAGAAATTCATCCCAGTCTGGATGAAATGAACCAGGTGAGGAGCAAAAAGTCAAAGGGATTTTCCAGCCAAAATCGCAAATTCAAGTGGTTTTTCTGGTCGAAAACAAGTGATCTCCAAAAAAAAAGGTCTTCACCGAAATTGCAACAGATTTTTCGGCCGAAATCGCGAATTCCAGAAATTTATCCCAAAAACGTCACGAAATCTGGTGTTAGTTCACCAAAAACACTAATTTGGACCTCAATTTGCGCTCCAGAAGCCCCGAGCCTGTTAATTTCTTTCGGGCACAGTCTTCACTTGGGGGGGCACAATTTTCGTTTGGGGGGCACAAGCAGTCAGTTGGGGGGTGCAGCCCCGGTGTGCCTCCCAGTGGCGCAGGGTCTGGTTAGCTGTGTTGCCAAATCGTTGCAGTCGAAGTAAACAAAGGTTGCGTTCGTTTTTCGACAGATTTTCTTTTTCTTTCACGTTGTCAATCTTGGCAATGTAGCGACAAAAACGCAGTAGGTCAAAGAAGGAAAGAATTGTTCGAACATATGACCACAGCGTGCGATAATGACTCTTTTGTATTTTGATAAGAGAACGCTTTTTCTCGATTTCATCGCGCATGAAAGCACGCTCAACATGGAGCTCTGGGTGCCTCTTCTTTAAATTTGCAGCCGTGATTGATGAACTGGCAAGCACTTCTTGTTTTAAAAGACGATCTGTCCTACCCGATGTTTTTCGTTTCCTTCCAGAACCAATTTTTCGCTTTGGTACAGTGCTTTTTTGGTAGACCTCTTTTAGCCTTCATCAACTTGTAAACGACTTGCCTTGAGACCTTCAAGTCAGCAGCAATTTTGGTTACAGGAACGCCGTGTTCTACCTTAGTTAAAGCCTGAGCCTTCTCTATCTCTGATAACTTCTTTCTTCCCATTTTTATTTGTTCAAAAACAAACTGCAGCAGCAAAAAATCTCAGAAAATTGTATTTTTAAGTGCTGAAAATATTATGGCCGGAAAATTATGCTGAAAATATTATGGCTGAAAATGATGTAAACATGAAAAACGTAAATGTAAATATGCTGAAAATATTATGGCTGAAAATGATGTTAACATTTCATTTGCAGGCACTGTACTTTTATTTTTGTAAGTTTTTGAAATTTACGTTTTTCAGGTTATATTTCATTTAAAATGTTTATTTTTCAGAAAATTTGATTTCATAAGCCGGATGTCTGCAACCTGCTGTCTGTGATCCAAAATTTTGTGGTGCATGAGTAGATTTAATAGATCATCAAATTGCACTTTGAGCAAAAAGGTCATTATTGCATTGAAAAGTAAGTAGCGCTAATCACGCTAATGAAAAGATCATTGCAAACATATTAATTTAGCTCTAAAAAACTTACAGGACATTAAGGTTTAATTTTTGAATTTTAATGGTAGATACGTAAAAAATAATTGATTACTGATATTTTTGTCCCGTTTTTTCATTGTTTGATGTTAAATAGCTTTAACAGGAAAGATTTTGACTTCCCAAGAAAAATTTTGGCTGTGGCAACCTGACAGCTTTAAAGTTGCATTTAATTAGTGATTTTAAATAAACTTAATCAAATTGTAGATCTCAGGGTAGGATAAGCTTCTGCCAGGTTTTTGCTGTGCTTTGATGAGGTAAATTGCTTTTCAAATGATAAATACATTTACTGGTTTGAATTTGCTACTTTTAGCAAAAGCATATGCAATTTGCTGTGCTTGGGAAGAAACGAAAAATAGGCTTAGGCTGATAGGCTAACGTAGCCTACTGATTAATTAAGTTAGTTAAGTAGATGTTTTTTTGTAATTCTAAGAGTAAACCTTGTTGAAAAACAGTTAGGCTTAGCTGGTAGTTTAAAATCTACTGGTAGTTGTAGGCTGCTAAAGGTGGTAAAAGGTATGATAGTAATAGGTCTACTTAATAACGTTCAGGCTAGCATCCAAGCCATGGCAACAGGAGCAGTCTCGCACTAGTGATTCAAAAATTATTTTGAAAATGAAAAGGAATGCAACAGATAACGGGAAAAATAAATACAAATATCTTTTGATATAAAAGTGGCAGAATTTTGAAATTAGTCCAAAAACTGTCAAAAAAATATAAAACTTTGCTTGATTTGATATCTTTTAAGAACTATAAGTATGCTATGAAAATAAACTAGTCTTCCTCAGGTACTGATTTTCACGTTTTCTATAGATTACTTTTCACATTTCTGGTACACAACGTCAAAAAAACTTAAATTGCAGAAACAAACAATTACTATACTTTCAAGGTGTACTTAAAGTTCATCAATTTTTCAGAGCTTAATTAATATGTTCTCAATGATCTATTGCTATTAATGTGATCAGCACTACTGACTTTTCAGTGCAATGAAGACCTTTCCGTTCAAAGTGCAATTTGACAATCTATTAAATCTACTCAAGCACCACAGAATTTCAAATCGTGGGCAGCAGGTTGCAGACATCCGACTTAAGAAGTAAAAATTTTCAAAAAATAGACATGTTAAAATGCAATATAACCTGAAAAATATTTCAAAATCTTCAAAAACACAAAAGTTGCCTTACAAAAGAATAATATGAAAAGAGTGTATTGTAAAATGTATGAAATATAATCTAAAAAATGTTGTTGTGCATAAGCAAAAATAATGCAAAATGTAAAGATATACAAATCTTATGCATAAATTAGAAAAAAAATGTTTGTGCGAAAAATTTTGCAAAAATAAAAAAAATTGACTAAGGCAAGGCACCTAAAATAGTCCTGACGCATAGTACTATAGTTTCGGTTCATAATCATCCTTTTCCGTAAACGTTTGCATCTAAAAGTCTTAGACCAATTCTGATTGACATCTAGAAAACTGTGCATATGTGCACTTTTTGTGCTCAAATTCTGATTTAACCCCTTCTCCTGATTATAATGTTAAAAATTATTTGCCTTGTTCACAATGCCAAAAAAAAACCCTCATAAATTGCAAAAACAATATGTATTTGCTTACAAATTAGTAGTGTTTTTATTAAATTATCCATTAGGAGGATGGCAACTGATTCTGATGGCCATGCGATCTTTTTGTTGTCTTCCAATTTTTTAATTTATCTGTGAAGTATTAAAATTTGGTGTAAATAAGTAAATTCGAATCTAAAATCTATGGTCCAATAAATCACTGAATCAATGACAAAAAGTGGATTAGTAGGAACATTGCCACTGGCCTGATCCAATTCCTAAAAAAGTCATGGACCAAGGGGTGGTTGCATTATGTACATTTACTTCTTATGCACCACTGCAAAGATGTTTACAAAAATAAGAAAAAAAAGGTTTCAGCAGAACCTTGGAATCCCAGTCACATCCCTAGGAGGTACCAGTAAGAAATGAATGCAACAAAGCATAATTTTTTTTGTGATTGCTAGTACAAGCTTGAAATCTGCTTTATCCTTGCAGTCGTAACTCTTGTGCTGTACAGAGCAAAAGTTCTTTTTTTGCACAGACCCTTGCAGTCCTACCCAGTGCCCATGCAGTTCTTTTGGTCCAATGGCAATATAACATTAACAAAGCTATAGCCCTACTACTTCTATTATGTTTGAAGAACAGTTTGAGGCTTTGCTAGGTGTATAACTGCATACTGATTATAACCAGTAGAGTTTGAGCAAGGTAATGATTTAGAAAGCAGATGATTGATTTTAATGGATGAAAATATCAAATGGTTGCTTTAAGACGGCAACTGAAATAATTGCAATAACTTCTCAAACAAAAGAAAAAGCAACTGTTTATTCATCTTAAAAATCACTAAAACATTTTAGGTGATTTTATCAATGCGAGATGAAGAGGGTTGGTGGAAGAGTTTTAAGCAAATGAATGACAAATCATTTAATAAACCATTGCTCAGATTAGGTTTGATACTTTCACCCACTGGCTGGAAGATGGCAAGATATGCCAACACAGCTTGTAAGTTTCCTCAATTTTGCAAAGCGGTTATATTTTGAAAATTTGTGGTGTTTAATGAGCCACTTAAATTATGGTTCTGATATTGAATGCTTGCTTTTGGTGTTTGTGCCCAATGATAACTTTTATCCCATGGTTTATGCTTCTAGAAGTGGACGTTTATGCCCGGGACGTTTAGGCTCTGTCGATTATGCGCCGGGACTATCAAGTTTCTGGACTTTTTGTGCCAAAGGTAAAAAAAAAATCAAAAATTTGTTAAAAAAAAAAAATTTTTTTTCTAAACAAAAGTAGTTTCTTCCAGAACAAGTGTTCAGCTTAAAAATTTTAAATAAAACAATTTTTCTACAATTTTTCATGTAAAACTTTTCATTCAAGTGCTATGTAGTTTAAATTTATCTTGTTCACTGCATTCTCTTCAATAAAAATAAAAAAGATAGACAAAAGATGTATCAGCAAGAACTCTCTCAATACTGCACCCAGTGCTGTCGTCGAGGGCAGTCCTCCAACCTGTCATTTTACCTGATTCTTAAGAGGGTTGAGGTTAAGGAGGGACTCTGGGGAGACTCAACAATTGGACCACACCTATGGTCTGAACCAGAGCTCAGAAGTCAACGATAAATAAAGAAGAAGGAAAATGGGCTCAGCAGTCACCTTTATCAAAACTTCTAACCCTGCCCTCTACCGACAAAAAGAGCTCGAGTTCAGCTTAAAGATTTTACACAAATGACGCTCTCTCATAGATCCTTTTTCCCCCAATCAATGGTTGGCTTTTTTCCATAGCCGTTCCTTTTCCTGCACTCTCTATTTTGACAATTTTTCTTGGCAAGTGTCAAATGAAAAGCTTCAAAGATATTAACATTTTAATCAAAGTAAAACTTTTTTGCTTGAAACACTTTTGTTTTTGGAAAAAGCTTTTATTTGAAAAGAAATGTTTTTGAAAATGAAAATATGTTTTTGAAAAAAAAATAAATAAATAAAAAAAACTGTTATTTAGAAAAAAACTGTTATTTGAAGCAAAAAAATTTTTTTGGGGAAAAAACTTTTTGGAGAAAAAGTTTTTGTTGAAAAAATTTTTTTGCCAAAAATTTTGGAAAAGAATTTTTTTTTCACTTCTGGCACATAAAAGTCTTGGTGCCTAAATGTCCAGGTACCTGAAAGCCTCAGTGCGTAAACATCACACGCCTAAAGGTCTGGGGTTCACGACTTTTCGGTGCGGACCTTTCCAGAGCCAATATTCGGTGCTTTTTACTAACCCAAAGCCCTAACCCTAAATAAGTGAACTGTCAAAGAGCACCAAATTGGTGCCGAAACGATCTGTGCAAAAAACATCTGGCAACAAAATGGTCGCGCCGAAAAGATGTGATCCCAAATGTCTGTGCCTAAAAGTCACGGTTTGGTCATCCCTTGATTCCCATAGCTATAATAATTGTGACAGAACACATGATTGTTGCCTAATTGGCAGAACATCTAAGCACTTCAAACTGTTGGTTTTGTAAAATGTTTCAGTCAGTATACTACTGGTTTTTGAGATCTAACCACAAAGTACTATTATCATCAAACACTGGAAATATGACATTACCTTAAAATTAATTTGTGTATTAAACGTTTCTAATTAACTTAGCGTATCATCAGTTAAGTAATTTAAAAAACTGTATAATCAGTAAGTACTGACTTTACATATAATACACCTACAAGATGACATGCAATGTACTGAACCACAGGTGTACTTACAACAGTGAACCACAGTTTATCAACTTCAAAGTCGTTCTGTACATTGCCTGTAATTTTGCAGTTATGTAGGATAGCAAGTCATTTTGCAGGTGCATGTCAAGTCAGTGCTTACTGATTTCACTGGTTTTTAGATTACTAATGATGAACTAAGTTTGTTTGGAACGTTTAAAATGAAAATTATCCTTAAAGCTGTGTAGTTTGTAACTAAAATAAGCAAATTTATGATTTTAATAATCAGTCTATTATGATGTTTTTGACGTTTACAGGCCAGAGTTTCAATGTTTAATCGTGTTGCATGCTTCTAGCCTAAAGGCTACCAGCGTGGAATCCTAGGAAAGAGCCACCAGAACAGCGACTGCTTAAAACAAGCAATGCAAAAAACTTGTCTTCCCACAGGATTCGAACCTGCAACCTTTGGATTACCGGTCCACTGCTCTGCCATTTGAGCTAGAGAAGACGTCTCCTCTCATGCTTAATTTTGGCTATTTAAACCCAGCAACTTGCTTGTTCTATGATTTTAATAATTATACGTCAATTATGATGTTTTTGACGTTTGCGGGCCAGAGTTTTAATCTTTAATCATTTTGCGTGCTTCTGGCCTAAAGGCTACCAGGGCGGAAGCCTAGCCTTCTCTAGCTCAAGTGGCAGAGCAGTGGACCGGTAATCCAAAGGCTGCAGGTTGGAATCCTGTGGGAAGACAATTTTTTTGCATTGCTTGTTTTAAGTAGTCGCCGTTCTGGTGGCTCTTCCCTAGCCTTCCGTGCTGGTAGCCTTTAGGCCAGAAGCATGCAAAACGATTAAACATGAGCAAATTTGCTGTTTTAATGCACCAAATATTGTGATAGCTCATCTTGTTTTATTTAGGTCAGTGCTTTTCTATTTTTTCATACCTCAACCGTCAACCCCTTTTTGCTACCCAGTAAATCTAACAACCCCCTTTAAAAAGTTTTGTTCTAATTGTATTTTAACAAAGTTATGCATAAGGGATTGCATATGATTGTCTTCACTGATTAATGGCAGTTGATCCAGCCATGCAACCAGAAATTTGTTAATGGACAAGCTGAACCAAAATGCTAAAATTCACAACTAGAAAAATGTATCTGCAGCTTCTGCATGTCATATTGATGTATCAGCTGCTGGAAAATTTTTTGATTTCTTGGAGTTTTTAACATTTTCAAAAAAATTTGTACATTTTTTGAGTTATTCAAAGGAGCAAAATGGCTGTGATAGAGCGTTTTAACTCCTTCAGTCCCTCTGTTACTAGTGTTTAGTGGGCAAATCATTTGGGTTAAGTTTTCTGATTGACTTTTCTGTGGAAGGGGGAACTTTTTATTCCTTTGCAGTTAAGCCACTGATTAAGATAGTTATTTTCTTAGTCTCATAATAAAACCTTTTTATTTGGATGTTTATAATCACTCATAATACAGTGGGCCTACAAGCTCATGACAGGAAAGAATTTATCAAATTTTGATCACACTGCAAAATTGGAACATAGTTTAAGTCAACTCCACAAAATAAGTGTTTGAGTGGTAATGCGTTCGTCTCTGTAGTGGGAGGTCTGAGGTTCAAATTGTAGACCAGACAAATCATAAACAGAGTTGCCAGTGGCTCACCACAGCTGTAACATTTCTTCTAAAGGAGCTGTTTTGCCGGGGTGCAATGATGCAGAGATGGGCTCTGGAAACTCGTTATGCACTTTGGCGTAATACAAGGAGTATAATGAAAGATTCGGTTTGATTTGAACATTTTCTTCAGAAATATTATTTATTTACATGTTGTAACCTTCTGGAACACAGCAAACTACCCCTATCTTGAAAACCATTGGTTTAGGCAATGCTTTTTCATGTGTTTGTTTTTCAGTTAAGTTCGCATTGGGAATTGATGATTTTGGTTTGTTCAGTTTTAGTTGGTCTCGAAATGAAAGGCTCCATAAATTGAGATACCGCATGCACAACTGCCATGTTTTGCACACCATTCCACAAGAGAAACTCTTAGTTCATCGCAGCCCAGAGGGTTGGCCGCGGTTGTGCGAATATCTTGAGAAAAATCTTCCATCCGTCCCATATCCACATCAGAATAAAAATGCAGCTCTATTCAATGAAGATTTAATGCAGCAACAACTTCTGAGAATAATTGTTAAAGAAATGATTATCAGCATGTCTTGTGGAGTGGTTCTAATCGGAGTTGCACTATATTGGTGTTATTTAGCATAGATTGATTGGATTGTAGTGACGCAGCCAGCTTACAAATTTCTTGAAAAACTAAGTTTGTGATTCTCATCGTCTCTTTCATCGCAAACTTGTCACACGCTTTGGTGGAATTCAGCGACCCGGCAGAACAAAGTGTGTTCGTTCAGTAACTATGTTTTTGTGCATTAATTTGCTACAGCATTTATAACAATAATTAACAGATTCAGTGGACACGTTATGGTGATATCACTGTTATAAGCAGATGCATAATCTTCCAAATGTACAGCGTGAGGTTTGATATTTTTGCTTGTTACTGGAGTCTGCTGTTGTTCGATATTTGGCAGATTCTTTATCGCAGTAAGTTTTTTTGCGAGTGGATCTCCCACACCAAATAGTGTGAGAATCAAATGAATGGTTCACGTCAACTTTGAACACCAGCCAACCCTGGTGTCCGTGGTCGGTTTGTTTGCGTGGTTTGTCAAATAAAGCTGTGTTGGTTACCTCCAGATGCTCGTGAATCCAACCTCTGCTGCTGCTGAGTTGTTGATAGAGCAGAATTTCATACAAAACGTACTTATGTTAATGAAGAATTTGCCATAACCCGTCATAATTTGAGATTCATTTGTGGTTTTATTTCGAATGTTTGGAATAATTTATTGATGAATTCATGGCTGCCACTTATCATAAAATCATAAAATTTCATAAAAAAATTCAAAAATTTCAAAAAATCCTAAAAAAGTCATAAAATGCAATGCTGTCATAAAAAAATTATTATTTTAAGTTGCATTCTGCGTTTATTCACAATGAGCTAAATTTATTTTTCTTTGCTATGTGTTGTATTGTATTGGGACTACAGCCTAATAATTTAACTTGGTTAACCTATGGGTACCGATGCTTTTCGCAAAAAGTAGGCTACCATGTTAGCCTACGGTACTTGATATGGTACTGGAAAAAATAGGTTGAACTCAACTTTTATCTAAAAGTCATGATTCCTTGTTGGCTGAAAAGATTAAGGTAGTTTTTTCGAGTTTGGTGAAAAGGACAAGAGTTCTGCGCGTTCGAGTTTGCAAAAGTGGCAACTAACACTTGTAAGTGGTTGAAAGGACTTGAGTTTCTTGGTTCAAACTATCGTCACCGCGGAATCCAACTTCATATGGAGTTACCTGTTGTTGTTCAGAAAAGGGATTAAGAGGCTTGGATTTAATTTGAACAAATTTTTCCATGATATTCAGTTTTTTTTAAACATTCCAATGCATGCGGAGAAGACTATGCTTTTGTAGAAGAAGTTACAGAAGTGGCCGCATGATATACTATGCAACATACTGAGACCCGATGGCTCACTATGAAATATGTTGCTGTAAGAATTCTGCAACAATGGAAAACATTGAAGGAATATTTCTTGAAGTTTTATGCAAGGAAAATAATGTCAAATCTACGATGGCAAACACAGAATAAACTGATTGTTATAAGAGGGTATGTGCAGTATTGCAGGATCCTTTAACTGAAGCATATACCAGCTTTTGTGCTTACTCTACTACAGAGTTTGAAGATTTGCTTCTTCAGTTTCAGTCAGATGAACCAAGAATACACTTGCTTTAATTTTCCTTGGGCAAACTTGTTTCAAATTTGCAACAGAAGTTTATTCATAAAAAGTTGCTGTCTGGTGTGGATTTCAGAAATCTTTTAGTTGATATTCATCTCAAGGAAAACAGGAAAGCTTTGCAGGTTGTTGACATTGGAACAAAAGCATACTTAATGAACTGACACAACAGTTCAAAATTTCTCAAGACAAGTTGGACAAATTTCGAAAAGATTGCTTAAATTTTTATTTGCATGCAACAACTCATCTTATGAATCGCGTACCTTTTCACGTACCAGTCATAAATTATGCTCAATATCTTCACCCTTGGAAAATAAACGACTCTGGTGCCACAAATGCCATTAGTAATTTGTCTTTGTACATGATGTCTGTGGTAACCAACAAACTCAGCGAAGTCTTTCAGATCAAGTCACCCATCACTTCTGAAGAGATATGTGATAAAGTCCGAACCCAGCAGATGAGGTTCCAAACGGAACCATTACAGGATGAATGGTTCAAAAACCTCTTGGAGCAGATAGATAGTAGCACATCAGATTGCAGTACAACGCAGCAAAGCTACTGCTGCAAGCTCTCAATGATTGTGGATTACAACCTGCATGCAAGCAATCCACATCATGCAAGCGGGTTGACAGTTTCTGGTCCAAAATTGGATCTTTGATAGATGAGCATGGCAATCTTAAATATCCAAAGTTGTATGCACTAGTTCAGGCGATATTGTCCCTTAACCATGGAAATGCTTTTCCTGAACGAGGATTTTTGATCAATAAGCAGCTCTTACAAAGCCATGGGCACGTAATGAAAGAAAAATTCATTGTTTCGCTTCGACTTCGTAAATATGAGTTAATTAGAGCTGGTGGAGTTAAACTAATCAATTCCGTCAAAATGCACTGTCAGTCAAATATTTTGCAGATAGGGACTGCAGAAGTTGACTGTGGAGAAAGAGAAAAAGCAAAAAATGCTTTGAGTTGAGTCAACGAGAAGTCGATGAAAGCAATAAAAAAAAAGCTTGCAGAAGTTGAATCAGAGACTAAAAGACTTTGAAGTAATCTTCAGATAGCAGATGCCATGGTATATGAAGGAAATGAGCAGTTGCAGAAACTTCTATGTTCAACCAGTAAAGATATTGAAAGGAAGAAGATCCAATTTGCACAATTGAAGATTAATATTGGACTTGAGCGGAAAAGAAGATGTGATGATGATTTGGCGAAGCTAGTCATTCATAATTTTGAAAACTAATAGATTCATTAAGCGGATATATTTTTTTAATTTTAAAAATATAGCGTATCGACTAACAGTGTATATATCATTATGCAAAATCAGTGTGTTTTTATTTCGTGTTTCTCAGAATATGAGCTCATGAGTGCCAGTTTGAACAGCACATATGGTACAGCATATTGTGGATACTTTTCTAAACTTTTTTAGTTTCTGTTGTTTAGAACAATACTGTAGACTAAAACATGTCATAGTTGCGACAGTGATCTGATAAGCAAACAAGGTCCTTTTAAAGTTTACTGCAAATATGACCAAAATATTCTATAACGTTAATTTGGATTGCCATAATGCTAATAAGAAATGCCATTTGTTATGTACTGTTTCGTACTACCGCTACAGAGTCTGAAAATTTTATTTAAGATCAAAAGTAGGCCTGCTTGTTCTTGTGGTTGTTTTGTTGCGATCAGGCTACCCTATTAACCTTGTGATTTGCTTCCATGACGAGTAGAGAGAGTTATGGGTATGCGCTGACAAGCAAACCAGTGGCAGGGAGGAGAAGGAGATGTCGGTCTTGACTAGCAGGTGTGCGATCTCACTGGGACATATATCGCAGTGGCCAGGAATCCAATAGAAGGAAAGTTGGACCAAATCAGATAGGCAGCGATAGAGGACCAGATTGTCCACACAGCATTCGGGCCAAGGAGGTTAGAGGGCAGAGTTCAAGAAGATGAAAGAGGACTGGAATTTTGATAAAGACACCCAGGGATATGAATTGGCAAGTGGAGTCGTGTTGGAGGCACCATCCAAGGGCATGACAGAGGACTATGATCTCTGCAGTGAAGCTGAATGAAATTGGAGTGTCGGGAAAGGAAAGTGATGTTGAGTCCTTGCAGATGCCGCATAGAATAAGACTCTTGCGCCACCGGGTCCAAAAATTGTCGGTACCAAACCATCAGTCCAGACACAGAAATCGGTAGGCCGTAGATCAGAGAGGTAGTCCTCCGCTGTGGCTGGTTCTGTCTGTATGTGGGTCGTGCTTGGAGCAATCACTATAATCTCAATATAAGGGTAATATCCAATGAAATCATAAACAATAAATGTGGATTTATTGTTTTATAGTTGTTTGTCAATTTTGCACGTCTCCGTGTTTTGCTTTTTTGACTGACCATGAGTGTCATAAAATTTCGTGAAATTTCATTAAAACTGTCATAAAATTTCATAAAAAACCAGTGTGTATTTTCATAAAAAATCATTATTTTTTTGTCTTTTTCATCATAAAATCATAAATATAATGGGTATTTTTTGAGTGGCAACAGTGTGAATTCTGCCACAAATTGGCATGAAATTGTTTGTCTTAAAAAATGAAATAATTCTATCTGAATGTGAAATGTACTGGTGAAGTTTTGAGCCGGTCCACAAAAGTTAGGCTACATTAGCCAATCAACGCTTTCTTGCAGCAGTAACACTGAACCAGCTCTTCACGATCAAAAAGCTCAGCAATTGGGATTCAACATTTCTGTCAGCATTCAACCGAAACAAATCTTGTTGTGTAATTCTGCCCTTTCGATAGCTCACGATAATATTATGAGATTTATGTTTTAAGAGCATTTATTGTGTATCTGTTACATGTCAACTGGGTTGTGATTCAGCTTGTGGCATTATGTCTTTCATTTTCTTGTATTGATCTTCAATCATGAATTCGTAATAATAATGTGTGTCTTAATGAGGTGTATTACAGTAATGCTTTATTTTATTAATTTGTTATATGAATGCTATTGTGTAACACGTACTGTCGTACTGCCGATTATACGCCGGGACTTTCAGGTGCCAGAGGTGAAAAAAAATTATTTTAAACTTTTTTTCAAAAAAAAATTCAAAAAATGATTTTTTTTAAACGAAAAGTTTTTCTCCAAAAAAAAGTTTTTTTTCAAAAAATATTTAAAAAAAAGAATTTTTTTTTGTTTCAAATAACTTTTTTCAAAAAAAAATTTTTTTTTCAAAAACATATTTTTAGTTTCAAAAACTTATCTTTTTTCAAAAACAAGGTTTTTCAAACAAAAAAGTTTTACTTTGATTAAAATGTCGGTATTGTCGAAGCTTTTCATTTCACACATGTCAAGAAAAATTGTCAAAATAGAGAGTGCAGGAAAAGGAACGGCTATGGAAAAAAGCCAACCATTGATTGGGGGAAAAAGGATCTATGAGAGAGCGTCATTTGTGTAAAATCCAAAGCTGAACTCGAGCTCTTTTTGTCGGTAGAGGGCAGGGTTAGAAGTTTTGATAAAGGTGACTGCTGAGCCCATTTTCCTTCTTCTTTATTTATCGTTGACTTCTGAGCTCTGGTTCAGACCATAGGTGTGGTCCAATTGTTGAGTCTCCCCAGAGTCCCTCCTTAACCTCAACCCTCTTAAGAATCAGGTAAAATGACAGGTTGGAGGACTGCCCTCGACGACAGCACTGGGTGCAGTATTGAGAGAGTTCTTGCTGATACATCTTTTGTCTATCTTTTTTATTTTTATTGAAGGGAATGCAGTGAGCGAGATAAGTTTAAACTACATAGCACTTGTATGAAAAGTTTTACGAATTTTAAAATGTTAAAAATGAAAAGTCGGCAGCGTGGCCGAATGGGTAAAGGCGTCGTTTTTACGACGACTCTGATCGCAGGATCATGAGTTCAACCCGCACCCTGGTCACGTTGTTGCGTCCTTGGATAAGACGCTTTACGACAATTATCTCTGCTTGGTGGCTTCGAACAAGCAGCAAATTTACGTGGGAAGAAGTCAAAACGCCAACAGGAAAGCTCGGAAAATGGTCAACTCCTAAGCGGGTGCGGATTCGTCCAAAGCATAGCGCACCGTCGCTTTCTCGTGATAGGAGGATAAAGATGCACCAATCAATCATTTTACATGAAAAATTGTAGAAAATAGTTGTCGAGTCTGCAGCCACTTCTACTTCAACTCCACTACAAAAATAATTCAATAGTAAAACAATAATTTGAAGCAGCATACAATCCTGTTCAACTTCAAAAGTTCTTGGTATAGTGCTGAAGAAGTTAACTACAAGAATTTAACATTGTTTTTACTGCAGTATAGGTGTATTTACAACAATTTATAAAGGTTAAACTTGAAAATATCTATTTAAACATTGTTTTTACTATATTTACAACAAGGTGTAACGATCATAAATAAGAATCTGGCGAGAGATGAATCCTTAGCTCCTGAAAACCTTTGTACTGTATTGTTTGGTAGAGGTAGACTCAAAATAATCATGAAGCATCACGTTGCTTGCTGCATTTGCCAATATTACACAAACAACTCGTGCCCGTTAGCCGCAAAATTTGAGACTGCGAGCTGGAGATTGCATGCGTCCGAATTAAGCAAGAAAACTTTGCGAACATGTAGTGGAAAACATTTTGAATTGTTGAAAAAAATACAATAAAAAATCAATTTTTTGCAAAACTTTTTCCGCTCTCCTTCTATCTATCTGCTTTTGAAGTCACTTTTATGGAAACTTCTAACCCTGCCCTCTGCTGACAAAAAGAATTTATGTACCGCTTAAAGATTGTACACAAATGACGCTCTCTCATTGATTATTTTCCCACCAATCGCTGGTAGTTTTTTTTCTATAGCCGCTCCTTTACCTGCACTCTCTATTCTGACGATTTTTGTTGACAAGTGTCAGATGAAAAGTTTCAAAGATATTAGCATTTTAACCAAACTAAACTTTTTTGTTTGAAAAAACTTTTTTTGGAAAAATCTTTTATTTAAAAAAAAAAGTTTTTGGAAATAAAAAAAATGCTTTTGAAAAAAAAATTAAAAAACTGTTTTTTTGAAAAACAAAAACAAACTGTTATTTAAAACGAAAAAATTTATTTGAATTTTTGAAAAAAATTCTTTTGGAGAAACACTTTTTCTGGGAAAAAATTTGTTTCACCTCTTGTGCTTAAAAGTCTCGGCGCATAATCGGCAGCGTATAAACATTTTGCACTTAAACGTCCGCGCCTAAAAATCGTATACCGTGTGCAACATGTCACCAATTCAAAAGCTGTAAGCTTGCTAACCTTGTGGCAATGTTTATTTCGATTTGATAGCCTTGTTGATTATCTGCTGAAGCACCAACCGATCGTGATTGAACAAGCACAAAGTTTCAATTGTTCGGGATCAGCAGTGACGTTTGATGGAAAGTGCCAAAAAGAAATCCACAAAAGAATTGCAGGGGCGAAAAATGCATTTCTTATGTGAAACTAAAGTCGATTTTGAAAGACAAAAACTTTCCATAAAGATTTAAAAAATACCGCTGAAGATCGGTTTTATTGAAAAAATGAGTACTACTTAGGGAAATAAAGAAGTGCCCCAAACCCTTTTTCCTCAATCCCCTTACCCACAAAAATAGCTTTAATATGTTTGACTCCGTGCCATTGGCGACCTTGCGTTTTGAAATTTTGTGACATCAGAAAAGGATGACTTTCCAAAATTTCGTGCAGAATAAGTTCGATAATCAAACATCGCATTGCTAATACTGTAAAAAAATTTGCGAAGTCATCCTTTTCTAATGTCACGAAATTTTGAAACGCATGATTGCCAATGGTACAGAGTCAAACTGATTAAAATTATTTTTGCTGATGAGGGGAATAAGTTGAAGAAGGTTTGGGTACCTCTTTGTTGCCTCTTAGTAGTTATCATTTTTTCACTAAGACCGATCTCGAGGAGTATCTCTTTGAGTAAAGTACGATTAAACAGAAATTGACTCATAAGCTGTAAGGGTGTTTTATCAATCCATGAAAATTGAGGTTTTTTTACTCAAAATACTTTCATGGCTGTTGCCAGTATTGACATACGGCTGTAAATTTTGTGGCTATCATCACAGAATTAACTGTACATCACAATCTAGTACCAGCAAAAATGTGGTGTAGACGGCTGTTGAAAGTTTCTCTCGTGGACAACACTACAAATGATAAAACTCTTGAAGGTTTTTGGAAATATCGGCAGCTACTCCGATTGATCCAGCTGAGGAAACTCGAATTACTCAGTCCCTCAATTCGAAAACTAAAAATTTTTGTTTGAATGGAAAGTTCGACTGTAAACATACCTGAGCACCTCAAAAATATTTCTGAACGATTTCAACTCGCTGAAAGCATTTGCTACGTGCTTCTAAAGATAGTAGTGGTCAAATGGGGTTCTCAAACATCGCATCGGTGACGGTACCAAGAATGAGAGAGAGACCTCTCTTGAATCAATTCTAGTTGACTAAATGTATTTGGGATTTTTATTTTTCGTATGCACAACTTTTCGTCTGTTCTACCTTTAATGTTTGTAACTAATATGCGGTATTGTTATGTACTCTCCTTTAATTGATGCCTGTTCAATAATACTTTTATTCCTTCATTTTTTTTGTAATTGCATTTTCAATTTCGTGTAGGAAGCAAGTCCACGTTTCATTACTCTACTGTAAACTGAACGCATTTGCACTAGCGTATGATATTGAACATGTTGTGAAGATCAATAATGAAATTATTCAAACCTCCCTGGGTTTCACACAATGGTGAGTTTAGTTTTAGTTTGGACGTTTTATCTTTGTTTCAAGTTTACTGATGAAAACATTTAGACAGAGTGAATTTTTTTCCACGTAGGATGCACTTCTACAAAGCGAGAAAAAGTATTATAATTACTGATTAGATTTCGTAAGTGCACACTTTATGGGTGCTAGGCTGTGAATAGACCTTTTGGTCGTCAATTCATGCGGCCACTTAGAGGAGATGAAAATATGATGTAGAAAAAAAGCAAATGATGATATTCACAAGCTGCGGCGACATGCAAAAGAAGAACTATGGAAAAACTAATATTGATTCAATGAATAGTTTTGTAATGACGTTTAAAGTGATTTAAAGGATTTATTTCTAATTTCGGTTGGAATATCGCTCCAAACTTTTGCTCCTTGGTATATTAGGCATCGTTGCAGTCTGGCTGTACGGTATCTAGGGATGTAAATTGTGTATGCGTTTGAGTCGTTTAAAAGGGCATTCTGGTCGAAAATGGTTTTGCTCATTTTTCTCCTAAAAAATTTTAACAGGTCTAAAGACTAACTTCACCAAATTTTAGCTTTCCGCGACTTTGCACTCCATAGATATGACAATAGATTTCTCCTTAGGAAGGCCTTTTATGCTTAAAAATTTTGCAAGGGTTGCTAACTACAAACAAAATTTCAAAAAGTTACTGCGTGTTCAAAAATCTGGGTTAAAATTTTCGGCAGTGTTGTCGTCAAAACGAAGTAAATGGTCAGACTTCTACATTAGCAGCTTTTTAAGTAAATTCAAGCCAACTTTCCAAAACTTGATCTTTTATTCTAATACTGACAAAATGGCAGCTATGAAGCAAGAGGAAAATTGTTAACTTTGAACTGCAATATCTTGAAAACGATGAGACGTAGAAAGTTCAATAGTGAAAAACTTGACTTGAGTGCCCCTTTAATGCTCTTGTAACTCTAAAGCCCTTGTAACCAACATTTCCATGAAAGTGAAAAAAAACGAACTTATCTATGTTTGATCTGGTGGCACAAAGTTTGTGACGCGACGGGTTTGCCTCTGTTTTGGTTTGTGGCATATTCTCAATTAATGATATGTTGCAGGACAGCCCATCTTTTCGATCGATATACATCCCGATGGATCTCGCTTTGCGACCGGGGGGCAGGGAGACGGAGGAAGTAGCGGCAAAGTGGTGATATGGAACATGACTCCAGTGTGCAGTGCAGAAAAAGAAAAGGATGAAAAGATTCCGAAGCTGCTTTGTGTTATGGAAAATCATTTGGGTAACTTAGGAGTTGTGTGTAATTAATTGTTACATTTTATTCACCACGTTGCCTGGGCCAGGAGACGGCCGAGTCATGCTGCCTCCTGCCCAGTGCCCATCCCCCACCGTGGAGCAGTGTTCCCACTAAGCCGATTTTTTTCAGCGAATCGGCGATTTGTTGGAGCAAGGACAAATAATTTTTGGCAATATAGTAAACATAGCTTTAGAAAATTTGACAAATTTGTGGAAATATGACATTTGGTATACTTTAATACTGGATTGGTACAAAATTTAGGGCACATAAACGTCTTTTTAGAGCTTTGGGCATAATTGTTTAAAGAAAATTTGGGCACTCGCCGATTAGCCATAAAGTTAGAGGGAACACAGCCGTGGAGGCTTCGCACTGTCCCTTAAAACGCTAAACGTCAAGCGGGGAAGCTATGAATATCAATTTTATAGTCGTTAGTTTGACCCGACCGATAATTGAACCCTGTTCGAACACTTCAGTAGCAGACGCTCTATCCACTGGGCCACTATAGTGGCAAAGTTTAATTGCTTCCATGTAGTTTTCTGGTTGCTCCGAATTAGCACATCGTAGTGCATCTGCCAACCTGTTATCGAGTTCGTTGATGTATCTTTTAGGGAACAAGAAAACATGTTTATTTTTTTAAATTTTGGTTGCCTAAACTTGAACCAGTGTAGCGGAGAACAGAAGTTTATTCTTTAATGGGTTTTCACCTCGTGCCATCGTCTGTTTAATTTTAATTGTTTTATGAATAATGAAATCTGATTTTTCCAGCTTGTGTGAACTGCGTAAGATGGTCGTGCAACGGTCGATATTTGGCTTCTGGGGGCGACGACCGGCTGGTGATGATCTGGCAGTTTGCAGGTAGTGGCCTTGAAAGAATGAAATTTTTGTCGTTTACCCCTGCTAGCAACCGTTACTTTACGGTCAGTTAGGAGCTTTGTTGGTTGGCACAGATATGCTGCTATTTTTTTTTGTTTAAGCACCTATCTATGTAGATTATTATGTAAGAGTAGAACATGACTGCAGCAGAAAAAGATGAAAAATGAAAAGACGCCGTAGTTGCAGTGTGTTATGGGATACTAATCAGATTTTTGAAATCACTCTCAAGGTTGCAGAGTTGGACAGCGATGTTTGGGAATGTTCGTCCAAATCAGCAACTCTCGAAACGGTTGGCTGAGATGATTTAATGCGAACAAGTTGTAGAAACAACTTATAACCGAGTATTTCAGTCACTTGGGGTTAATGAACCAACACGGATTTTACCTGAGGGTTGCTGATGAGGACCAACAGCGCTGACCAGCTCTGTGAACCAAACTTAACTTTGTAAACTGCGGCTCGTTCTGCGGCGGCGGCGGGTTTAGGGCAGGTTGGCCTTTTAACAAGCCGACCGACAACATGAGCACTGTCTGCCTTATCTACTCCATGTTTAACTATATCAGCAACATATTTCATGTTGGTAGGGTATGGAGCAGCTGGGGTGTTTGGAGGGTCCTCCAATGTTAAAACGCTGTCAGGAGAGCGTTGGAGGTGCTGCCACACTTTAAAAGGTCACACTGGAGGTAAGTTAACATTAAAAAAAATTGTTTTGAAAAATCGGTTAATGGTGCAAAACTTGAAAATTGCTTTAATGAGAATGTTCATTATCTTGAAACTTTACGTGTAACACTTGTCAAGGAAGGTCGTCAGAACTGCTGTTTGTAGAAAGAAAAACCGAGCCGTGATTGGTTGAAATAAAGGACCAATGAGAGCTCGAAGCTAATGTGAGAAATTCTGACTGGACACGAATTCTTTTTACGGGCATAGGATGGAGTTAAAGATTTTGATAATGTTATCAGTTTCGCAAAGTAACGTTTTAATGATTAACGTTGAAGCTGATCCCGACATGTGCGAGACCAGATTTTTTTTACAGGGTTTTATTCGTCGCGATTCATATTAGAAGGTGCGCTTTATTAGTTTCAAATGTTATTGATTTGGTTGTTTAAACATCTCTCAGAAATTATACGAGTCTCGTCTGGTCACCTTCCGAAGGATAGGTCGGCTGAAATCAGTTTTTTTGATCGCAGATGTGCTGGACTTGGCATGGTCCCCGGCCAACCAGTGGCTGGCCTCGTGCAGCGTCGACAACACTGTCGTGATTTGGAACGTGGAAAAATTTCCGGAAATTGCGACGGTGCTTAAAGGTCACACCAGCTTAGTGAAGGTAAAGTGCTGAGAGTCGTCACTGCAAAAAGTGTTTCCAAGCGACCACTGGGTTTTGTGGAAGGATTTACCAAGTGGCTGTTAAAAATCCCTCCTGGTGATGGACTATCAGATCCTCCGGTAGATGAAGGTTTATCATAGCACAGTTCAGTTTTTTCATTTTCCTGAAGCAAGGGCCATGGTCTCTGAGTACTTCCTTACTTATGTATCGAAATTCTTGTTTGATTTCTCGAGTGAATTTTGAGAAATTTTCTGACATTTTATCTCGTATTAAGTTGGCGGATTTGTAATGTCGGAGACATTGTTTGCTACGTTTGCTCAAGTTGTGTTTTAATCAAAATTCATCTAATTCAGGGAGTCACGTGGGATCCGGTGGGTTCGTACATCGCAACTCAATCCGATGACAAGACGGTTAAAATATGGAAGACGTTGGATTGGAAGTTGGAGGCTACAATATCGAAGCCCTTTGAAGAGGTAAGAAGCCAAATTTTGCTGCTTGTAACGAGTCGGTGGGAGCGTTTGCGTCCTGTGTCCCACAACTCTAGCAAAGAATTGTTGCTTCGCGGTAGCTAATCGATGGCGACGTTACGTCGCGCTAGGTAATCAAACCTGCAGTTCTGGTGGTGGACGTGTTACCACTTGACATACTGCCGTAATTTTGGTGAGATTTGCTGGAGCCGGTTAGTGGCACTTGAGCTGCGCGTTTACAAGTTTCCGAAGACAACTGGTTCTTGTTTGAGCCTCTGAGTTGCGTGAACGGAATGTTTCGTCACCACGTCGTATGTTGCAGTGCACGGCCACGACGCATGTGTTGCGCCTGAGCTGGTCGCCGGACGGTGGGTATTTGGTCTCCGCCCACGCCATGAACAACTCCGGTCCGACCGCCCAGATCATTGAACGGTCCGGCTGGAAGACTGAGATGGACTTCGTGGGGCATCGGAAGGCCATCACATGCACAAGGTTAGTTTGTCCAAACCCGGTAGGTTGTTGGTAGGTTATATAATGTGAATGCGTCATAATTTCTTTGAGTTGAAAAAGAGTGGCTGAAACGTAACTCCTTGATATCCGGCGATCCAACAACCAGAGGCCCCCAACCAACTAATCACGGTCCAACCAAACTCGGAACACACAGGCAAATCAGATAGAAAAAATTTAAAAGCAGAAAAGAAATCTAAATGTAAAAGCAATTTAACTTTTAAAAAATTACTAGGATTAGTTTTTCTAAAGCGCTGCCATTGCTGAAAAAATGTCATGGTTGAAAGGGCATTCAAGTCAACTTTTCCACTGTTGACCAAAATGTTTGGAAAAGCCTAAAATGCATTCTCACCGAATTTGAACTTTCTACGTCTTGCCGTTTTCATGATATTGCTGTTCAAAGTTAATAATTTTTCTCTTACTTCAATGTTGCCATTTTGCCAGTATTGTGACGGAAGATAAGCTTTTGGAAAGTTGGCTTGAATTTAGTTGAAAAGCAGCTAATTTGCTATTTTGATCCTTACTTTGTTTTGATAACAACACTTGCGAAAACACGTACTGACGGTTACAAACGTGAAATTTTGTTTGTCGTCGTAAGGGGAAAAAATATTTCCCTGGAAAAATGTATAAGGGGAAAAAGTATTTCTGAAGGAAAATGTAATTGCCATGTCTTGGGAACGGAAGGTTGTAGAAAGCTCAAATTTAGTGGAGTTAGTCTTCAGATTTGTCAAATTTTGTTGAGAAAAGACTGAGCAAAAACATTTTCGGCCTGAGTGCCCTTTTAAAGTTTTGAATCTGATTCGCTTGTTGGGTTTGTGTTTTAGTCGATATTAAAGACTAATATATTCTCGATTAGACTTTATTTTGAAAACTGCGTGCTCTAAACGACGAAACAACATCAATATGAATGTATGAATTTGCTGAAAAAACAGTTAAACGGTGCAGCGGAAATTAAGCGAAAACAGCTTTTTATTCACAACTGTTTACAGTTTCCGCGGTTGAAGCCGAAACTATGTCAAGCAGTGTGAGAAAGTTTAGCGAATTACATAAACTTATGAATTTTCCGTGGGAAAGTTTTCGCTGTCTGCGACAGATTGAAATTGCCTGGTCCCATGGTTGGGATAATTGAAAACCTAGATTTCTGCACCTTTCTCATTGGGTGGTTTACTTGAACTGTTTTCCTTCTCTAAATCGTTTATTTTATACAGGTTTAATGGCTGCGTATTCAAGAAGGCAAAACCTTCTGCCAGCACTGCTGGGAATTCCCCTAAACCGTTGCCATACACATGTTGCGCCGTTGGCAGCCGGGACCAGTCGGTCTCCATTTGGTTGACATCTCTTCGACGCCCCCTTGTGGTGATCCATGATATGTTTGATAACTCGGTCATGGACATTTCGTGGTAAACGTTTGCTTTCCCTGTGCAAAAGAATCTCGTTATTAGCTGAGTCTAGAATCTGCATCGAGCCCAATGGCTCCCTCTGCTGTTTTGCTGGTTTGATATTTTAAAAACTGGTAAAAAATAGATTGCGTAATGGTTAGGAAGTGCGCGCTAGCGTTTTTTTCATATAAACAATTTTGTTTTATCTTGAAGTGGGTCGGTTGATTGAGACGGAGCAAGTTACCAGGGCAGGTCGTAGCCTTGCAGATGAAACTGGGGCGATATTGAAATTAAATAAATGATTTGAAATCTTCCAAATCGCGCATTTACAACGGCGGAGTTGACGGTTTCGTTTTCGCAACCGTTAAGCTGCTTCGGTATTGGACTGTAGTTGCAATTCACTAAGTTATTTTTGCCTGGAGACTGCGAGTCTTTTGGTCTTCGAAGCGACCTGCCATTTCTCAACCACTCCCGGTGGAGGCTTCACACTGCCGTGTGTGACGTCAAGCAGGGAGCAGTGAATATTATGCAAATATACAGCATAGCCTGTGGTTTGACTTGGCCCAGTATTGAACCCGAGTCGACTGTGTAGCTGACGCTCCTCTCGATCACAGACCGGCGAAATGATTCGGTGACTCGTGTTCAGGTCCTTCCGCGGCTATTTTCTGCTCTGCTGCTCGTGGGACGGGACGATCGCCTACATCCACTTCACTCCGGAGGAGATCGGGAGCACCTTGACTCCGGAGGAGAAGGTTGGCGTCAGAGAAGTTTTAAATTTATCAAACCCGAGCCACAACGACAGAACATTTCAAGTTGTGAGAAAGGAGCGTTGCTGCTTTCTATCTGAGTGACCTTGTAGGATTCAAATGCGATTGACGTTTGTGCCCTGACCTGATTTCCTCTGAACTCCGCGACGATAATTGTGATGATGTGGAATGTGTTCATTTGCTTGTCCACGTAGTTCACTTGACTAAGACTAAGAGACCACAAAGTGTTCGGGTCGAGCTGCAGACCGGGCACGTCGCAGCGGCAGCTGGAATTAGCAGCACTGAGGAAGGAAGCTGTTTTTGGTTTGGCGAGACTAGGAATCGACTCTTTCATTAAAGACGTCATAGATACTTACCTCCGAAAGCAGACTCGCTGTGCAAGCAACTGTTTATGTTTTTGTTTGTTCAGAACAAATTGCACAAGGATACGTACGGAAAGTCGTCGGCGCTCGTCTCGCAGCCTCTCGTCATAGAGAACCCGGCGATGCTCGCAATGCAGGAGAAGAAAAGTGATTATTCGAATACGAATGGAGCGGCGAAGGAACCGGCAGCGCCTTTGGTTTACCCGGTTGGTGCCAGATTCATGATCACCAAACTTTACTTGGCTGGGCTCGGATTTGTGTGTTTTGAACGTCGCTCATGCGAGACTTCATGCGATGCCCTGCAGTTGCTGCAGCCAATGCGAGATTTTGAAATAAGCTATTGGGTTTGATAAGTCATGGCTTCCTGCGCGCTCAAGGGTTGGTCTCTGAGACTGTGGAGGGGAGTTTAAGGGTTGATTTCCTGAACGGAGTTCAGCGTTCCCTAGTGTTCGCCAACAGAGGGAAATTTCAGGTACCTCTGTGGCGCGGGGATTGGATTTTGTTGAGACACCTCGGCGAAATGTGGAGATTTGATGCGACTAATGTCCAGGGCGGTGGTACTCTTGGTGGTGGTGGTGGTGGTACTACCCGACCCCTTCCGAGGGATGGGGGCGCGGAGGAACTCCGCGGAGACCCAACAATCGGGCCACACCCCAAGGTCTGGACCATAGATCGAGAATAGAGAGAGAGGAGCCAAAGATAGATTTGCGAAGGGGTTCAGAAGCAGGACAATCGAGGAGGAGATGATTGAGGTCCTGTAGAGGGTGTCCACAGGCACTACAATCAGAATTTTCCTTCCGACTGATCCTGTGAAGATATGAAGATAAAAGAAGACTGTGACCATGGCAGCGAAGACGAGAGAGCTCACTGCGTATGGAGCGAGAAAGAAGAAGTTCCTTCGAAGAGACTTCGGGGACTTGGAAGTTCAGGTGGGAGTGAGAGATGTGACGTCTCCAATTGCGGTATTGGGAATAACGGACTTTGGCAATAACTGGGAGGTGAGGGCTTGGGATCGCATCAGTGGGCAGAGAGGCACCAGTTTTGGCAAGTAAATCAGCTTTTTCATTTCCGGGGAGACCTGCGTGTCCGGGGACCCATTGGAAGCTCAAAGTGGTATTGTTGGAGAGGGAGGAGGCAAGGGACCAAACATTCCATAGGGACTCAGGCAGGAGATAAGTGGGGGCTGAAGAAAGGATAGAGAGGGCTGATTGAGAGTCGGTTAGGAAAAGAACTGACTGGAATTTACAGGTCATCAAATGGCTAGTACACCAAGCAAGACCTTGCTTGAGGGCAAAGGTTTCAGCTGTGAAGCTGGAGGCAATTGGACCGGAGGAAAAGGATAAGGAATGGGATGTGTTGCATTTGGAGCATGTTGCATAGACTCCAGCGCCACCAGGACCGAAAAGGGAAGGGACAGATCCGTCAGTCCATACTTGGATATTAGAGGGGGGGAGGGAGGATAGTCGGCTTGAAGCAATTTGGAGTCGGGCTGTACTGCTGCCTGTGCAGTCGGGAATAAAGGGGGAAACAGTGAAGTGGGTTGTGGACCATGGTGGAAAAGGGGGGCAAGTGATCAGAGACTCGCGTGGGGATGGGAGTGGTTGTGTGGCTGAAGAACAGAATGATCTCCTGGAGGGTTTCTTCTTTAGTCGACAGGGAACGTTTTTAATTGCCAAGGCATAAAGGCTGGAGAAGTCGGGGGGAAGGCGCAGAGCACGTTCAAAGGAGTAGAGGGTCTGATGCTCTAGAGTCAGCTTAAGAGGAGGGAGTTGGGCCTCGAGAAGGAGTAGTGAGGAGGGGGTGGAAGAGAGGCAACCAGTAATGACCCTGCATGCAGCTCTGTGTAGAACTTCCAGGTGATTGGTTGCAGAGGAACGAGAACCATCCAGGAGAGGCATATGTGAGCACCGGACGGACAAAGGCTTTGTAGAGTAGGGAGAGAGATTCTTTTGTGGGACCCCAAGAGGCAGTGGCAATTGAGCGAAGGGCTTTGTGGCGTGGATAGAATTTGGAACACAGGGATTGGACATGGGCCCCAAAGGATAGAGTCCGATCAAAGGTTACTCCAAGGAATTTAGGGGTGGGATTGAACAAAAGAGGGAAGCCCAAGAGGTTCAGTCGGGGTTGGAAAGTGGCTTGATGGGGATCTGTAGAGAAAAAGGAGGATTCACACTTCTTTGGATTGAGTGGAAGTCTCCATAAGTTGGACCATGTTTCAAGGACGGCGAGGGAAGATTGGACAACAGAGGAGGCTTTGAGCGGGTCTCGGGAAGAGGACCAGATGGCCAGATCGTCAGCATACAGGGAGGCATGGGCATCCCGAGGTAAATCCTTAGTGATGTCATCAACAAACAGAATGAAGAGGACTGGACCAAGAACCGAGCCCTGGGGGACCCCACGTCTGATGCGGAAGGAGCGGCTGTGGGAACCACCAACCTGGACTTTAGCTCTACGATCAGAAAGGAAGGAGTGCACCCAGAGAACGAAGCAAGGGGGGAGTTTGAGCGAGAGGAGTTTGTGAAAAAGAGCAGAGTGCCAGACCGAGTCGAAAGCCTTGGAGAAGTCAACAGAAGCCAAAATGGTTCGGTCTGGAGGTTTTTTGTTTTGGAAGCCATCCCAGATTGATTGAGACAGAGTTAGAATTTGGTCAAGGGATGACCTACCAGGACGAAAGCCGGCCTGGCAAGTGGAGAGGAGATGATTAGATTCAAGGTGAAAAGTTAGGCGAGAAAGAATCAAGCGCTCAAAAAGCTTGGAGATGCAGGAGGTGAGGGAAATGGGGCGGAAAGAGGACGGAGAGGAAGTGGGTTTTCCAGGTTTGTGAATGGGAATGATAGTGGAAGGTTTCCAACAAGAGGGGAAGGTGTGAGAGTGCCAGGACCTGTTAAAAAGAGAAAGCAGGAGGAGTTGTGCAGGTTCGGGCAGGTGCTTTAGTAAAGAGTAGGCAATCTGGTCAGGGCCAGAAGCAGTGGAAGCGGAGAGATTACTGATGGCAGTGGAGAGTTCATTCAAGGAGAAGGGGGAGCAGAAAGAATTGTGGAGGGAAGAAGCATCCTCACAGTTAGCTTTCCGGAGTTCATTCATGAACTGTCTTTCAGCTCTGCGCGAGGAACGGGGTGTCGCTTGAGATAGATGTGAGCGAAGATAAGAGGCGTAGTGGTTGGCAGTATCAAGAGGGGAAGTGCAATCAGGAAAAGAAGGGTCATGGGAGGTGTTCTTTTTGCCAGAGATGGCATTGAGAAGCCTGAACACAGCACGAGGATCAGAACGGGGAGACAGGTTAGAACAGGTGGCTTGCCAGGTTGCAGATTTGGCTCTAGAAATGACTGAGGACGCCCTACGAGAAGCGTCTATGTATCTGAGGTGGTGCGACTCAGATCGGTGTGCTACGGAGCGGGCCCTCCGTCGTTCCCGCACTGCAGATTCCGCTTCCTGGGACCACCAGGCTTTGGGGGAACAACCAAGGCGGCCAAAGGGGATAGAGGCCTTGGCAGCTTCAACTAAGAAGAGGGAAAAGGAGTGGGCAGCCTGGTGGATGTTGAGTGCATCAAAATCAAGAGAGGGAAGGTGCTCAGCAATATAAGATTGGTAAATATCCCAACTGGCCTTTTTGTAGTTGAATTTGGGGGGACGAGTGTTTGGGTGGCGAACTGGAGATAGGGGAAGGACAATTTCAATGGGGAGATGGTCCGAGCCAAGGCCAGGGAGAGTGCGCCATTCACAGTGGGGAGCGAGAGACGCAGGAGCTAACGAGATATCAGGGGAGGAACGGCTCCCAGTGGAATGGTGAAGGAGCGTGGGAGAGGCGGGGTCGTTCAGAATTTCCAGACCGGAGGAAGTGATCCAGCGAAACAGGTCATTTCCGAGCGGGTTAGGGGGAATGAGTCTGTCCCATGTTGGGTGGTGAGCATTGAAGTCTCCGAGGATAAAAGTGTCAGGGGAGTTAGGAAGGATATCAGGACAGAAGGTCCTGGTGCGATAGTCAGAAGGAGTGTTTCTGATGGGAGGGGAGTAGAGGTTAAGAAATTGAAGAGGAGAGTGGTTGGAGAGAAGGACTTTAACACAGGTGTAGTCTGAGTAGGGGTCCTGGGAAGACAGAGGAGACAGAAACGGGAGAGAAAGCCAGGTCAGAGTGGATGAGAGTGAGGACACCACCACCAGTGTTATGAGTACCGGAGGAAACAGGGCCTTGTCTACCGAATGTCCGGTCTGTGCGGAGGGTATAATAACCTGGGATTTGGAACTTTTTGGTTGAGGAAAGATGAGTTTCCTGGAGGAAAATGAGGTCATAGTGGTTGCCAGAGAGAAAAGCGATCAGTTCGGCATGGCGGGAGGAAGGAAGATCGTCGGCATTCCATTGAAGAATACGAAGAGTTTGTGAGGGGCGTGGATTTTCTTGAGAGTGGGGTGGCAAGATATGGACCGACTGTGAACCTATGGGCGGTGGTGATGAGGCAGGAAGGGTGAAGGCGGAAGGAGGGGAGGATGTGAGGGGAGAGGCAGAGATGAATCCCTGAGATCTGAGCAAGCAAATGGAGGGGGTGTGGGTGGGGGCGGAGCTAAAGAGAAGGGGCGGGGGGACGCTGGCCGGAGGGTGGGAGAGGCAAGGTCCCCAATAAGACAAGCAGGGCAATTCCAACCCATGGGGGAGCCAGCCGTGCAGATTTTGCAAAAGTCATCCCGGGTCAGAGAGGAGCAGGAGAAGTGCACCCACTTGGAGCAGGTGGAGCACTTTAAAGAATCCTTTCCAACCTCGAGAGAGCAAATGGAGCAAGGGTAACGTGGAGGGCCCCGAGGTGGACGTGATTGGTAAAAGCCAGGCGGTAGTGGGGGGAACCCTGGGGGAGGGGGTGGAGGGGACGCAGGCGGCGTAACAAGGAGACTGGTTTGGGTGGGGGAGCCAGTTGTGTTTTGGGGATGGCACGCTGGGCATCGCCAGCTGACTGCAGTGCCAGTTGCACAGATTGTGCGAAAGTCAGCACGGGTAAGGAAGGAGCAAAGAAAATGCACCCACTTAAGGCAAGCAGAGCATTGAAGAGAATCCCTGCCCACATCTAGATGGCAGATGGAGCAGGGGTACCTGGGGTGAGGATGGTTGCTGATGGGGCCTGGGTTAGGGTGGACATTGCCACTAATAAGGAGCAATGCCAGGATAAGGAGACGCTGAAAGGGGGTCCGGTCAATAAGAAGTAGAGGAGCCGCCCATTTGTGACCGGTCAACGGGCGGCCCAGCGAAAAAACAGTCCGAGACATTGGGGGCGACCTTTTGGTCGAGCCCCTCGGGAGATCTGTCCTGCCATTTCGACCCATCCCCATTGGGGAAGGGACTGCACCACCACGTTGAGGTGGCAGGACGTTGGTGCAGTGGTACTCTTCGTCCAAATGAGCGACACTTCAGTTGACAGAATATAAGCTTTTCTTGACAGAATCTGCTGTTTAATATGAGGTTTTCATTGGTTGTGATTTCTAATCGGAACGAATTGTTTTGGCAGACGAAGCAGATCGAGACGCGGACGTCGAGCGGCAAACGTCGCATCATCCCAGTGTTTGTCGCCCCGCAGGAGGCCCTCGGGTGAGCAAAGTTAAATGGATTTCAACATTCACTGTTAACTGACTTAATTGGCGGGACATGTTCGCAACCTGTAACAGGCGTGATTCAATATGCTACTCGACTCCGGTTTTTGTTTCATTCGTCCGTTTCCCTACTCTGCGGCTCAACTCTCGTTTCATTTCTTATTTTGTTTATTCAACGTGCGACCTATCGTAGTGTTAAACTCCTCTTAAGAGGCTGCATCTGTTAATCACTGTTGCCGCCGTATTATTAATGCCCAGAGACTGACTGTATTCGTCACTGAACCCTTCAAACTGAAATCCTGCAGTAGAAATTTATTCTCAACTGATTTTTATCATCAATTTAATTTCTTGCTGTTTAATTGCAGAACAGGAAGGAAATCTGTCGAGTAATTGTTTTCGGCTAGCATGCCACCTAAACTCATTTAAAACTTTTCAGCGGAATACCGAAACCGTTTGGCTCGAGCAGTGCGTTCGGTAAAATCAACTCGACTTTGAAGCCAACCGACCAGCTGAACGGCGACTCGAAGGCTGAAGTTTCGCCTGCGAAGTCAACCAGTACGGTAGGTGCCGTGAATCTACACCTTTTTGACCACTCAGCTGGGCAATGCGCATTGCTCAACCTTTGTCCAAATTTTATCTTCGAAAACGGACTGGGGTTGTATAAAGGCAAGCCTACTCGAGTTTGAAATGGTGGGATTCAAGAGGCCCGAATTCATTTTCGATCATCGCTTAATCTGCCCGAACTTGTTCCTTTTTCCATTTCCAAGCTGGTTTTAAGGCCGGTAGGTTTTGCCGCTGTCGTACAGCGTGGGACTGACTGCTGATTAAAATTCAGGCCGACAACAGCAGAAGTGCGGAAGAGAAAAAAGTAACGGAGAAAGTAGCTGCGATTGAAGAAGCCGACGCGCAGTCTGCGACCGAAGCCGCCGCACCGAAGCCTGGTAAGTCTTGAACTGATGCGTCGGTTCCGACCGGCAACGCCGCATTGTACCTTCGGCAAACGCTTGGTGTTTATATGCGGCCCCCTTGGCGATGGCCTCTGACTCGGCTTTTGTGCGTGCTAAGCAGATGCAGATGCAAGCTCTTGATAGGTTGCCGTGCAGCTTTGCTTATGTGACGTTGTCGAGAACCAAACCTTGTCACTTAACATCAGCGCGGAGCTGCAAAATGCGGGAAATTAGCTGAGAGCCACGTGGTTTAAAAGTCGGAGTTGCAGATCACGTTAGGTTTTTGACGTGCGAAGGTTGTTTCAGTCCAGCAGCGCATTGAACAGCGCAGACAGTCAATTGTAAAACAAAAAATTATTCGCTGAATTTACCAAGTTGCAAAGCTCCCTTAGCTAGTACGGTAAAGTCTTGCAGATATTACAAAGAGGTGGAATGAAGTTGCATGGAAAAGCTTAATCAGTTTATTTTAATTTCATTAACCGCCATTTCCACCTTGCAGTTTCTGAGGAGCAAACGGAGAAGAAGAAATCCCCACAGAAACAAATTGAAGGTGGAAGCCAATCGGTATGCATTGTGATAAACAGCGCATTATGAATAATTACGCAGTTGGGGTTTTGCGGCGATCGGGGCGCTCTAAAGATGTCTGAGAGACTGGATCAAAATATTTAAAAAAAATTTCAATTTTTTGAAACTGCCCAACTCCTCGTGATCGGATTGTACTTTGAATGACGACTAAAGGCAAAATCAACGGGGCTATTTAGAGTTAAGCAAATTGTATTAGACTAGATTGGCGTTAATTCCATCCTTTTTGACCCTGCCGTTTCAGAGATATTCTATTTCAAACACGACGTCGGGGCCTGTAATATGTCATAAATTTTAATAATTCTTATTGGCAACCCTGACGTTGATAGCCTAAGCGTCGTTAGCGACGCCTTTGCAGTTCTAACCTAAAGTAACGCCGTTATCAGTACCCAGGATTTTGAAAAGGGGGGGCCAGGAACTTCAGAAAATTTGAGACGAACATAGATCAGAATAAGAAGAAAATGTTCCTCCCAAAATCAGTCCGATGATTTGCTCAAAATTAGGTGAAGAGCAAAAAAAAGGTTTTTACTCAAATTTAGTCCGATTTTTTGCCCAAAATTAGATGAAGAGCAAAAAAAAAGGTTTTCACTCAAATTTAGTCCGATTTTTGCCCAAAATTAGGTGAAGAGCAAAAAAAACGGTCTTCACTTAAATTTAGTCCGATATTTTGCCCAAAATTAGGTGAGGAGCAAAAAAAAAGGTCTTCACTCAAATTTAGTCCCATTATTTGCCCAAAGTTGGGTGCAGGCCAAAAACAAACGTATAAAACATACCCTTTGTGTGATCAAAGCTTCTTCCCAACTTGCAAAGGGGGGGCATGCCGCAGTTTCGCATACTATTCTATGCTAATTATACTATCCTGGCGACCCAAAGGGGGCCCATGACCCACTGCCCCCCCCCTAAATACGCCCCTGTTATCAGGCTACGGCATTGAGTTGTTTCGCTACACACTAATCAGTTTGATTTTATCACAACAGATCCGAGCTGGTAAAAAGAGTAGACTGTTTGGTAGCGTAGCGATCTCGGTAAAAATCAAGCTGTCAGATACATTTCCGTCTAATGGCCTAGATAAGGTTTTTATAATATACATCCTATCATGGCCTAGCCTAGCAATAAGGTTTTTATAATTAGGCGACAAAGCACAAACTCATACATGATAGTATGACTGCTAGTACTTGAGTAGGCCTATTGCATTTGATTACGATATTTTGTGACCCTAGAATAAACTTTTTTCTAGGTGCGTTGCTAACAACGACCTACTACTCTAACTTACTTGCCTTCTTTCGCTTGTTCTTAGACGTTTGTTACGTAGGCTTCCAAACAGTATACTCTTGACCAGCTCGGATCTATTCTTCTTACAAGTTTAAACTGATTAGTGCGCAGCGAAACGACTCTTCGCAGTAGCCTAGTAGAGAGGTTGCTTTTGGTTGGAGCTGTTATCAACCTTAAGGTTATCAACGTCAGGGTTACCAGTAAAAATGATGAAAAATTAATCACATATTTGAGGCCCCGACATCGTGTTTGAAGTAGAATATCTCTAAAACGGCTGGGTCAAGAAGAATGGAGTCAACGCCAATCTCGTCTTATGCGATTGGCCTAACTTTGGATACCCCCTTTGATTTTGCCTTTAGTCCTCGTTTAACGAAGTTTAGTTGGAAAGGCATCGATACCTAGTGTTTCCTGGCACCTGATGGCTCTGCCTGATCGATCTTTGCTCCAAATTGTGAGTTGTGAAGCGGTGTTGTGTGTTCGTATTTTTTTGTGCTCCGCCACCTGATTCGAAACGTCTGATTTGAATAGAAGAAAGCGGTTCTCGACAGCAGGTTGTGCGAGAAAACAAAGCCGTCGACCGAGAACAAAACAAGCGTAGAAAAAAGAGAAACGGAAGTCTCGCAACAGTAAGAAAAGTTATTTCGTCTTGTGTGATTATTCTTAGCCTAATTTGCGGTCGTTTCGTAGGTTGGTCATTTCTATTATCACTTGGATTCAATTCGAAAGCCAAACAAATTTATTTATCAATCTTTTTAACGTAAACGCCGGACACTGAGTTGTGGTACTCATCGACAGGGCTGACCCGATTTACCGCATCGATGTCCTTTGTAACTGGAGCCCCATAAGCACATTGCTTGGCGGAAGACCCCTTCTTCACCGACCCGATTCTTCTCACGTTCCATGCAGCGCTGGTCTTCCTAAAGCACGCACCACGTGGTACTGTTCGTGTTTTTAGGAATTTACCGAAAACGACCTCTGTGACGTCATCAGGCGACGAATTGCCATCGATGGTTCGTCGAGCGGGCCGCCCCTCCCTTTTGAAGAGGAAGTTAGAGCCGGGCCCCTCACCTACGAAAAAGAAACACAAGCAAGTCCGCAAAGAGAATCCCAGATTGTTTCCAAACAGTGATCATGCAGTGACGCAACGTGCTTCTGAAGATCAAGAGGTTTGTGACGTTAGCATTGTTGCAAGTTCAAATCGGAGTTTTGGCTAAGAATATTTTGAAGCTTGCATCATGGGTGCTTGGCTAAGAATCTAAGGGTGCCCCATAAGACACAGTGGTTGCGCTAGTTGTTTCTATTTGGACAACGTAGGTTTTGTAGTTTTTTATTTCAATAATATGGTTTAGTTTGCCCCCAGCTCACCCCGTAGAACCTGACGGGCGTTGGTTTGCCCCCAGCTCACCCCGGAGAACCTGACGGGCGTTGGTTTGTCCTCAGCTCACCCCGCAGAGCGTAACGCGCGTTGTTAGCTGTGCAAGACGTGCAGCTCTTTCAATTTGTTGATTCAGGGTCCAATTGGTGGCTAGGGTCTGTACCGTTGACTTGTTGCGTTCAATTATGTTCACCCATAAACCAGAATGCGTTTCAGAGCGCTACACCTGCGCAGAAGTTGGCGCCAGCTCGAGAGGTCAGCCTCCTTCCCTCCCCGAAACTAGCACGGAAGATATCGACTCAGGTTTTTAATAGACTTTACTGTTTTTGATTTACTTTGTACTGGCACAAATAGAAACAGCACCGAAGTAGAAGGCAGCTTTGTTGGTTGGTTTGAACCGCCCGGCTTTCTGCACATGAAAAGGTGGTGCAGAAGGATGGCAGTACGGTACGAATTTGTGTACTACGTACCTGGTGGTTGTGGTGGTGGTGGTACCATCCGACCCCTTCCGACGGATGGGGGCGCGGAGGAACTGCGCGGAGACCCAACAATCGGGCCACTCAAATAGGTCTGGACCATAGATTAAGAATAGAGAGAGAGGAGCCAAAGATAGATTTACGAAGGGGTTCAGAGGCAGGACAGTCGAGGAAGAGATTATTGAGGTCCTGTAGAGGGTGTCCACAGGCACTACAAGCAGAATTCTTCTTCCGACTGATCCTGTGAAGATATGAAGATAAAAGAAGACTGTGGCCATAGCAGCGAAGTTGGGAAAGCTCACAGCGAATAGGGCGAGAAAGGAAAAGTTCCTCCGAAGACACTTCGGGGACTTGGTGGTTCGTATGGGAGTGGGAGATGTGACGTCTCCTATTGTAGTACTGAAAATAACGGACTTTAGCTACGACTTCAGTGGGCAGGGAGGCACCAGCTTTGGCAAGTAAATCCGCATGTTCATTACCGGGGGCCCATTGGAAGCACAAGGTCGTGGTGTTGGACCTTTAACCGGATTTTACCTTGTTACGATACGTTTTTCTGTGTACCGTACCTTCAATCAATCTGGTTAAACGACAATCCATCAATGATATATGCGACCTATGCTGATCGTTGACGTGTTTTTTTTACATCTAATTCGTATTATATCGAAAGGTAAGCTTAAGGCAGCGTATCTTGGGGTGAATGGTTCAACCCTGCGTGAATTAAATTTTTGTGAGGGTGAACCAGTATAAAGGGGTGAGCCGAAACTATGGGAACTGGTAAGTTAATGTGAGTAAAAGTGGTTGCACACTTTTTGCTAAAGGATAATGTCTCGAAGCAGCAATTTGTACAAAAATTGTCTGAAATCTGAGCTATTTTTATTGGAAATTCATTCAAAACTTCCGAGCCTTGATAACTCGCCCTCATACCCCCAGCTTTAAATTGTTTGGAATAATCAATAAACGTAGTTTCATCAGGGGAGGATGAAATGAGGAACGTTTTGATAAGGGTGAACGGAACCGAAGAGGTTAATAAGCATTGGCTTAAGGGGTACGACAAATTATGAGGCTATAATGATTACTTGAGAATACATCAAGCACTCAACGTAGGCTAAATTAAATCGAATCTGGACACGAATACGGGTCTAGCAACTGGTCCTATATCATGTATTTTTAATTGTATGTACACGACTGCACGGTTGCACGAATCTTCATTGACGGCCGCAGATTGTACAATGCACATAAAACGTACCGTACCGTACCAACAGGTATGGAATGTTTGGTAGGTTTAGTACGCGAATTCAAACAGCGTACCGTACCCGTACCATTGCAAGAAACGTTACAGCATAAGCTTACCGTACTTCTTGGCAAAAATTGAGGCGTACCGTACTTACGTACTGTACCGTACTGCCACCCTTGGTGGTACAACAACTGAAATGATGCAGTAGAAAACAGTTAGCTGGGATGAAAACTCGGAAGAAGAAGCGGCTCTTTCCAAACCACTAAACGAGAGGAGACAACTCTATTGGTGGCCTCTTAAGGCCCCCTAGGTGGCTGCACTATTTTACCCTGGATGAAGCACGAAGTTACAGCGTTTTCGGTTAGTCCAGTTTTGCATTTTTGAGATCATCCAAAGTGTCACCCAAGTTTTAAAGATAATAGACTAAAGCACACTACCCCCGAAATATTAAGCAAACAAATGAGTAAAATCCAAAAAACGACTAAAAGATCACTATAAGATTGCTCATAACAAACAAAACATCACTAAATTGCTCAAAAAATTGCAGTACCACTAAATCAAAGCATGATTTATTAGATCTAGTCAAAAATCACTCGACATGGCTGCGCTGCTACCACTATTGGTTTGAAATTTCGGGAATTATCAAGCAATAAAGCGGTTGCTAATGTTTTGGTGCCTGCCAACAAACGTTGTTTTAGGCGCCAACCGACAAAGACACGACGGTTCTCGCAGAAAATGAGTTGAATTCTGATAACAAGGCGATAGGCGGCTCGCTCCACAAGATCACGTGCTCCCGCGACCAGCAGGAGGCGTGGCTTGCCGTGCTTTCCTCCCCGGTGATGCTGTTGCATGCCAGCAAGTAAGAGTTGCACACTTTCAGTAAAGTCGAAAGATACCTACGTCTCGTTTGCTTGTATTTGTTTAGTCACCTGCTGCGCTGACACGATGCGCCAAGACGCTGAATTAAGCAGAACATTTCTTGACGCGAGTTGCCATGGTTGAGTGATTGGACAAGAAGTTTGCTTTGGCGTTTACTGAGTCTTGAGCGCGCCGCAAGTGCCAGGCCAAGCAGGGATTGCCCGTCAGCGCACCCGCGTCACATCTGACATCAACCAATAACTGCATGATTTTACAAATTTGCTTTGTTACGTAAAAATTGTTGGGAAATGTTTGCTGGGCCAGCACCTACTCTTTCGTCACCTACTGGACTTGCGTTGATCAAGTTGCCGAACAAGTTTAAACAAAGTTCTTTGCGTTAGCTCCTCAAACCGAAATGTTGCCAGCAAGCGGCAGGGCTCCAGGTTCACTAAATTGTTGTTTTCTCGGCCAAAATATGTCGTCAAGGATCATTTCCCTTTTTTGCACGCCCACTGTCTGCCCCGCTCTTGATTCTCGGCCGTTTTTTCCGAGAACAGATAAACTACACCAGTCAAGCAGTGTCGCCAAAATGGTTTGTTGCGGTTTACCCGGCCCCCACTCAATCTGCGGCATGTCAAACTGTAACCATCATCCCTATTTCAGGTTTTTGGTTTGCTGCGCGTGCAAAGACCACACCATCCACGTGTTTTCTCTCGGATCGGGCCGCAGGGTCCTGTCTCCCATCTGTTTTGGGGCTGCCCACTCCACTGCCACTCGTCTGTGCTGCCGGGGCTACCACGTGATGGCAGTAGACGCCGGTTGCAATATGACTGTATGGTGAGTTGCAAATGCTCCGTAATTAACCGCGCATAGTTGATTGAAATGCCTACCTTCGAATCTCCCCATCTCGCAGTTCTAAACGGCGCACCACAAAGGGGTGTTGTAGACTTGGCATCTTTTCACACGTCCATGATCCCTCCAATGCACTGCCAAGTCGCCTAAGGTGTTTACAGGTCTTCGTTATTTATCGAATGTTCGTTATTCGAAAAATAGCGGAAAATGGTATTACATGCTCCAAAAATAACGAATGACCAGCAGTAACTTTTCGGAAATTGTCACAAAAAACTCCATTACTGTCGGTTTTTCGCTATTCGTAATTTCGTATTATTTGCTCTTCGTTATTTGGTATTTCATGGTCCAATTATATGAATAACGAATAGCGAATATTCGATTACTACGTCATTTTTTTGAAAATATTTCGAATTCTATAAACCATTTGTTAACATAATTAATTTGTATCAGTCTGGACACTATATTTTACTGTCAATCAGCATAAAAAGTTGCGAAAAGGCAAATACTGGTACGTTTTTATCGTTAAGACAAGAAATTGATAAATCTTCATGGAAAACCACGTTGCCAATAATATGGTTTATCTAAAATTTTAAGAAATAGAAATTGCTGATGACTGCAAACGTTGAATCGGGCAAGTTTATCTCCCTCGATAACATAAAAAATTTATCTGAAAAGTATTTACGACATATTACCCATACACGCTAATTAATAATTTCGTCAATTAATTAAAGTTTAATTATTTTTTAACTCAGACTGAACTGAGTAAGAGTTCGATCAAATTTTACGATGTGAACTTTATAACAGTATTCTGGTAAATACCTTAAGAAAGAATACAGAAGGCGTTTAGTAAACAATTACAAAGCTACATGTCACTACATAAAATTTGATCGCCGTTCAAAAAAAAAAGAAACAAGAATACGCAAAGTTTTAAAATCGCCAAAATTTCTTCAGGTTCCAGCTGCATTAATAGATTGAGTACCTTCGTTCCACAATATGCTATTAGTTTTTGCCGGATTAATTACTCGGTGTTATGTACAGCATGTGGTAAGTGGGTCCACGCAAGATGCACGGATAAGAAGAAAGTTTCAGTTTATGTGAACAAAAACTTTGTAAGACATGCAGAAGCGTGGTAAAGAACTTTAAGGGATCAGCAAATGAAACATTGTGTGATGGTATGGAAATCGAGCAAGTTCTCCTATCTAGGTGGCGGATTGAATGCAACTGGTGGGTGCGAAACAGCGGTAACAGCTAAATCAAGAATTGGTTGGATGAAGTTCAGGGAGTGCAACGAAATACTTAAAGGCAGAAGGTTCTCATTAAAGATGAAAGAAAAGATTTATAAAAGTTGTGTAAGATGAGCTATGTTGTATGAAAGTGAAGCGTGGTGATTAAGAGAAAAAGAGATGGCAATTTTGAGAAGAACAGAAAGAGCTATGATTCGAGCGATGTGTGGTGTGAAGCTATTAGATCGAAGAAACAGCGAGGAGTTGATGGATATGTTGGGCATAAAAGAGTCTTTAGATAGGATGGCTATAGCAAGCAGTATACGGTCATGTTTTGAGGAAAGAAGATGAAAATGTGATAGTGAAGGCTTTTAAATTGGAAGTGAGTGATAGTAGAGGAAGAGGAAGACCGAAACAAACATGGAAAAAGCAAGTAGAGAATGAGATGAAGGAAAATGGACTGGTGAAAGAGGATGCATGTGATCGAACAAAGTGATGAGGTGTGGTAAAGACAATGACCATACGAAATCCGGCCAACTCCGTCGGCAGGGACAATAGCGGATCCAACATGTGATATGATATGATGATAATGCTCCAGTGAAAAAGAGTAGTTCTTACCATCAAATCGATAATACTGTCTTAAGTTTCCGTGCTAGACCCTTTCCCCTCTTCGCTTCTTTGTTTCGTGTTTATTTTTGAAGACTGCCTTCGGTTACTGAAATTTATACCAGTAATTTTTTTCTTGCTTACAAATAAATGACCAAGCTTATGAATTGACAGCAGTCGAAGAGATGCGATAATTGTAATCTATATTGTAGAGCAATTCCAACCAATTATAATTGATTGCAATGGCGAGAACTGATACAATTATGACGTAACAGTCGAAACAGAGTTAACGAAGTGATTTGATTCTTTTTGATTAAATTTTTCTTATACGAACGGAGTATGTCGTAGCATTCGATTCGTTATTGGTTGCAGCACAAAAAAGTGTTATTCGACAAAACAAAACTTCGAATAACGCGTATGAATAACGAATTACGAATACCGAATATGAATAACGAATTACCGCATATAAATAACAAATTACGAATATGAATAACGAAATACCATAACGAATAAGGAATGTTCGGTAAATAACGAAGAGCACGTAATGACCCCCCCCAGGATTCAAGCCTAAAGTGCGCTACAATTAAATGTTAACTTGTGATTATTACCCTCCTGAAAACACGAAAACGATGCTTTTACCTGACAGATGTTTCCAATTTTGATCGCTAACAACGACCGCCACGCCGAACCATCAGTCGACTTTTTCAGTCACAAAACAAGAAGTAAAACGAAATTCTGCATTTTTATATTGTCTGGTCCCGTTTGTATCCAAGCAGCAAAAAATTTACAACCCCTCAACTGATCCGCAGTTAATCCAAGGAAGCCCTAAAATTTGAGCTGGTGCGACAAGCATCAGCTGCCTACAGGGTTTGCGAACCAAATGTGTTTTTTAATTTATCGATGCTCAGAAGCAAGAGCTACCTCCTCCACCTCTCTACAACATGTTTTTATCGTTTCCTGAGATTGCAAAGTTAATGCGGAATATGATCTGGGTTCAAAGAATCGATCCATATTAGTGGTCGAATGGATGGAGCTTTTGCTACTGAAACGGTAGACTCGGGTTCGATTACTGGTCGAATCAAACCAAAAACTATAAAAATTGGTATTCGCAGCTTTCCTGCTTGACGTTCAGCAGTTGGTTAAAATTTTAAATCGAAAATCATCGTTTGATGTAATTGTCCAGTTACATTTTATTCACCGAGTTGCCTTGACCAGGAGACAGCGAAGGGACCTTTCGGTCTTTGAGTTAAAGAGATCCCGCTCGAAATCTGTTTTATTGAAGAAATGAGAACTGCTAAAGGTAATAAAGAGGTGCCCCAAATATTTCCCCCCAATTCCCCTTATTCGCTAAAATACTATTTACTCCGTTCCAATTTGCGACGTTACAACTGGCATAAGTTTGAACAAATTTTTGGCTAAGGAATGCGATGTTCAATGAAGAAAGTAAAAGGATTTGCTTTAGACAGCTATTCTAATTCAAACTAAATTCATCGGTGGCATTATACGAGTGATGTAATCTGTTGTATCAAAGTTAAACCAGCTTTGGTGATGTTTTTAGCCTATGAATGATATAAAATTTGAAACCAAAAACGATCATACTGTAGATCAGTTCTGGTAGCCTAGGTCTGCAGGTAGGCCTCCAATAGCACCAGGGCTATTGTAGTAGGCAATTATAGCTTACCATAGGTGGGCAAGTTAATGCAAAACGTTAGCTTTGTTAACCACTATTCCGTTAGCAAACTTCATACCTCTGTTAAAGTTAATTCGTTATTTTCAGTTTTAATTAACGGAAGTTAATGAAGTCCGTTGATTTGTTAACATTTTGCGTGTAATTTACATTTCTTTTTATTCACTCACTTCTTGAACACATAATGACATCGTTGAGCTGATTTTAAGGAAAAGTTTATTGCTATGGTAGTCTTTTTATGTTTTGGAAGTTACATTTTACAGTCTAATCAATTTCAAGATAAAAATAAGTTGACATGGTGTAACGAAGCTGGATCGGAAAATCTTTGGAAGTTGCGAACAGCGATAATTGATTGAGGCTGCAGCTTATTATTTGCCACAAAAAAGCGCTCCTTCGCTTTTTCTATAAAACTCGTGCTAATATGCAACAAGTGTTACCAGTGTAAACTGGTTTGTACCGGTACGATGAATGAATGGTGCAAGATATTAACGATGAAAACCTTAACGGAAGTTAAGTTAGTCTGTTAACATTAAATTTTTTTTAACGAATAAACGAGCTAATGAAAAAGTTAGCTTCGTTATTAACGATGAACGGATTTGTGTTCACCTATGTAGCTTACAGTAGACCTATTTAATTAGGACTTCCTGCAGACATAGGCTACCAAACCTCATCTACAGTATGATCGTTTTGGCTTCAAAATTTATATCATTCATAGGCTAAAAACATCACCAAAGCTGGTTTAACTTTGATATAACAGATTATATCACTCGTATAATGCCACCAATGAATTTAGTTTGAATTAGAATCGCTGTTTAAAACAAAATCCTTTTACCTTTCTTATGGAACATCACATTCCTTAGTCAGCGAAAAATTTTTGCAAACTCATGCCTGTTGTGTCATCGCAAATTGGAACGGAGTAAATAGTATTTTCGCGACTAAGGGGAATTGGGGGAAATATTTGAGGCACTTCGTTATTACCTAAAGTAGTTCTCATTTCTTCAATAAAACCTATTTCGAGCAGGATCTCTTCAATAATAAACCAGATAAGAAATTTCGTCATACAACGTGATACAAACGTTTGAAAAACTTCGTTCAACTTCGCTTGTCATATTTTCTTAAATTTTTGCCGAAAGCAGAAAGTCGTTGTTTTGGGAGCGCTTGGATGGATTCCCTCCCGTCGAAGCCCGAATTGTGAGTCTACTGTGGATGATGCCGCCCACCAGTTCTCTCACCACGATCGAAGTCATTTTGACGACTTCCTATAATTTTGCTTACAGGGACGTGAAAAGTGAGAGGGCGGTCGTTAGCCACCGGCCGTTCAGCCACCTGCTCCCAGACCACCACAAATCGGACAACCCGTTGCGGCAGTGCTCCCTCACCGAAAGGGGCTTCCCTCTGATAACTACGAGCGATGGGAAGAGTTACTCGTTCAATGTGGACCTGGCTGCATGGTGAGCAACCTGGCTGCGTGGTTGGTTGGCAGTGCAAGTTGATTGAAATTGCTAATTTGCGTACAAACTTGTTCTTGGGTGGTTTTCAATTTAGCAGAAATTGTCGGAAAACCTATTTGGTTGATTTTGTTGGTAAAGTCGAATCGTAGTCGGGCCAGATTCTACCGGGAAAAATCTAAATCAAGTTCCATGGTGAAAGGGGGAACCAAACGTTGATTCAGAGACCATTCCTCGTGAGGGGTTTTCCCTAATCAGAAATTACCTCTCATTAGGAACTATTTATGGTTGCATATATGTAGGGGTGATTTGTTATCGGGGATCATCCGTACTCGGGGATCGGTTTTCGTCAGGGAATTAACCGGATGATCCTCCGCCATAATCAAGATACTAATTCAATTTCGATATTTTGCGAATTTGATTTTCCAGGATGATTGTTGCTTCTCCCTACGGTGTGGTTGAGCAATTCTCCGAAAGCCTTACCCCGAATTCTGTCAGTGACATCGCGATGACGTTACACGAAAAAGAAGTTTTCTCGATATTAAATAAGAAATTAAAGAATGGGTGAGCGACGTGCGTGCTTGGCCGCTTATTGTTCGAATGGAACCTTTGCTGTGCTCGTGTGCCGGAGGTGGGACAGATGATGGATTGTGCTCGGCGACACTGGCTCCACTTGGAAACGCTGCAACCGTGGCGAGCCTGTTGGTATTCACCGGAATTACGATGTTGCAGCCGCCCCATAAATTTGAAAATTTTAGCGTGGCAACTTCTACTTTCGCTCAAGTTGGAGGCTTCGCACAAAAACCCTTTTGGTCAAGTTTTGTAAAAGTTTGTCAATGTTTAGGTGTAGCACAGTAACATCAAAATTTTGGCAACTTCAAAAAAAATGTTTTTTTCATTGCGAATGTTATTGGACTATAAGTCAAACTTGTGATCACTTTTGATCATTTTTACTATGTTTGGAGTTGTTGTTTAGTACATTGCCAACAAGAGAACTTCTAAAATCAAAGTTCAAGCATAATTAATACTAAATTATTGCATATTTTTCCTATTTAATAATTAATTTCATATCGGGCTCTAATTTTAAACTGAAAAGTGCTGATTATTGTTATTTACCCAATGTCAGTCTTTTTTTAATTCTAGGCAGCTTTGTTAACAAAAAGCACCTTATTGATAAGCTGTCATAATTTCCGCTTCTTTTCTTTGACAGCTAAAGTGTTGTCCTTATTCTCGATATTGGTTTTTCAATCAAATATCATGCTACGCAAAATGTTTTTTCTTCATTTTTCAATCTTGTTAAAGCGTTGGTTTGATGCCCAAAATTTCATTGTTGTGTTCAATTTTTTTCAAGGTTTGAGAAATCTTGGAAATATGGCAAAGATCTTTTTGCATGCTTTGTCGATCTTACAAAAAGTATAATATGATTACCTTTCCAAGTTTGAAAGGTTCTGCAGGAGAATGGCGTTGATGGTCAGTTGTTACATTCCATTAAACCATTCTATGGCGCCGACTGGAGTTTCGCGGTTGAGTAAATGGCAAGCAATCAAAGCTTTCCATATAGACGTTGAACTCCGGCAAGGGTGCGTTTTGTTTCTTCTCTTCTTCATTGTTTACATGAATTGGATCTACAAATGCGACCAAGCTGATCAGTTTGCCACGATAGGAAACTAAAAAATCAGTGCCTGCTATGTGTTGATGATTTGATTCTGCTTCTACAGAATCTGGCCTTGAGCGCATATTAAATAAGTTTGCAGCTGCTTATGACACTGCAGGAATAAAAATAAGCACGGTGAAAAGTGATGTACTTCATGTTTCAAGAAACACTAATCAGTGCTTGTTGCAACTGAATGGAGCGACACAGAAACAAGTATACAAGTTCAAGAATTTTGGGTTTGCATACACGCGTGACGGAAGGCAAGACGAAGAACTGGATATCCGAATTGGCAAGACAATTGCAATAATGAGAACTTTGCACTATTCAGTTGCTGTGAAACGAGAATTGTCGAAAAAAAGCAAAGCTCTCAATTTTTGAAGTAGTCTTTGTCCCTTATCACCTACTGTGAATGACTGAAAGAGTGCAAGTGCAAGCGTCCAAAATGAGGTTTCTCCAAAAAATCTAAAGGAGTTACATTATTGACAAGGTGCATATCTCTTGAAGATTCGAAAATCTCTAGAGCCGCTACTTCTCCAAATTGAAAGATCTTAGCTTAGATGGTTTGGCCATGTAAGCAGAATGCCTCATGAAAAGCGTCCCAAACACGCATTACTTGCCAAAGCAAATGGAAAAAAAAAACAGTTGGACGACTTTGAACTACTGTATATGAATCAATATTACATTGAGGATTTTGGGTGGAATTGCTTGGGACTTCACACAAGCGAAATGATGGATGTGATGAAGACCGTGAAGTGTGGTTGCTTAATCTCGAGCTGCTGCCCCCGCAACCATCACGAAAAAGAGGGCAATGAAGAGAGAAAGAATTTTTCTTGAAGTTTTCAATATTTTTTTTTTTGCTTTACTGTTTGTTCTGTTAAAGTTTCATTTGTATTTTTCATTTCATCTACCAGCTTTTTTTACCTCCCCATAAATTGTAGGAATTCCAGCTTCGTGGTGCGAAAACATGTGCTTTTGATAGTATTAACATCAGGTCTAGAAATAGTTCCTGGCAGCCAACTGCGAAAATTTACAGATCTAGTTAAAGTATATTGCTAGTAGATTTACTAATGTTCATGTTTTATAGAGCTTATACTTAGTAGATTGCACTAAACTCCGTATGTTTCACAGCAAAACATAACCGTTTTAGTAAGCTGCTGCAGAGATGGAACCGGTCAGGATTTTCTCGACCCGACCGGTGTATTTCAAAATTTTCGCCGGTTGACCGGCCGGTCGACCGGTTTCTGACCGGCCAAGTCGACCGTTTTTTTTACAGAAGGTTTTTGTTTACTGTTCAATGCATCCAATGAAAAATTTTCAAATGGGGGCCATGGGTGAGGTGTTAAAATTTGTGACTCCGTACGGGGGTCTCAGAAAAAAAAACCAAAAAATTTTTGCTTTTTTTGCAAAAACCACTCAATTTTAAGACCTTTTTAGCTTAAATTTCGGTTTGAAAGATCTGCTTTAAACAGCGCAAAACGTGCACAAAATAAGCATAAAAACAACTGAAGGGCGCAAGTTAAATTATTATTAGATGTTTTTTCTAATGATATTATGCGTAAAGCCAAGAAAAGAAGTTAAAATTTTTTAGCTATTGGTGACAGATTGTTTGCAATTTGTTAAGCAGCTAACACTAAACTGCTATGTCATTGGCTAGAAAATATTCGAAATATAATGTGCCCCAGCAGTTTGTAGAAATGCTGCTACTTCAGAACAAGCCTTGGCTAGTTAGGTATAAAAAAATAAGAGCTACGTCTTTCTTGCCCAGTGTAGATTGTGGTAAATTTAAGTTAAAAAAACTTTTCAAAGCCGCAAGATTTTAGCATGTACCAAAAAAATCTGAAATCTGCGCCACTTCTACTCTCAAGTTGATTAAAATGATGCTAAAATGCCAGGTAGTGCAACCCTCTTCCACATGCATGCTTTATTATAATCTGATTACGCGATTTTGACGTATATTTTGCACTTTTTTGGTTTCTGCCGTGACCCAAAGGGGTGCGTGGCACAATGCCCCCCCTAAATACGCCCCTGGATGTGCATGTCTTAATGGCCACAGCATATTAGTCACGGCTTGAAACCATTCGAGGAGTGTTTTCAAAAGATGTGGTTTGTTAATACTGGTTTTTTATGAAGTTTTATTTCTAATAAAACATATGTAAATTTCGGTTGGTGCGTAGATGTTTTTTGTTTTCCAAGAAAGGAGAATTTGACTGGTGTTTCGACCGGCTTGACCGACCGGTCGAAGAATCTCGACCCGACCGGTTTCCATCTCTGAGCTGCTGCTGTAACTAGAGTTAAGTTGGGACAGCAGTTTAGTAGATTTCAATGACTAGGCCTAAAGCATAGTCTGCACCGTTATTTTTAACGAAAGTAACATTGTAGGCTATGATTCTTAAAATTTTCTTAAAGTAGGCTCTTGTTTTACACAGCCAGCCAAGATAGATACAGTAGGTCTTACTCAAATAGCGTTTCTGTTGTGCTTTCCCAGCACAGAAGCTTGATCAATTTTGACCACTATTAATTCTGAAAGAAACAAACAAAGAATAAATGTAAACAGTTTTAAAAGTTGTGAAGTTTTTTTTGAATGCAATAGACCGAAAGAAAATGTTCAATTTTACAATGACTCATTGGTTGCACAGATTTTCATAGCGCCACCTAGCGGTACAAAATCAAACGAATACCAAATCTTTGAAAGGTCTCTCTTTGGTAAAAAGGTCAAAATCGACCCCTAAACCTCAATTTTTTTTTTGCAAACTTTGTATTTTTCGATTTTCTTTGACAACCTCCTATTTTGAAGAAGGTAGAAAAAAATCCAAAGAGATCCGGGCACTGCAACACCCTAACCGGCATGGGAATTTAACCAAGACGTTTAGTTTCAAAGAATATCGCGTTAACCTCTCGACCAGTTAGCGTCAGTGAAATGGGCGTCCGCCGCAACGTGCTGCAACTTTGGTCGTGCGATTGGCTTTCCCATGGTTTTGTAGGATCAGGTTGAAAATGCTGCGGTTGGAGCGTCGGGTAGATCTTCGATTTTCCGGCTCTGTATCACATGGATCCGGTATTAATATATTTTAGCAAACTAGGATTAAAAACGGAGCAAAGATTACGTCTGAACTATAAAAATTGTTAAAACGTATTCTGTCTAGGGTGGGCTAAATTATTGGCTAGGGTTAGGGTAAAATGGATTTGTCCCACCCTAGACAGATGTTTAACAATTATTATACTTTATCAAAGCAAGAATAAATTATGAGAGACATACTTAATCACAAACATTTAAACCATTTTCAATGTTTTTCAGATTGATTCAAATTTTTGCTTCGATATGCGGTTAACTAAGTTTTGATGTTTAGTGAAGCGTTTTGCATAATTTTGTCGTGTGAATCCCCCAATCGTTGCGAATCCATGACCGCTGTTTTCTTTCAGGACAGGAGCTCACGCCACGCGGGCTTTCCATTCATCTGCCGCCACCCAGCGCCATGCCACCCTTGCCCTGCTCGAACACAAAGTAACCGCCAGCATGGCGCTGCAGTCGCTGCCTGAATACCGAAAGTGGCTGCTTGCGTATGTGAGGTAAGAATGGAGAACGACTGTTTGCCAACACCGCAGCTTGTGCGATAAAAATTTTAAAGTTTGAGCTGGTTTGAGAAACTGCGCTGCTGGTTGCTGAAACTTCCGTCAACATTGCGGAATGCACATCGCGCCTCTTCCTGGTGGGACTAGTTGTAGCAGCAGCCGTAGGTTATCATTGAGATTCCTCCTAATTCTTGTAAATGCAATTTTTTTAGTTTTTTCAGCCAAGTCTGGTTAGTTTGGCCCGTAGCTACTTCACAGACCTTGAAATAAGAGAATTGCTAAAAGGCAGTGTTACTTGCTTTAGTTTTGCGAAAAATATTTTCTGCCAAAATATTAGCTGTTCTTGAAATACTAAGTTTAATTTACGGCACTGAACTAAACTGAATTTTATTTTGCTACCTGTTGAAGATAAACGGCATAAACTAATCTAAAATAAAAATACATTATGCACATTCAGCAAAAAGTAATCCCAAGTTAAAAATTAAATCACAACCAAACAGGCACGTGGCGAAGGGACTGATTTTGTCTTCGTGTCTGCAGCTGCCTATTAAAGCTTTATTTCAAGATTTATCCAATTTTTGAGAACACACATACAAACAAACAACAGAGAGGGGTGGAATATACTGATCGAAAAATTGCACACCGGATACCGAAAACATAACTTTCTTGATTATAGCCGTGAGGTCACTTCGTTAAACGGCGGCTCACTTGGCTGGTTGTACTGCGAATCGAACATCCACTCTGTGGCCTGGGTGTTAGTTGTGTCGTGCATCTCCGCTAACCGATTCTCGCGCCAACTTGAATGAAGGTTACGGCGTGATTCGGTAACCGGATCTTATTGTCCAAGCATCTGCTGTGCTTTGAAAGCATGTCGGTAGGATGCGCGCATCGCCCGTCGCGCCGCGTTCTTTCGTGTTGCAGTGCTGCTCGTGTGGCACGGAGTCAGGGTCATCACTGAATTGTTCCAGGTTTCTTGTGCAAGAAAGTTTAGAAGTTCGATTGCGTGAGGTTTGCGACGAGCTGATTGGTCCACCAAATGTACGTCATGGACACGTCACTGGCCGAGCGTCGTCATGGAAACCGCACATATTGGTACGCTGTCATTGAAACTTTGCGTGTCGATAATTGTCATAACGTTCATTTACTTTTTGGCCAGGAGACAGCGAAGGGACCTTTTGGTCTTCGAGTCAAGCTACCACCTGCCCATCTGTCTACCACGCACGGCAGAGGCTTCACACTGGCCCTGTTCAATGCCGAACTTCCTGCTGGGAAGCTGTGATCACCAAGTTTTAAGACTTTTTGGTTTAATCCGACCGGGAATCGTGGCCGAGAGGGTAAAGGCGTCGTTTTCCCGACGACCCCGATCGCATGGTCTGGGTATCAAACTCATGTCTACCGTTTAGTAGCAGACGCACTATCCACTCGGCCATTACTATTGCTGCTTGGTTTGACGTCACCACGGACCGGGCCGTTCAGGCACCAGGAATGTTGATGCGCCGGAACCTCTTTCACTACCAGACAATTTTTAACGATTTTGAACCTGTTTCAAAAATTATTTGAAAAAAACTAGAAAAGTCTTATTCAAATAGTGTATCGTTTTAGTGAATGCTATTCGAATACAGTGTTCCATCACTAACGGTCCCGACCAAACACCGGGAACCGCTTTGTATCGATCTAACCACTCCCAACCACACATCGAGAGCCGGTTTGTTGGCAAGCGTTATATTTTAGGAAAGTTATTTGAACAAGTTAGGAGCTCGTGTTGCCCTCATTTCTAAAAAAGTTTGCGAATTGGGCGGGCCAACGTATCAGGCAAAAAGTTCTAAACTTTCCCTGAACACATAGCTCGTGTTCACTGAAAATCGTTTTCACAGGAAAATGGGCACAAATTTGACAAATCATACGACTCTGTAAAAATCATTGATATTTTGATAATTACAGCGTGCATGCGATTTTGTAATTTGTTTTTTAGTATCCGGTAGAAATTGCACTTTCAGTTTTGAGCTCAAATGCAGGAACCGCTCTTAACTGCTACTTTAGTCTCTCACAACTTTGCCTTAACCTTTTCAGTGTTTTCATTTTTATCGGTAGCGGAATTTTCGCACTTAATACGGTACTTCGTTCATTGTTTCGATTTTCGAAGCTTTTAATTGCACATTTGCAATAGCAATTCTTTGGAAACTACGTTAAATTGTGTGAAAGTGATGAAATAAGCGAGCAGACTGCTTTGCGAGGTTGCTGAGAGATGTTGGATTGGCCGGATTAAACGACGATTTTGGCGAAGTGGAAAAAATGTGACAACTACTTTTGCAAACTGACGAATTAAACCGGTTCTTCATTCGGGGCAGGGCAGCCGCCCATCCCGCAGGCCGTGGGGACCAATTGGTCCCCATTAACGGTGGCCACCATCGTGGTGATGGGGTTAGGAGGGATGGGGCGCCCACTTTTTGAGTGGCATGGAAATAGCCGCTTTTACTTTTCCGGGTCCCCAGCCGAGTTCGGTGGCGTTTCTGCGGCAACACTTATAGGAAAGAGCCGGATGATGACAACGACTAACGAATTAAGCGATGACGATTTTTACTGTATTGATATCCTGTAGTGGGAGACAATTTTTGAACATTTAATGCTGGACATTTTCCATTAGAATTTCTTGCTTGAACGTTTACGTCAAAGTCGCTTTATAATTTACCGACAGTTGTAAGTCGGCGATAAAAGCTGCTGAACATGTTCGTTCAAGTTGCGTGACTGATTCAATACCAATTGTTTGGCTGCAGTAGTAGAAATCCAGCAAGAAAGGATCAGCCATTGGAAAGTATGGTGCTCCGGAAAACAAAGTGTAAAACCAGTTTTGATTGTTCGCGAACTGATTGTGCAGGGAATGCGGAAGCGAGATTTGCTCCAACGCGATGTTCTGCCGGTCGTCGCCTCCAATCTCAGCTTCCAACGTCTCTTCACCGAGTACCAGGACCAGCTCGACCAGCTGAGGCCTTCGTGGAGAAGTAACGGCACGTGACAATCGAGTTACGGACGTAATGGTGACGTCCGGGTGAACTGCAACAATCTGTGAAAACCCGCCGGAGGAAGGAGATGCTGCTGTCGTTGGCAGGGGAACTGCTTTAATAAAATGATGTTTGCTCTTATTAAAGCTCTGCAATTGCTTATTCGAGAATTATGGTCAGGATATTCACATGTTGTGCCTTCGCTTCCCCTGTCACGCGCGTAAATGTGAGTTTGCAGCTATAGTCCGGTAGAAATGCGACAAAATACATTGAAACCCGGAAAAAATTTATTAGCTGAAATTTAGCACGAAGACTCAGGACCGTGTCCTGAGCCATCAAAAAAAAATCCGCATGTTTTGGACATGGAACTTTCCCCTTTTTCGGCCTCTAAAGTCTGCCATCTAGTGTCAGAGAGTCTTTACTGTCCAACTGCCAATTCAAAAGTTATGGTAGAGCCAAATTTTGCATCGTAATTGATTTTCGAGTGCAGGTGTAAACAAATTTATTTTAGAATTGATGATTTCATTGTTGGTGACGTCATTGCCAAATTTTAAGTTTTGGGAAAATGACGTATTCTGTATTACTTCACAACGGGGACGTCGCCAGCTTAGCGAGATCGGGGGGGCAAAGTTTTGACGGTAAATTATTGCAGTATTTTAAGAATTACATAGATTGTTTGTGTCGCGGGGTTGTAAATTTCGTTTCGCCTTTGAGTAATACAGCTATTTGGCGTTAAATTCATAAAACCATTTTCAGCTTTAGTTTGCAACCTAATTACTTAGGTTGCAATGAAACGATTACTAAACCGTATATTTATTTAATGCCTATCTGACGTGCATGATTGTCTTCGTCTTTTACATAATTATGAACAGCATGAGATCATATCGGTTATTATACCACATTGTTTAAAGCAAGACACAAACTTGCAACTAAAATTTTAGGCATATTCTATGGCTATCGCGTTGGTAAACATATAGAATTAATTTAAATGATAAGAAAAGTTAAAGGCGGTGAACCATCCAGCCAATTTCAGTGGTTTACAATAGCTAAAATTGAACTATAATTTTTGATATTTTTTGTTTTAATTTTGGGGCTGCGTTTGCGAAGATATTCAACCAATACAAAAAGATGTCACCCCGAAAAAAGTTTTTGGAAACTCTGAGTTTTGTTCTTCCCGCCAAAACCACAGTTCTCTAAACTATTAGGCCTACTGTAAACTTATTAAACTATTAGGCCTAACTATCTCTAAACTATTAGGCCCCGAAATAGTTACGCCTAAATTATTTAGAAATAACCTATCTCTAAACTATTAGGCCTACCACAGTTCTCTAAACCATTAAGCCTACTGTGGTTTTGGCGGGAAGAACAAAACTCTTGAGTTTCCAAAATTTTTTTTCGGGGGGACATCTTTTTTGTATTTGTTGAATATCTTTGCAACCGCAGTCCCAAAATTAAAACAAAACATATCAAAAATTATAGTTCAATTTTAGCTATTGTAAATTACTGGAATTGGCTGGATGATTCACCGCCTTTAAGAACTGCGCATCAAAAACTAACTAGAATGATTTGAATAAATGCAGAAAGCAGACTGTCTCTGACATATTGCAACATTAACGAAGCCGTTAAGTCAACAATTGCTGAAAAAATAACGTAAATCTTCTCATTTAACTAAACATGATTACAGCTAGTAAACGACTGACGACAGGAAACTCCAGAAAAAATATGAGCAAAATTTGATATCGGTTCCTTTATAATGAATACTGTAGCTAATAATATACAATTGTGTATTACAAGCCAAAGCAGAAAAATGAACAATTTAGCATTTTTTAAACTTGAATGCCTATTGTGTTTCTGTATTGCCAAAAACTTTATTAAGGCAGGTAAGTGCTGATCCAGGGGTTGCATCCCCCAAAAGAATTTCTGCTGCATCCCTTACAATAGTTCGCATCGGTACGATGTGTCACTTTGGTGTTACAACTAGCAACGTTACCCTCGAAAAAGCTAAAGATTCCGGACCCCGCTGGGGAGCTCACTGCGCCCCAGACCCCCTAGCTGGCTTTAGGGCCGTCTCACCATAAATTTTGTGTTTGAAAATTCTTGATTGCCACCAGCACTCCTTCCAAACTTTAGTAAACGTTTCTGCGGACTTCCTTGCTGGTATTGGCAAAAATGAGCATTGAACTTTCTCCGAAAATCTCCAGTTTGAGCCTCATCCCTCTTCCCAATGTTCAAAATTATCAAAAAATAGACAAATATTGTAAATCATCCCCCAATGGTCAATATGGATCGGCACCACTGATTACTGTATCGGTAATGCACCAGGACTGTATTACTGCTCTAAAAAAATCACAAATAGCAGCACCAAACAGCCAAAACGGTACTACAGGCTACTAAAGTTTACTAAAATCTCAGATAGCAATGGTGTTACTAGTGCCGAGAACACTGCTTAGTTTGTTTTGCTACCGGTACTAATCGATCTAGTTAAACTATACGTGAACACTTCTTGCAAATCTGAAAGTCAGAAAATTTCCGTAGTCTAGCTATCAAAGAATTGGTCAATGGATTCAGATTTGGGGGAGGAATGCAGTCTGTTTCTTCGTTAGCTCAGAGTTTCTGCAGATCGATTACTCATACTGCTGAACAAGATCCCAATCAAAACGCAGTATGGTTTGAGTTGCTAAGCTAAGGCCTTCCACTTCCAGACATGGGCTTGTCAACTCTACTCACTTTTGCAAGTTTGCTTACCCGTAGCCTACGTTTGCTACATAGCCTAGAAGTGCAACTGACCGATCGATTTTTTTTTTTTTTTTTCCGGAGGCATTTGGCGATAGTCTATTTTTCTTTCTGTAACTATTGATTGCACGGTACATACCGGATGGCTTGTACTATGCGTATACCACTGATCACCAACTTACAGCCTACATCAACTTACTGTACATTACCTTTAACAGTCACAACGCCTGACTTGTAATAAGGCCTCGCCTGTAAGTGCTGCTGTATATGACATCATAATCTACGATGCCACGCCTACTACACAGTACACACAAACTGCTGGTAGCTGTATTATTATTATTATACCGTACTGAATTGATTTGTTGTTGTTGTTGTTGAACCTGACCCAAGACACGAGATTGTGTTGCGTACCGTACCCTAGATTGTAATACAGATGTCAGAATACTTAGTTGCATGAAGGAAACAAAGAATCAGCCAAAAAATATATTTAATGCATATTAACAAAAACTTCCACTAAAATCGATTTCGGCCAGGGGCTATCTCATAGGCGTAGCCAGGGGGCCCGGCCCCCCCCAATTGAAATACCACCAATGATATAAAATTATGATAACTTAGCCTAGCGATGTTTAGTTGCAGTTACGGACGACGAGATAGCCCATGGGCCCCTGACTAACATCCAGGGGCCCTTAACCAACAACCAGAGGGCCCTGGGGCCCCTAACTAACACCAGGGAGCCCTTAGCCGACAACCAGGGGGCCCCTAAGTGAGAAACGGGGGCCCCGGGGCCTTTAACTGACAAACAGGGGACCCCTAATTGACAACCAGGGCCCCTAACTAACAACAAGAGGGCCCCTAACTGAGGACCAGGGGGCTCCTAACCAACAACCAGGAGACCCCGGGGCCCCTAACTAATGATCAGGGGGCTCAGGGCCCATAACTAGTAACCAGGGGCCCAGGGCCCCTAACCGACAACCAGGGGACCCCATGGGCCCTAACTAACAACCAGGGCCCCTAACTAACGACTAGAGGACTCCGTGGCCCCTAACCGACAACCCGGGAGGCCCGCGATCCCTAACTGACAAACAGGTGCCCCGGGGCTTGTAACTGACAAACAGGAGGCCCTGGGGCCCCTAATTGACGACCAGGGACCCCCGGGGATCCTAACTAACAACCAGGGGGCCCGAGGCCCCTAACTGACGATCAGAGGGTCCTGGGATCCCTAACTGATACCAAGGGTTCCCGGCCAAGAGCTCCGTAATTCAAATTTTTAACAATACATACGCAAAACCTGTGAAAAATCGAAAAGTTTTGTGCTAAAAGTTGGGGCCTGAAAAAATCAAACAATACATAATCCCTGGCCCTCGTTTAAAGTTATTATGAACTTAATGCTACAACACAGGCGGTAATGCAAACCCCCAATTGAAATACGACCAACGACACAAATAATGAGAGCATAGCCAGTATGTTGTCCTTGTCCGGAATTGCAGTTTCTTTAATTTAGGATATACGAGTGCAAAAGCAAGTAATAATAATGACGACCACCTGTCCACGTCATAATAATGTCATACAATTCCTGGAGGTTTCAAAAAACTGTCAAGTCACTTGACTCGAGTCCTCCACGTTTTGGAAAAAAAGTTTGTTTAATTTTGCTTTAAATGTTTTTTTTTGTGAAAGAACTTAAGGGCGCGATCTTATCTCAAAATCATAGGCGTAGCCAGGGGAGTGGCCCAGGGGGCCCGGGACGGTGAAGTCCCGGCGGGACCCCTCAATTGAAATGCCACCAATGACAAAAATTTGACAAAAAAAAGCTTGTTTCTTCATTTTCAGTTTCTTTTAGCATCTTTGCGTACAACAGTACTCGCGTACAACAGTAATTAATGATAAATAATAGCCTACTGACGACCAAGGGGCCCGGCTTACCTCCTTAATTCGATTTTTTCCAACCAATTTAAACGTATAACCAGGGTGAAATCCAGGATTTTTGTCCGAAAGTTGCTATCTCAGGTCTTCATCTTAACTTTTTATGAACGTAATGCAATAACCAGCGCCGTATTTGCCATATGGCTAAGTGCCAGGGACCGGCCCTCAGATGGTAAGACTTTTTTTGGTCTTTACTTATATTTGGCAGGAAGATGTTGCAAAAAATCCCTACATTGCAGGAGGCAATGCGCAATGTAAATCCGGCCCGGGAATAACATGTTTAGTAAGCGTAACTATCTTTCGTACCAACGATTCACCTCGCTAGTTTTTACGCGAAAAAATACTTTTAAAAAAATAGCTAGGTAAAATGCTCATTGAACAAATTATTGAAATTGAACTGAGGGGTCCAGGGCCCTCTGGCCGTACATGTACTCCTGTAACTGGTTAATTTCATGACAAAACAAAAATCTTGAAGGAAAATCTCAGAACGGATTACTATTTACTGCTAAAATATTGCAGGAAGCAATGTGCCTCACTTACCCTTACATGGACCAAATCACTTACAATTAAAATTTTATTCCATAATGCTATATTTTAAACGTGTTTTGGACTTTAATTGCAAGTAAAAGGAGGATTGAACAGTTAACTTTTTTCGATTGGCTTTCAAATCTTAAAAATCTAGTTTCAAATGGCTGTGAACACGTGCGAAATGTGATCCAATGGGATTAAAATAGCTTTTTTTCCCAAAAACTTACAAAAATCGCCCAGCGGCTAGGGGCTTTGCCCCCAGACCCCCATAGCCACCGGCGACTGGAAGCTCCACCCCCAGACCCCCGTCTGTGGTACGTTTGAGTACACTAGGTTACTCAATACGTATCTCCTAAGTTAGACATTTGCATTTTCTGACGATTAGTTTTCGCCCTCTCCCTTTACCAAAATCCTGGTTAAGTGCCAGCAGGCTGCAGCTTCAGATCTTCCATTCTACGATATCTTTGCCCCAGAAAAAGTTCCTTTTTTGAAAATTTCTGATGACGTCATTGCATGTGATTTGTGGTTTGGGCCCCCCCAATCAAAAATCTTGGCTACGCCTATGGGCCATCTTCAGCTTATTCAAATACAATCAATCAAATAGAATCGATGTCCGAATAGGGGATGGAACAGTTAGAATTACCACTATGTTAACTGTGAGGGCGATGCTCACCTTTAAGAAAAAATACCGTGGTAGGGCAAGAAATAAGTCGGGGGGCAAAAATAAAAATCGGGGGGGGGCAATGCCCCCCGCTGGCGACGCGCCTGCTTCACAAACGTTTTTGATGACGTCATCTGTCAAGAGTTTTGATCGTAAATTTGAAAAAACCAAACATTGCAACACTTTGAGAATATCAGCATAATCATCACTTTGAGGTTCTAAGGCATCTTGGAATCCTTGGCCGAGGACTTGCATCATCCTCCTATATGCAATGGTTCTAAAAAAAAACTAGCGCAATTATATGTAAATTAATACCGAATATGCCCCGAGCACGATAGGAACAAAATTTCTACCGTTTTGGAATGCCTGACAATATTGTTATCTTATCCAAAATACTATGCTAGCATTCTTCTACAATCTGTGGTACTAAATCTCAGAGGTGGAGTCCTCGTGGACGTCTTTGGCCTCGAAGGTCAAGTCCTTGGCCACGAAGGTCAAGTCCTTGGCCTCGAAGCCTCAAGTTCTCGAAAATTGCCCTGTCCTCGGCTCGAGGACAGCACTTTTTTTGAACTGTTGCAAGTTTGTAGATCGCCTGAAAAAAAATTTTAGAAGGCGTTTTTTACTAGAGAACGCCTGAAAATTTTTTTTGAAGACCTTTAGAAATTTTTTTGAAGACTTTTTTTGGAGAACACTTGCGCTTGTGTCCTTGGCCTGGAGTATTCCTGTCCTTGGCCTCGAGAGGGTCTGCCCTTGGCCTCGGATTTTTTTTGGGTCCTTGGCCTCGAGCCTTGTGTCCTCGACTCTACCTCTGCTAAATCTATTCTAGAATAGGTCTGGCATCTGACCTAAACTTATCTAATCAATTAGAATAACATTTGAACAAACTTATCTGATTAATCTAAAATAACATCTGATCAAAAACTTATCTAATCAGCTAGATTCTGGAATAACATCTGAGCAAAACTTAATCAATCTATAATAATCTCCCTGATAATTGACAATTAGCAGTCTTAATAATTTTTTTTATCTTTGCTAATGCTTACATTTTAAACTAAAATTACCGATTAACTTCCAACTGCGTGAGGGAGGTTTTCGATAAACATAGGCTTTCTTGCTCTAACTGCAGAATGCATTATTTTATTTTAATCCGATATTGGGAGGTGTAAGTTTTATCAGCTGGATTACTACCATCGGCGCAGCCAGAAATAAAAAAAGGGGAGGAACAAAATTTTTGGTTATGATTAAAGCATATGCAAATTGGACAGTTTTTATTTAGGCAAATTGTATCAAACTACTTTACAAAGGATAAGCGATAACAGGTTGAAGTCCTGCCGTTGTTCATGCAGCAAACGCATCAAAAAGTAAATAAATGAAAAAGAATAGAATTAAAGTGGTTTCACGATTTTACTTTTTTGGTGATGTAACAGCGAATACAAAAAAGCGCGTTTTTTCACGTAGGCCATACGAAAAAATCGCAGATTGCCGTTATTATTGAAGCATGCTGGCGTAATAATATTTCATTTTTCAAAAAATTATAATTACATTTTATTCACCTATTTGCCTTGGCCAGGAGACAGCAAACTGACCGGTCTTCGAGTCAAGCTGCCACCTGCCTACCACAGTATATTGAACCAAATTAAGAACAAATGAAAGGCACAATTCGCAAAACATACGAACAACCCCCTACACCCGAAAATGATTGGTTTTTGAAAAAATAAGTGCTCATTATTATTAATGTTAATTGACAGTTGACACCACATACTGCTAGCTATCTTCAAACAGGAAATAATCCGCTGTATTGTGGTTTGCCAGTTTCGTTTAATTGATTACTCTAAGTTACTGTTATTATTATCGTTGGTAAGAAATAGGGATCTGAGCATTAATCAAGAATAATGCGATAGCGACCGACCAATTCCTTAAATGCGGTTGTTTCAATCAAAATGCAAATCTAAACACGGCGTTCGCGGAAAAATGGTCATAACGAAATACAATGGGTTTATTTAAATGGGATCAAAATTTGGTTCGGGCCGAAAACTGCATATAGAATACTTCCAGAGCGAATTTTTAGGCCCGGCCGTAAAATTGTGAACGTACGGGCATAGACTCTTTATTAGTAGACTGGAAACCGACAGTTTTGTCTTTTTTCTTCACGCTTCACTGACTCGATATCGCTATCAAAGTCTCAGTTTCTGTCTACTTTGGTTGCACCCAGTAGCGTAGCCAGGGGCGGGGGGCTATAGCCCCCCCATTGGCATGTTGACCAAAATGCAGAATGGGAAAAACACTACGTTTTTAGCACTTTTGAGACTGTTTTTTGCACTGGAATGGACTAAAGAGTGATTTAAAACATCTTTTGAAACATATATTCAGGAGAGGGGGGCTAATTTGTCAAAAAAAAAACAACTAACAAATAAATGAAAACTTTGAAAAATGGTAAGAAATAAGCAATCAAATTGGATCGCAAGTGTAAAAATGCTAAACATAGGTGTCCTCAACAAATATACTATAAACTGAGGAATAGGGGGGGCTATTCAGTATTAGTTAATTACCAATAATACCAATAATAAGTTAAAACTCTCAAATCTCTTTTCATCAGCCCCCCCCCCAATTATTTTTGTCTATAAACTGTATACGAAGCAGATTACTCCGTGTGAGTTTTATCGAACTATTCGATTTTATAATTTACCAGCATCTAAACAAGAGAACTAACATTTTACCATTACCCACCTCCCAAATAGCCCATTTATGCCACCAGTTTAATCATGTTTGCACTGCCAATTTCCAAGCCACGTTTTAAAAGCATTATTTTTCAATCAAAATAGCCCTAAAATTTAGTTATTTTTGCAAAAAAACGCAAAATTTTCGAGCGCTGGGGGCTCCGCCCCCAGACCCCCAAAACAGCCATAGACTTTATATAAACGATATACGGTAGGCTAGGTTGAAATAGACTTTGATGCAAATAGTGTTAGAGCAGATCGAACGTGAGAAGCGTGATGCTGGCGATTTAGTGGTATCCTTTTTCAGCGATATATTAAAAAAAAAGAATAAAAACCTTAGATCTCAGAAAGACGTAAGGTGCTGTAAATCGCAGCAAAGTTTTGAAACGCACGACCCACATAAATGACACTTGCGTTACGTTCCTGCGTCTCGGCTAAAACGTCTATACTCTAAAAACAGACTATGATGACCCCTGAAAAGCTTCGAGTTTAGAATCTCGTAACCTCGACTAACATTCTACAGACTTTATGCAAGAAACGTGAAGCCCATTATAGTCTACTACGTAAATCTTTGGTGTTTTGTAAATGTTTTAAACTGATCCGTAACTTACGGTAAAAAATATCTATCCAATTTTGCCACCTCTAGTTTTTGTTGCATAAGATTCAACTCCATTTACTAGAGAATTGCAGTACTTTTTCTAAAACTGAATTGGCCTACGTTGAGCCCCGCTATCTGGCTGCAGCCCTGATTATACTCTAACTTGCTATGGTCAAGTTTCGAGTTTATGAGGTCACAAAATTCCGCAAGTGCATGGACAGTGAGTAGCACAGATAGTGGGGATATTGTGTCACAGCCCCCCGTTTTTGGGCCATTGCACAATTCAAAAAATGCGTGAAAAAAATTAAAATCGCGTAATTACATTACCATAAAGCATGCACGGATTGCACGTGGGAAAGGCTTACGCTATACCTGGCATTTTAGCATTATTTTAATCAGCTCGAGGGTACGAGTGTGCAGATTTCAATTTTTTGTTCATGCCAATATATTTCTGCTTTAAAAGTTTTTCGATTTTTTTCTGTAGCGCATATTTATCCTCCTGTCACCAAATAGCGTCTGACGCTAAATATTGGACCATCCGCGCACTTTTCATTGCAATGACTACTTCGTGCTCGGAGGAATCCGCACCTGCTCAGGAGTTTCCATTGATCCAATGTTCCTGTGAATTTCTTCGCATTCTTGTCCACTGAATTTACTGCTTATTTGAAGCCACCAGCACAGATAATGATCGTAAAGCCTCTTATCCAAAGACACAACAATGTGACCAGGGTTTGGGTTGAACCCAGATCATACGATCAGAGTCATCGTAAAAACGACGGCTTTATCACCATCTCGGCCTCGCTGTCGACTTTACTCAACTCAAGTTCACCTCACTCTAAACTGCAACAAAAAAGGCATAGCACTATTGCTCTATATCTGATGATCGAACTAGACAATGGCTTGTTAAAGGCGGTGAATCATCCAGCCAATTACGGTGGTTTATAATAGCTAAAATTGAACTATAATTTTTGATATTTTTGTTTTAATTTTGGGACTGTGGTTGCAAAGATATTCAACCAATACAAAAAGATGTCCCCCCGAAAAAAGTTTTTGGAAACTCTGAGTTTTGTTCTTCCCGCCAAAACCACAGTAGGCCTAATAGTTTAGAGAACTGTGGTAGGCCTAATAGTTTAGGGATAGTTTATTTCTAAATAGGTTATTTCTAAATAGTTTAGGCCTAACTATCTCTAAACTAGTAGGCCTAATAGTTTAGAGATAGTTAGGCCTAATAGTTTAATAACAGAGGTGGAGTCGAGGACACAAGGCTCGAGGCCAAGGCCAAGGACCAAGGACACAAGCGCAAGTGCTCTCCAAAAAAAAAAAAAAAAAGGTCTTCACAAAAATTTTTCAAGCGATCTCCACAAAAAAACGTTTTCTAAAAAATTTTTCAAGCGCTCCGCAAAATTTTAACAACTCAAAAAATAGTGCTGTCCTCGAGCCGAGGACAGGCCAATTTTCGAGGACTTGAGGCCTCGAGGCCAAGGCCAAGGACTTCAAAATGTGTCCTCGAGGCCAAGGACGTCCTCGAGGACTCCACCTCTGTTTAATAAGATTACAGTAACCTAATAGTTTAGAGAACTGTGGTTTTGGCGGGAAGAACAAAACTCAAGAGTTTCCAAAAACTTATTTCGGGGGGACATCTTTTTGTATTTGTTGAATATCTTGGCAAACGCAGCCCTAAAATCAAAACGAAAAATATCAAAAATTATAGTTCAATTTTAGCTATTGTAAACCACCGGAATTGGTTGGATGATTCACCGCCTTTAAGAAGTAGAATTTCAACCAGCTGGTGGAGGCACGTTATATTTCAGATGTTTCGCGGCCAATGCTAATAAGTTAGCGTTTAATGCTTGGCATGTTGCAAAAAATCTGTCATCAATAGCTACAAAATTTTTACTTTCTTTCTTGGCCTTACGTATAATACTTGTGGAAAAGGAAGGCCAAGTATAATGTTTGGCTTGTGCCCTTCAATTGTTTTTATACTTATTTTGTGTATGTTTTGCACCGTTGAAAGCATACCTTTTAATCCGAAATTTAATCTAAAAAGATCTTAACACTGAGTTATTTTTGTAAAACAACGTAAAAATCTCTGAGGGCTGGGTGTTTCGCCCCCAGACCCCTTTATCATCTCTGGCTGCTGGGACTTTGACCCAGACCCCAAACTTATGATGCCAATTTTAAGTTTTGACTCATGCACACCCCTTTGGAAAATCTTGCCTAAGCCTACGCCACTGTGCATATATGACAAGTAAAAATTTCCAGGTGGGCTGAGCTCTGCCTTGCCCCGTCTGGCTATCGCTCCGAGTCAATTTTTTTTACTGCGCTATCAGCAAGTCCTTATAAGCATACTCTTGCACATTTTGATACCGTTGAAAACAAAAAAAAAAAGTACATATTTTGTCGAATTTGAAACTCACTTGGATTTCGATTTTCCAGTTACCTTGTAAAAGAGGTTCTTTCATAACACATGTAGCGTTTTCTCTTTTTATCTGCCACATTATTCATCAAACCAACTCTTTACTTTCAATCAATTTACTGCCGTTCTATAACCAACCACTTTTCTACTCAATCTCCCAAATGCTAACCACAAAAGCCAAAGTGAAAGTACATAATGACGTCACAAATAATGAAAGAATACATTATTTACTACACACATATCCAGAGGTAGTCAGTAACGAAGTTGTTTATTTGGTAATTTTACCGTGATTTTATTACGACCTGACGTAAAAAAAAGTTATTCTCATTCTATCGGGCAAAACTGCTTATTGAAAATATGTTTGTAGAGGTCTCGAACGTGAAATTTGTACGGTAGATAAAATCTTGAGATATGGCGAGTTATTTCAAAAATTTGTTGTTTTTGGTGGGTACAAGCATTAGCAGTTGAGACAGTATTATACTTTGAAACTACTTTCATACAGTATTATACTTTGAAAAAAAAATGTGCGGATCGTCCAATAAGTTAGCGTCTGATGCTGTCTGGTGACTGGAGGTTAAATATGCGCTACAACAACAATATACTGTAGTGGGCTTTTGGCACCATAGGTTAGTAGGAGACATAGTAGGCTTAGTATGGCATTGTAGGCATAGTGTAACATGAAGTAGACTTGTTATGGCACCCTAGTAAGCATAGCATGTCACAGTAGGCACTGTAGCTTACTATGGCACAGTAGGCATAGTTGGCTTATTATTGCACAGTATCCCACAGTAGGCACTGCAGCGTAGTATATTATAGTAGGGATAGCATTACACCTTAGTAGGCAGATTATGACATACAGGAGGCTTGTTATGGAAAAGGCATAGTATTAGTAAGCATAGTGTGCCACAGTAGGTGCTGCAGCTTTAGTATGACATTGTAGGCATAACATGGCACCCTGGTTGGCATAGTATGGCATACAGTAGGCTTATTATGGCACAACAGGCATAGTAGGCCAAAGTGGGCACCGTAGCTTAGTAGGCATAGTATGACATATAATTGGCTTATTATGGCACAGTAGGCATAGAATAACATAGCTCGGCAATTAGACCTACAATGCATAGCTTTTCCATGAACTATCACCGTAACGAGGTGGAAAAGTCTATGTGCCTCAATGACCTGCAGAGCTGCACTGGCTGGAGATTCAATTCTCCTGAAAGGGTTACCCCTGCCAGATAGGTCTAATGGTAGAAGCGAGACGAAGTATAGTTCAAATCAAAATAGTTGGAAAACTTAAAACCTGGGTTGGTTATGCCCATCAGCTGTGGTAAGCATATAACCTAGGAGAAGGACAACTCTGATATAAAACCTCTCCGCAGTTAGATTAAACTGCAAAACAAATCATGATGAGCACAAATAATGAAAATTACGTGAACGACGTTAATGGGGCCACCTTCACCAGTGGAACCTCGTCCGGCAGGGGAGCGCCTAGGGACTCCCAGGTCGTCATTCAGCGAAACCCCAATGGCGTTCGAGTCTTAGGCAGAGGGGCTCGTTCGAAAAATAAGCGACAATCTCCACCAGCCACAGCCCTAGTGGCAGCTCCACCAATGTGCCCGCTACACGTTTGGAGAGGCGAATGGAGGCAGCGCAGAGTATTCGTACTCGAGATAATGTCGCACACTCACGGGTCAACCATCACCAACTGCTGTTGGGCAATTGGAATATCCTCACCCTGACAGGAAAAGAGCTAGAATTGGTTGAGGAAGCAAAGCGGTATCATTTCGATATTATCGGAGTTTCTTCAACCAAACGACGTGGCTCTGGAACTGTGGATCTGGATGGCGGATGGAAACTCTTCTATTCTGGTGCTGATCCTAGTATGTCTGCACAAGCGGGTGTGGGGATTCTCACAAGCTCCCGTTTGTCAGACTGTGTGTCAGATTGGATTCCTTTGGGATCACGGGTCTGTATGTTGAAGCTTAAGGTATTGGATCGGTCATTGTGCCTATTGCAGGCATATGCCCCCAATGCCACGAGTGAATATCAGACTTTTGTAGATGAAGCAAATGATGCTCTTTTACGAGTATCAGCTGCTGAATCTACAGTCCTTATGGGGGATTTTAACGCACATGTTGGAACAGACACAGATACGTGGAATAAGGGTGTGATCGGAAAACATGGAGTCACTGGACTAAATGAGAACGGAAGGTATTTATTGCAGCTCTGTTGTAGCAACGGACTCTGCATCATGAATACCTTTTTCCAGCACAGAGAGGTTCACAAGTATACATGGTATCGACCTAGTATGGATCAAAAATCTTTGATAGATTTTTGCATAGTTTCGTCAGATTTGTTTTCTGATGTGCTGGACGTTCGAGTGAAGCGAGGTGCTGAATTGTCAACTGATCACCATCTGGTAGTATGTTCCTTACGACTTTCGAAACCTTGGCCAAACAAGAGATCCAACAGGTCGTCTGTGACTTACCGGATCAAATGGGAGGCTATGGAGGACAAAGAAGTAAGAACGCAGTTTGCATCCAGTGTATCATCTAAGTTCAGACAACTTCCTGATGTATCCGAGGACATCGAGAGGGAATGGCTGCTGTTCAGATCAGCAATCATTTCATCAGCTGCTGAAAGTTGTGGGCGAAAACGGCTTAGAGTGGCGGGCGATAGTGAGAAAAGAACACCTTGGTGGAACCAAGAGGTTAAAGAAGCTATTCGAGCAAAGAAAGATGCGTTCAAGGCCTGGCTACAGGACAGATCGTCATCTGATTTGCAATCCCGGTACACTGAGGCACGAAAAGCAACAACTTCGGCAGTAGAGAAATCCAAGGAGAAGTCATGGGAAGGGTTTGGTCGTCGGTTGGATTCCAACTATTTTTCGGCAAACAAAGTATTTTGGCAGACCATCCGCCGTTTACGTGGCAAAAGATCGAGTATCACGTACTCTATCAAGGATTCTGACGGTAACATTCTAACGGATGAGAATGAAATCCTTTCACGATGGAGAGAATACTTTGAAGATCTTTTGAATCCTGTAAAGGCATCGACTCGTGACACACACGAAGTGACACATCTAGGGGAGGACGACGTTTTCACTGCAGCAGAAGTGGCAACTGCAATTAAAGGGATAAAATCTGGAAAAGCTGCTGGTGAAGATGAAATCAGACCCGAGATATTGAAAGTGCTGACTGGAGAAGGAATTCTCTGGTTAACGCGAGTGTGTCAAGTTGCGTGGAAGCTTGGCAAAACTCCCAGAGATTGGCAAACAGGTGTGATTATTCCGATATTCAAGAAAGGAGATCGCAAGCAATGTACAAACTACAGAGGGATATCACTCCTTAGTTTGCCAGGGAAAGTATATGCCAAATGCCTTGAAAGGAAATGCCGAGAAATAGTGGAATCAAAACTGGAAGATGGTCAGTGCGGTTTTCGTCCGGGTCGCAGCACCACGGACCAAATCTTCACTCTGAAGCAAATCTTCGAGAAATCTTGGGAGTATGGCAAAGATCTCTTTGCATGCTTTGTCGATCTTGGAAAAGCATATGACCGAGTTCCTCGGGATAAACTTTGGAAGGTTTTGCAGGAGTATGGCGTTGATGGTCAATTTTTACGCGCTATTAAGTCATTCTACTGCAGACCGGAGGTTTGTGTTCGGGTAAATGGCAAGCAATCAAAGCCGTTCCATGTGGGCGTTGGACTCCGGCAAGGGTGCGTTTTGTCACCTCTCTTTTTCATTGTTTACATGAATTGGATCGACAAATACAGCCAAGCTGATGAGTGTGCCACGATTGGAAATTGCAAAATTAGTCGTCTGCTATTCGCAGATGATTTGGTTCTGCTTTCTTCCTCAGAATCTGGCCTCCAGCGCGCATTAAATAGCTTTGCAGATGCATGCAACACCGCCGGAATGAAAATAAGCACGGCCAAAACTGAGGTACTTCATCCTTCAAGAAACCCTGATCAGTGCGTATTACAAGTGAATGGAGCGACACTGAAGCAGGTAGAGAAGTTCAAGTATCTTGGGGTTGCATTTATGAGTGACGGAAGGCAAGACGAAGAACTGGATACCCGAATGGGCAAGGCTAGTGCAGTAATGCGAGCTTTGCACTACTCGGTTGTCATGAAACGAGAATTGTCGAAAAAGGCAAAACTCTCTATTTTCAAAGCAGTTTTTGTCCCCATTCTCACTTATGGTCATGAATCTTGGGTAATGTCCGAAAGAATGCGATCACAAGTGCAAGCGTCCGAAATGAGGTTTTTACGAAGAATCGAAGGAGTTACACTGTTTAACAAGGTGTGTAGCTCTGAAATTCGAAAATCTCTTAACATCGAGCCATTACTTTTCCGAATTGAAAGATCTCAGCTTTGATGGTTTGGCCATGTAAGCAGAATGCCTCAGGAAAGACTCCCCAAACAAGCTTTACATGCCAAAGCAAATGGGAGAAGACCAGTCGGACGACCTAGAACTAGATGGACCGATTACATTGAGGATCTTGGATGGAATCGCTTGGGACTTCGCCCAAGCGAAATGATGGAGGTGATGGAAGACCGTGAGGTGTGGCGGCTCAATCTTGAGCTACTGCCCCCGCAACCCTCACGGAAAAGCGGGCAATGAAGAAAGAAGAAACTACTTTCACCATTTGCGGTCGTAATAAATTTTCCATTTTGCCTCCAACTGGTCGTTTTACAATCAGCATGTTGTATTGTTTTAATTAGTTCAAGACAACAATTGTTGCTAATTGTTTGTTTAAATAGCGAGTTCTCAACCAATTTCAGAAATTTTGGTATCAAAATCATCAGTACGTCTTTGCCTTATGAACTAGTCTGTTAACGGAAAAAATTATGAAGCGTTTAGCAAGTAAATATGAGTCTAAAATGCTCAAAACTTCAGTAAAAGTTAATAATTTTTGGAATGTATACATTTATTTTCTATTCTATTTCGTAGAATTTTAGTCAAATAGTAGCAAAAACACCAGGCTAGTTTTGTTTCAAATTTGGCGGTGCATATCTATAGCAACTGCGATGTTGCCATTACTTTTGTTTCTTGAAAAAACTTACAATTATTTACAAAAGTGTAGAAGAATTCGGCGTCAGCGTAAAATCGCCCTAGTTTTGCATACTGGTACTTGTTTGCTGACAAATATTTTTTGATAAATATGATACGACTGTTGAAAGTAGATCTTACTGCAGAGTTGAGTGTTTTTTGTTATATCAATATTTATTTGAAAAAGCGTAAAAAAAGTCCCGTTCAATTTTGTGTAATAGTCCATCGAAAGAAATGTCATTCAACCATCAATGTCACATAGTTAGTAGAAAAAATACCCCAAAACAACATGAGTCATTTGTATTCTGCTTCAGTGAGATATTACAACCACATACAGTACTCTAAAGTTTCTAGAAGTACGTGACAACAAAAAAGTCTTCTTATTACCCAAAAAAAAACATTCAAAAAAGTCTTTTCCCCGGCAACGTGGACTATGTGTCCAACTCAATAGACCCCAATGATGATTTCATTTCCTTATCAGCGGCCCCGGAAACTACCACTTGACACGCTATTGCTTCCCAATATAATCATCGTTATGACTGTACCAGTGTATCCCTTATTAGCCGGCCTGAAGCCATCGTAGCTCTCGACACGTCACTGCATCAACTACCAGTAATAGGCCCTGTGAAAATTTTATCCCCTTTTGCCCCCAAAATGCGACCCCGAAACTACCTCTTGACACTCTACTGCATTACAAACGCTTCCTCACACCAAAATTTCCAACCCGTTTTAGTTCCGTAACAAATGACAGGCAACTGCTTTTTTCATGAGCTCTTGCTGACTGAAAAATCAGTACAAAGAAAACATTCCCCAAAATGGCATGCAATTTCGTGCCAAATTCTTTGTGACGTCATTTTGCCGCACTATAACCAACACAAACACACATATTTGGCATCATTTACGCTAGGTGAATAACGGTTGCCTAACGACTGCACTAATTTGACAATAAAACTTGCCATAGCACAGCATTCATTGAAGGCGACCTATAGTCGCCGTTCGACCGTAACGACCTTTTTTATTTGGGCGACCTATATTCGCCCTTCGACCGCAAAGGGTTCATTATAGAGAATTAATTTAGACTACTTTCACTTAAGTGAAAATAATTCGCCGTACTTCTATTTTCACTTGAGGTGGATTTCAGAGTAAGTAGCAATACTTTTGTTCTTCGGCTACTTTGACCACTTCTATATCTATCGTCTTTTGTGCTGATTTATTAATTCAACCGGAAACTTCTTTAGGCTTTTATAGTCGGCTGATCTAGCTTCAGGGGCGCCGAGAGCCGAACGTTGGCCCGGGGCCAGTTCAAATTTGATGGATTTCCGGTTCTGTGAACTCCAAAACAAACGGAGACAATTTCGCAGTTTTGTCCAAACCCTGATTTGATCTCCTAAAAAGAAAAAAGGTCTTCACCGAAATTCTAACGTTTCCGGTCAAAATTAAGTGATCTCCAAAAAAAAAAAAAGGTCTTCAAGTCTCACTTGCTGATTTGTCAGTATCGTTTCGATGGGCCCCCTCCTGAAGTCCATGGTCCCCGGGATCATTGTACCCCCCTGCCCCCCCTCTCGGTGACCCTGTCTTGCTTCATGGCTTCAGTTGTAAGCTTTGAATTGCCTAAGTTTTCTTATGCTTCTGCTTGTACTGTGCATTTGAACTTACCACAAAAAACCTTATCGCGTCGAATAATTCACGCGTGGCCAAAAAAACTTCGCAGCGAGAGGAGCCTTTTTCTCTTCAATTCTTTTCGTTTTCTCTTCGCGCGTCAGTTTCTAGTCTACTAATAAAGAGTCTATGGTGCGGGCATATCATTAGGTTGTTTAAAACAACTGGCTCTGCTTGCACGCTGGTAAGGCGAAACGCCGAGCGTACCGAATTTCGGTTTAAACTAAAGATGAGCTTTTGCTCTCACGATTTTACGCACAGTGTAGATCGGCATGAGGCGGACGGCGTCTGCGCGACTTTTTACTCGCAACCAATCAGCGCGCTCAAATAGGTGGGAGTTTGCCAGCAAACCAAGTGAACGACCGACGCGTAGCTAATGCTGTGACGCTAAAAAGTAGTTTTTGTCCACAGTAAAATCAGCAATTATTCAAAAATATCTGATTATCCCCAGGAGGAGGGGGGGTGGCAGCCCCAAACTATGTCAAAATATTTGTCTGTTAAATATCTGCTGATATCAAAACAGACTGGCACTCTAAGTTAAGCCGTTCAAAAAATTGATTTTTGGGGGTCCATTTGGGGAGTCCCCGGTGGAGGGTGGCATCTCCAAACTATGTCAAAATAATTGTCTGTTATATATCTCTTGATATCAAAAAAAAGTAGCACTCTAGCTTGAGCCGTTCAAAAAATTGATTTTTTGGGGCCCCATTTTAGGGGGATTTTCGGCGGAGTTGCCCCAAAAAATTTCGGGAGAAAAAATTGCGTTTGCAGCTCAACAACGTCACACAAAAATTAGATTTCGATGTTTTGTAGTTTAGGAGAAAAAGAGCGTATAAAAATTAGGAAGAAAAAAAAGAAATAAACCTCATCACGGCCAAAAGGGGGTTAGTTGGGATGAAAGGGTATCTTAAGACATACAACCACATAAAATATTTTTTGCCGTACTTAAGCCGTTTTTGACTGAGACCACTTTTTACGTCAAACTTGCGGGGCGGTTTTCGGGTTCTAAAACCAAAGTCACGCGATCGATTTGCCTCAAAATTTGGTACAAACACACAACTCATTAATCTCAAACCGCGGTCAAAATTTTATGTAACTAGACCAAACCGTTCTGGAGTTATAAGCAAAAGTTTGAAATTTCGCACTTGTTAGTTGGAAAATGGCCGAGTTAAAACAAAGAAACCCGCGACGCGAGCGTCGATCGTTCCGCTTAAGACTTTGACACGATTTGGACTACGTCGCCGGACTCGCTTCTCTGACAGACGAGAACATTGCTCATAATCAACACAGCTTATACGTTGTAATATGCGGACATAGAAATTGATCGATAAAGATTTCCTAAAAATAAATTAGCGAACTATTTACCGTATTAAACGTTTGACATTACGCAGAGTGAAGTTGTTAGATTAATTCAAACCAGCCGATCGCCGTTCCCCAACTCCAGCTGAAAATAAAATTAAAGGATCAAGCTGACATCGTAGTTTCGCTTTTGGTAATTAACAAAACTTTTTTAGCAATATTATTTTGATTCCGTCGTTTATCAGATAAACGGGTTCACTAGACGGTTGGTCTAAATGTAGGCCTAAAGCGGTTTAGATCAATTACGTCTGATATCTTATTCCATGTAAACGCAAAAAAAAAAACTGTTAAAATGCATCCAATCAAATGACATGCGTATATATATACGCATAAATACGCGTGATCGGTAATACGGACCTAATACAGTATAATAAAAAATCAATTTCGACGTTCAAAGTAAACTTAGATAGTGGCGTCGCTAGGGGGGTGCAGGGGGGGGGCGGCCCGCCCCGGGTGTCACCATTTTGTAGTACCAGTCAAACAGAAAAGAAAACAATAACATGTTTAATATCATTGGAAATGCTTAGCACTCTAAAATTAACTAAAAAATGAGGTAAAGCCTCTTTTGAAAAAATTATTTAGAGGGGCGAGCGCTAATTTGTAGAAATATACCTCACAAATTAGTAAAAACCAGAGGTGGAGTCGAGGACACAAAAAAAACCCGAGACCAAGGCCAAGGACAGCCTTTCCGAGGACAGACACTCTCGAGGCCAAGGACAGGAATGTTCGAGGCCAAGACCAAGGACCAAGGACACAAGCGCTAGTGATCTCCAAAAAAAAAAAGTCTTCACAAAAATTTTTCAGGCGATCTCCACAAAACAACGTTTTCCAAAAAATTTTTCAAGCGCTGCACAAAATTTTAACAATTCAAAAAATAGTGCTGTCCTCGAGCAGAGGACAGGCCAATTTTCGAGGACTTGAGGCCAAGGCCAAAGACTTGACCTTCGAGGCCAAGGACTTCAAAATGTGTCCTCGAGGACTCCACCTCTGGTAAAAACCTTTAAAAACTGCCAAATAAGCAATTACATTTGATCGCTTGTTGAAACATGCTAAATGTAGGATTCATGAAAATATATATCTCAGGAATATGGGAGGGGGTGGCTATTCAGTATTAGTTAATTACCAAGCACTTTGACTCAAATATCGTTTCATTAGCCCCCCTTCCCAATCATTTTTCTCTATTAAATATAGACGATATGGATTACTCCTTGCGAGTTTTATTGAACCTGTAGCGTTGCTAGGGGGGAATCAGTAGCGTACGCAAGATTTTGAAAAGGAGGGGGGGCAGAAACTTCGGAAAATATGAGAAGAGCAAAGGTCTGAATCAGAAATTGTTCCGCCCGAAATCAGTCCGATTTTTCGCCCAAAATCAAGTGAAGAGCAAAAAAAAAAGGTCTTCACTCAAATTCAGTCTGATTTCAAGCATGAAGCCTAGAAGAAACGCACAGAAGATACCCTTTGTGTGATCAAACCTTATGCCCAACTAGCAAAGGGGGGCGCCTTGGCACAATGGCCCCCCCTAATACGCCCCTGGGGGGAATACAGCCTTTCCCTCGCCCCATTAGCTAGCCGGCCAAAATGCAGAATAAAGAAAATACCACGTTTTTAGCACTTCTGAGACCATTTTTTGCATTGGAATAGACTCAAAAAATGATTTAAAGCTTATTTTGAAACATTTATTTACGAGGAAGAGCTAATTCATCAAAAAACAAAACTCATAAATCAGAAAAAAAACTTTGAAAATGGCCAAAAATTGTCTTTTGATTTGATCGCTTATCAAAAAATGCTGTTGTTTCTACACATCCCTGAACATAGGTTTTATCAAAAAATGAAATATAAGATGAGAAATAGGAAAGAGGGGCTATTCAGTATTAGTCAATTACCAATAACTTCTCTCAAACTTCCTTCCATTAGCCCCCTAATTATATCTTTCTCCATAAAATATTGAAGAAAAAGAGTACTCCTTCAGAGTTTTGTTGAACTCTAGTATAGGATTTTATGATTTATCAACTTGTAAATAAGAGAACTGAAATTCTGGCAATAGCTACCAGCCACATAGCTCATTTTTGCTACTAGTATTATCATGTTTTTACACTGCTAATTTGTATGCCACGTTTCAATAGCATTAAGCTTTATCAAAATAGGCCTAAAATTAAGTAAGTTTTTGTCAAAAGGGGCTCCGCCCCCAAACCCCCGAAAAAGCCCCCCCATTGCAGATTTCTGGCTACGCGCCTGAGTCTAATCATGTTTTCGCACTGCTAATTTTTATACCTCCAGAGTTCTCCCTGAAGCCAGATTTTAAAAGCATTAACTTTTATCAAAATAAGGCTAAAAGAAAGTTATTTTTGCAAAAAAATAATTTTTTTTTAGCGCTGGGGGCTCCGCACCCAGACCCCCATGGTACCCAGCGTATAGGGCAGAGCTTCCAGACCCCCGAAACCGCCCCTCTCCAACGCAGATTTCTGGTTACTCGCCAGATATTAAACGTGTGATGTGATATTAAACGCGCATACTTCCAAGTTGTAGAATCTTACAATGAAAAGTGATTCTGAGCTAGCCAAATAACAACCGCTATTTACAGTAATGAAGTAGCATCGCCAGGCTGCAAAAGCGTCCCCCCATACAAAATTTTACAATTTAAGTACTGCCAATGTTGTGGCATATACATTTTGTTTAACTTCAACCACAGTATAGAAATAATACAGTAAGTTCACTCGATTGTGACGCATGTCCGTATTTTTCGAGAGCCAAGCTAAACGTTAGAGTCAAATTAACGTAATAGTGACATCGAGAGCGAATTCGAATAATGCCAAACGAAAGCAATTGATTTGAAATTTTATAAGTTTTGTCTCCACCTTACCGTGTTAAATACATCCCCTTTTTTACGGCCTTAAATGTTTACGGGCAACATTTTTCACCACTGCCATATTCTTGATATAAATTGACGAGGGTACGTAATGCATGTCGTATCGCAATGAAGCTAGTGCCTATAAATGCGTGTAAGCTCGCGCCTTGATTTGCTGCATTTATGACGTCACAAACTAATAAGCGTGACAATGTTTTAAAATTTGAACTTTTCGTTTTTTGATGACCTTAGTTATGGGAGGTTTTGCTCGCGCGTGACACCCAACAGTTACTCTGCCCGAAGCTTGCTCGGTACCGTCAAATAACTGCCTTTCAAATTTCGTTTGAATTGCTCAAAGACTCACGAAAATATTGTTGATTGCTTGACTGACACACGGCAAAAGTCATATCGAAATGCTGCGTTTACCAGCATTGAGCTCCCAACTAAATGGCTGTGACATCATTATCAGATTGCAAGATTCAGAGAAATGATGATCCTATAGTCTAGAACTGGGATTGACAAACTTTTTGTAGTCGCGGGCCAATTTGAGAAATAACATAAGGAAATTATAGAGTGACCAGTATTTGAATTACAGCTGAAAGATGCTGTTTTGGACCAAACCGACATCAATTCGCTGATAATAATGTGACATTTGAGTTGTTTTAGTTGAAAGCAGAAATGCAGCATTTCGAAGTGGCTTTTGCTATGCTGCATTCAAACAATCTACGATATTTTTGTGAGTCTGAGCGATTCAAGCAAAATTTGCAAGGCAGTTAGTCGACGATGTCGAGTAAGCTTCGGGCAGAGTTACAGTTAGGTATCAAGCGCAAGCAAAACCCCCAATAACTAAGGTCACCAAAAAAACAAAAAGTTCAAATTTTAAAGCATTTTCACCCTTATCACTTCGTGACGTCATAAACTAATGACGTCACAAATGCAGCGAACAAGGCGCGAGCTTAAACTCATTTAAAGGCACCAATTTCATTGCGATACGATATGCACAACGTACCCTCGTCAATATATATCAAGAGTATGACAGAGAAAAAAATGTTGCCTTCTAACTTAAGGGCCGTAAAAAAGAGATTAACGTCATCAGGTGGAAACAAAACACATAGAATTTCAAATCAATTGCTTTCGTTTGGCATTATTCGACTTCGATCGCGATGTCACTATTATGACGCAATTCGACTAAAAAGTTTAGCTAGGATCTCAAAAAAATGCGGATATACGCAGGCGCGTAGCCAGGATTTGGAAAAGGGGGGGCTATTTTGAAAGAGTGAGAAGTGTGCAAACGACCTTGACCCGAATTTTCATTGTTCTTGAATTAGTTTCACACGGTTTGTCCGAAAATTGAGACGAAATTTCTGGAAAAGCTCGGAAATTCAAACGTTTTTTCCGCCCAAAATCAGGTGGTCTCCAAAAAAAAAAGGTCTTCACCGAATTTGAGAGTGATTTTTCGGCCGAAATCGGAAATTCAAACGTTTTTTCCCCCAAATTTTTCGCCCAAAACCAGGTGGTCTCCAAAAAAAAAAAAAAAGGTCTTCACCGAATTTGAGAGTGATTTTTCGGCCGAAATTGGAAATCCAAACGTTTGAGGGGGGGCTGTTTTCCAATGGGGAGGCTATTTTCAATTTTTCACAAAAAATCGGCCTCAAAACCACCAAAAAGGTGCGATTTTGCATACTTCACAAGCCAATGGGGGGGCTCGAGCCCCCCCTGGCTACGCTACTGGATATACGTCAATATGGTTTTTGCTTAGATTTAACCCAATATCTATACTGTGCTTCAACTCAATGAAACTGGATTATTGCATCAAAAGTTGCTTTCCAAGAGTTTTTTATGGTAGCGCAGCTACAGTACAAGCCGTAACTACTATTTGTAAGCAACTAGTTGCTACGACTAGATGAAAGTTTGCTGATAATGGAATTTTTTTGGAGCTGAATTAATAGCGAAGAAGTGCGTGGAATACCAGGGTTAACCCTATTTACAAGGGTCTGGCCAACGCATCTTGCCCGGCGGGTCAAAAGTTTCCAATTTAACTCATAAATCAAAAATCCTGGGAAGACCAAGTTTGCCATGGGGGTTGGTGACTTGGTGTTTACCAAAATTTTTTGGAAAAATGGGTTTTGAGTTGATGACGTCATAGCCATATTTTCGAAAAAAACACGTCATTTTTTCAGTGACGTCATAGACAGTTCAAATTTTGCAAAAAGGTTTGTTTTTGCTACTGATTTATAATATCTAAGCCAAAGCAGTGACGTCACAAAAACGTCTTGTGACGTCATTTAAGTTAAACGTCGATCAAAAACTGCTGACTTGGAAAACGACTTCGGCAAACTTCAACGTTGGAAAACTTTTCCCAACTTTGGCAACTTCAAATTTTCAGCGGATATTGGTGATTAAATTTGACTAAAAGTCAAATTGGTTCGAATTAAAAAGCTGTTTTCTCAAGGGACTTATCACAAAAAAACTGGAAGGGGGGGCAAAAATGCCCTCTACCCCATGCGAAATACGGTCAGTACTGTAGTCAGGCTTGATAGTATGAAAGTTTAGCTGTGTAAGTTCAATAGTAGAGGTAGTTTGAAACCTTTTCAATTGAAAAACATGTTAACTTCAAAAGTATCGTGTTTGACGTTTGGGTCGTAAGATGTTCATAAAATTAAGATTTGGGTCTGTTCAAAAAAATTTAAGAACCACTGCTCTTTAGTATTACAATTAAAAAAATACCACTAAAAATATTTGAAAAGATTATAAAAGCCCTACAAAACAAACGAACAAAAATAATTTCGAGGGCACGATTGCCCAACCCCTTTCCAAGAGCAACTGCAAATTACACGAACTAACGCATATACTTACGAGGTTACTGCATTAATGCACTAGCATACAGCAAAATTGCCTGCCAATCTTCCAAATTATTTGTCTCGGCCAAAGCGATACATACACGAAATACTTGCTTAGCATCATCTCAGTGTAATTTAAACCAACTCAGATAATTTCAAAAAAAGGTTAACACGAAGGAGTCAAGATATGGAATTCAGTGCCACAAGAACTACTACCCTTTAATCAAGTTAAATAAAGTACACAAAAAATACATAAACGAAAAACTTGTAAAATAAAAATAATTACTCAAAAACTCTTAACCATTTATCTACAGCAGTTTGGGACTTTGAAAAATAAGACATTATTAATTCATTTTAACATACAAAACAAAAATGTGTTAACTTAAAACGAATTCAAATATTGACCAATTAGCTGCTGCTTTTAGATTTCCAACTTTCGCTGCAAGTGAAGACTGCAATGCGACCAAATTGATCTTCAAGTCAAGCAGTGCCAGTCACTCCCTTAAATTAAAACTGATGTACTAAATAAAGTGACACTCTTCATTAAAAATAATAACTCATAACAGCAGTCGAGAGCTAAATAATAACATTTTTTTGTTAGATTAAGTCACTGTCAAATTATGGTTAGCAGATTAGCACCACCAATTAGCTTGCTTTACCTTAGGGCACAAAATTACAGCACAGCATATAATAACGCACTGTCCAGTAGTTATGGACTAAAGTGCCACAACCACAAGTGTACCTTTAGTACTTTTTCAACTTGCTGCGAGCAATTACACACTATTGGAAATTTGGTAGCCATGCAGTGATTGTGACCGTAACCTATGTTGAGTCATAAGCAATCAGTTTATTATACCAAGCTTCAACCGTGGGTGCTGCTAAAACTATTGTCGTTTGAAGGCCGAAGGGTACTGAAAGCTAAAAAGGTTGAGAGTCACTACAACAAAGTAATCAGGAAGAATTTTATAATTCAGAAGAACCTGTGTATAAGCAAGAAGTGATGATCTTGATGTAAGATATACCATTTGTGATGCCGTCCAGCCAAAAATGCCCATGCACTTGTTGTGCCAATAATAACATCAAATATTGCAATTAAGCATAGGACAAACAAGCAGTAATGAAAAGTGCCAAAATGCATATTTAGTTTAATATTTGTCTTGACTCCGTAGTTTTTTATACAACACGATATTTTTTGCTGAAAGGAATGGACGATCCGTGAGCAACCCATGAGAGTCCAGGAGAGACTGGGCTGTCTCCAGAGGGGGGGTTGTCCTGGACTGAGGTTTTCATTGACCTTTTTCTTTGGTCTGATGTCTCATCGTTTGTTACCACAAAGTAAATTTCATGTGGGTCGTTAGTTTGTGGCTTGTCAAACAAATGGTTTCTGTTAACTTCAATGCTCTTCATGACAGAAGCTTTGAACTGAGTTAATTCCCGCTCATAAAGAACAGCAGCTTCAGGATTTAGAGGTCTTTGGATGTCAATTTTGTAAAAAATGCGACGCGTGTAAAGCAAAACATTCCAAATGTGGTTGACATTTCGCTTCCAAGTCGAAAAAGCACGCTGAACGTCCAATTCGCCAGTTTGAGGATTGATTAATGGGTGAAATGGGGCACGATCAAATACTATTTTTGGACAGTCACTATCAGGATATGTCTGAGGAATAACAACACAAAACTTAAAAATGCCAGATTGATACAGTCCCTGTCTAACAAATATTACACCAAACCATAGAAGTGGTGTTCTTGAGGATGGCAGAATATATACTCCAGGCAAATTTTGTTTTTGCAAAAGATTGTACTCAGCCATCAAGGAATATTCCAAAAAAAATGTACTGTATGTTCTCGCAGAGATGTCTTTTTTTGCAGTTTCAGAAGAATTCAAAGTAGCCATGATAACTAATAAAGCAGATATTGATTAAAATGTTGAAAACTGTGTACATACCATAACCTAAACATAAATAGTTAATTGGGTAACAGGTTTGTATTGACTATGACCACATATTCAGTTATACAAACATCCAAAACGTTTCCTATATTTGGAGTGGCTCGTGCTACAGTTGTATAATAGCCAATAATTACAAAATAGTACATTATTTATTTGGCATTCAGCTTTTAAGTAAGATTTAGGAAGGAGTTAATAAGCTACAAATGCTAGGGCTTGGTGAATGATTTTTTTGTTCAAGCACTTTAATGGTAAGGGCTATTTTACTACAAAAAATTTAGTTTTAGAGACAACAAAAATGAGGAATAATAATCTATGATTTTAGAGGGTCAAGATTTGGATTTGAGTTTGAATTAGATTTACCTATTTTCTGGACTAAAAAAGGTGCACTATATTATAAGGCGAATATCAAAAAAAATAAAAAAATTTGCCTTTTTTCCATACATAAGGCGCACCGGAATATAAGACGCATATATTTTAATTAAGTATTAAATTGCAGTAAAACAGGTAGAAAAAGAGAAAACTAAATATTTTGTGTCACTTTATTGTTTTTTTCCCTACATAAGGCGCACCTGAGCATAACTCGCACTTGTTAAATTTCACCAAAAAAGTTTTTTGGGTGTGCCTTGTAGTCCAGAAAATATGGTACACAGAATTGATAACACAGTAGCAACTAGCTAAAAAGTCTTAGATAAAATAGAGCCTACCTAATTAAAATAAGTTTACAAAACTTAAATAACATTTATAATCATTTTTATTCAAGTTTAAAAAACGCATGAAGTCTGTTTACAACATAACTACACTTGAAGGGTATTATTTTCTTAAAGGAAGTGGCTATTTTGCCTCTAGAGGCAAAATAGTGTTTTTCCTCTGTTTGGGTTAGGGTTTGGGTTATGGTTAGAGCTAGGGTTGGGATTAGGGTTAGGATTAGGGTTAGGTTAGGGTTTGGGTTAGGATTAGGCTTAGCGCTATTTTGGCACTTGCGGCAAAACAACCGTTAGGACTATTTTGCCTCCAAAATAAACTGCCTTTCTTAAAATTAAAAATATTTAAAATATATGCAGGAGTCCATAAGGTGTTAGCAGTATTGAGTCACATTTATTGTCTGGTTAAAACAAAAATTATAACATGAAAGTTTTAAGTTTGTTCATGATTTTCTTTAAAAAAATATTAATAATAATAATTAGATAATGATTAGCTTAAGCTACAAATGAGCACTTTCATATTTTATTAAGTATTAGAAACAAAAATCACATTTAAAATCAAAACTTCAGTAAAAATTTTATTTTTATCTAAAGTAGGGCAGGTCAATTTTTTTAGATTATTTTTGAAATGACAGGGTCCAAAACTGTGTGTATGCCTGTAGTAACTGAGAATATGTATTTCATTTTATTTTAAATCACCATTTAGCTTGGTAAATCAACACAACTCAAAAAGGTACCGAAAACTTTCCTAATATCGCAAAATAAAGGATTTATTAGAAGAAATCAAATTCCAATAAAGTTGAAACTAGTTTTCAACTGCTTCTAGGTATGTGATGCATTATAGGGTAAACAAAAATGCTGCAAGTGCACATCTGACATCATTGTAAGGGTTGAAAACTCATTTATGTGCTTTTTACATTTTTTGTATCAAAACACTTGAAATCGGATATTCCTAGCGATGCTTTTTAAGCAGTTTGGAAGTGCACTTATAATGCATAAGTAAATAGTCGTTTTGTTGTTTTTATTACTGGTATCCTAGGCCTACTGGCCTATTCCTTTTAAATGTTGTCTTTACTGCTGCTGGCCAATTTCCTTAAATGTTACTTTGGAGTTGGGCCCATTGAAAGATGCATTGACATTTGACGCATACCAGCATACATTTATGTTCCAATTAAGATAACAGCAATGGTGTAATCTCAATTGGAACATGTTCCATTACCAGCAGCTTGTTATAATTTTCAAGTCACCGTTTACTAATTGCAATTCTGATCAAAACCAAGGTCTTGCTTCAATTAATTTTTCCCATAAGTTGACAACAAAGTCAAGTTAAATACAAACCTAAATTCATTGGCGACAAATTTAAGCCGACTGAGATAGTGAGATGGATCAATCATTTGATAGTGTTTTCATTCAGTGGCCAGGTGGCATCAGCCCATTTGCTTTTTTTGCTGCCTCAACCTCTCAATATCGCATCTCAAGTCCTTAATCTGTAATCAAAAGAAAAGACAACTACAGTATAACATGATTTTTCTGGACGAATTTGCAATAGAGTCAATCATGTATATACTTTGTCCATTAAAAAATTATACATCTTGCAAAAATTGCTTCACAAAGTATGTGAAAAATGCCCACTATTTTGTGTCAAGATTACTAAATCCAATTGAAGAATTACTTATTATATACCAGCATTAGAGTATTTTGCATTAGATCATAAATATGGAAGTGGCTAGTGCTACGTTACATGCAGTAACGCCCATAAAGAGAATAAGTAAGCAAAGAGTGAGTGCTCATTTGCTCTTTTTTATTTTTTGAATTACACTGTCCAACGCTAAAAAAATCAAAAACAAACTGATACATTTTAGGGTAATTTGGGAGAGCTGAACACGAATCTGAAGCCAGATTTTTGCTATTAGACTAAGATTTTTTGAAAATTTAAATTTTGTAATTTTTAGCTGGTTATGTGTTATTGCCCATGGATGTATTGCTATATCATTTACCAGTACCTTTAGATTAAGCTAACTGGTTGCAAAATGTACTATAGGTGCACCTGTATCTTTCAAAGTGGCATCAGTAATGTTCAATAACATTCTAAAACCGCATTCCTCACCAATAATGAATTATAATTTTCTGATTTCCGAACATTTTAATGCCTATTAATACGCTTAGTAGTTTAATTGCCTCACATACCAAAACTGAGCATTTTGATGCTTTGTTTCAAACCTAAATTTGATTACTTATTAGGCTGGAACACCAATTTATTTGATTATATAGTCGTTCGTATTTGCATTACCATCTAAACCAGATTTTGTTTCAGTAAGCTGAAGACATAGATTGGATCCTAAAAAGCTTAATTGTAATTGTTTTCATGCATGGCAATCTGTTTGTTAAGAACCTTGGAGATAAAAGTGGAACATTTCCACATCACTCAAAGAGTTGGCACTCTATTACCACAGAGTAAACCATCACTGAAGAGGAATAGGTACAAATTGGGTCCCTCTTACAATCCGCTGACTTCACCATTCCCCTCCGAATAAAGCATGGGCAGTTATGAATTAGGTTGTTTGTTACTCTGTTGGTATCCATTGCCTGCAAGAAGAACGATCCTTATAGCAAAAATCAAACGATGTAAATATGCTAGGGTAAAAAGTGTTGCAAAGATTCTACCAAAGTCAAGTGCAGTATCCAGTAATTGCAAATGATGCTTGTCCAAAATGATGTTGCTAAGTTTTAATGTGCTCATCTGTAAACAATCCATGGGAAACTGAATTAATTTACATATAATAATTGTTCTAGAGGATTTGAAATGTCTTAAAAGAGGAATGCAGGTAAATTCAATGGGAGTATTAAAAGTTAAGACAATCGCATTACATTCGATTAGCGTTGACCCCATTCTTCTGGACTACGCCGTTTCAGAGATATTGTGCTTCAAACATGAGGTAACGTTCCCCAGGATTTTTAGCGCAATTTTAAAATATTTATTGGCAACCCTGACATTGATTAACGTTGCCATAACTACGATCATAATTCTAACGTAAGGCAATGCTATTCAGCGCTGACTATGTGGGTTAAAAATGATGATTACCGGTATATCAATAGCTGCAAGAAGGTAATGAATCTGGTGGTTGTCAGCGATGCTTGTGAAAGAGCTTTAGGACTCTTTACTGAATTTAATACCAATAAAATCACTACAAGCCAAAATCAAAACCAGTTTCTCTACAAACTGGTTAGCAAGTTAAGAAATCAACAAGCTAAAGCAGCAACCTCAGCTGAAAGATGCACAAAAGCTGCTATGAAGCAATCTTTTTGAGCTACAGCTTTTAGTTCGGTTTAACAGTTTATGCTATACGGAACAATGTGAATTGTGAATATGCAGAATTGCATAATTATGGTTGTTATGTTAAAGTATGTTTAGTACTCATTCATTTAGTATTCATATTATCTAAAGTTTTAGCCAAAATCGGGGATTGGGAATAAAGGTGCTGATTAGTCTGTTTAATCAATACTGGCTTGGAGTAATAAATAATAAACTGGCATGCAAACCTAACAGCAAAAAAACTTAGGTATTAATTGAATTGATATTCTCAATATTGTAGTAATTTAGTAACCTACAAGTAATGGTAGGTTGTTGTTACAGAGGATGTGTGTTGTTACAGAATAGTTGTTGCAATTTTTTGTAGTTATAGAAAGCAACAGGAGATTGGACTCTTTAAGTGCTGTAATGATTTGTTAGGAGAATTATTTTAAGTGCTGCTGTACTATAAGTGAAGGTGATTCTGCATAAATACATACTATACAAATCATGGGGAGTGCCGGAGTTGTGTTTTAAAACATGTGTACTGATTTTACCACAAGTTCATTGGATGCTTTGGTGTAATGCAAACACTTTTATCATTGTATTCATACTAAATGTGTTGGGGAATTTGGTTGTGCCATTGCGACAACTAGAAAACAGCTGAATATCAAGTTATAATCAGTTTTTTGGAATTATCTCAAAAACTTGTTACTCTAGAAGAAAACAATGCATTAGCAGTACATAGGAAATCATATCTTCTGCACATTTTGAGATAAAAACCAAGTCTCTACCATCAGTACTTTTCAAGATACAAACAATTTCCTCTAATTAGGCTCGTGTCCATAGAAACGGCCTGGTAGACACCATTGAACGACATTTTTTTTCAAGATTTTTGGATATTTCAAGTCAGTGGGTCAAGCCTCATTTATTTGTGAAACCTCAATTTGAATTGATAAAAATTGTCTATTTTTGGTACGGTACGCCCTAAAGTTTATTGTTTCGGCCTTAGCAACAAAAACACAATAAGAAGGGTAGATACGTAAAAAATTCAATGATGATTAAGGCTAGGGGGCACAAAACAACTTAGCAGTTTTCGAGTGACAGTAATCTCTGGCATTCAGTATGCTAATCCAACTACTGGAATAGCAACAAACTTAGAAATAGGATAAAAACACAATCGAGTTGGAAAAGAAATTAGTGTTAGCTAAGCTAGGCTATCTCATTATAAAGATACAAGAATGCTACTGTTCTAAATATACCAGATCTAGTAGGCATGAAAGGCATAGCCAAGTCTGGTAGTAGACATATTCAGCATAGTAGAGCTCTTTTTTCCTATTTGTTCTGTGCTGCAGATTGGTTTAAACTGATTTATTACGCAGCAAAAGTACTCGATTCAGTTTAGCCTAATAAGCGCTGGATGCCATTGCCTTTTGTTGGAATTCAGATTGTACCTATGGCGACGTTAATCAACGTCAGTGTTGCCAATAAAAATTATAAAGATGCGCTAAAATTTTTGGGGAATGGTACGTCGTGCTTGAAGTACAATATCTCTGAAACAGCGTAGTCCAGAAGAATGGGGTCAACACTAATCTAATATAATGCAATTATCTTTCTTACTTTTTCTTTCTTCATTGCCCGTTTTTTCGTGAGGGTTGCGGGGGCAGAAGCTCAAGATTAAGCCGCCACACCTCACAGTCTTCTATCACCTCCATCATTTCGCTTGGACGAAGTCCCAAGCGATTCCATCCAAGATCCTCAATGTAAGCAGTCCATACCCCCATTGAATTTGCCTGCACTCCTCTTTTAATTAAAGATTTTTGGCAATCAAAACAGTGCAATTAGATTTGCTACTGCAGTCTTTTGAAAATTGTGAAAATGTAAACTGTGTTTAAGCTACAGTATATTTTCAACGCACCTAAAATCTGAAAATTCTAACCTATATGCTTTAGTGAAATCAGGGATTTAACACATATGACAAAGGTCCTATGAATGACTAGATATTGTAAGTTTTTTTAGTTCCTTTTGTTAGCCTTTAATTCGAGTGCAACCCTATTCCCCACCCCACTGAGTTGTGACTTTTAGGCGTGGGACAATAAGCGGCGCGATAATGCAACAATACTTTTAGGTGCCTGGACTTTTATGCACCAGAGGTTAAAAAAAATTTTGGAAAAATTTCTTTTTTACCTCTGGCACTTAAAAGTCCCAGCACACAAACACCCCGTGCCTAAACATCCATGCCTAAAACTCGTAAACCGCCCAACCCCTTTGCCTCACACAAACTGTCCAGATGCTTAAGTTTTATGTAAAACAATAAGAATGTTTATAGTTTTTCTTAGTTTGAAATGAAAAATAAAAGAAGCATTCGTATGAAACTAGCAACCTTTTACTAATCAGTCAAGTGGCCAACAAAGATCATTTACCACGCTTTATCTACAATTAGGGGTTATTCTATTTCTTGTTTGTAGTAGCTTATATATTCATAATCAAACCTGTCAAATCTAGCAATATAATTGTAGCAACTTTGGCTATATTGTCTATTTGCTGTAGAAACCAGTGCAATTTGGCTAAAATTGAGAATAATTTCAAATTAGGGATGTGGAAGCGACAATTTTTCAATCGCTCCCGGTTCCACCCTTACCGCTTCTGTTTCCACCACTTAATGATGTAATTTTTGCATAAAACTTTTTGGCAAAAAATTTTTTCCAGATAAGTCAAAATAAAACAGCTTTGTTATCATCATCTTAAAAACATCACATAGAACCAAATCATATATTGCATTCAGTGGTTTGTCATCGCAAGGATCTGCTCATGGGCGTAGTCTGGAATTCGGATTTGTAGCGACTTTAAAGCAAAAAGTCCAATCAATTATATTGCTCGTTATGTTTCAATTGATGCAAATTTCCCTGAACATTTGCCCAGAAGTTAAAAATAATGAGCAATTATTTGCGGTCTGGGGACGGATTTTCAAGCGCTCAGGATAATAACTTGTTTCAACTGCATCTGTGCTGTTAGGTGCAAATCTTTACCTGGTTATAATTAGATAGCACTGGGGCAAAGCTTCGACATTTTGCAGAATTTTGTTGTGTTTTTTAGTAACTCGTTTGTGCATGTGGTAGGCTCCAAGGTTTTGCAAGCAATGCGTATTTTTAAAAGAGTAAAATAAAAAAACATAACAAGCAGAGGTGGAGTCCTCGAGGACACATGTTGAAGTCCTTGGCCTCGAAGCCTCAAGTCCTCGAAAATTGCCCTGTCCTCGGCTCGAGGACAGCACTATTTTTGAACAATTGAAATTTCGTTGGAAAACGCCAGAAACCGTGCGGAAAATCTGCGAAGACCTTTTTTTGGTTTCCTCAAGTGAAGAACGCCGAAAAAAATTTTTTGAAGACCTTTTTCGCCTGAAAAAAATTTTTGAAGACCTTTTTTTTGAGATCGCCTGAAAAATTTTTTGAAGATCTTTTTTTTGGAGAACACTTGAGTCTATGTCCTTGGTCCTAGGCCTCAAGAGGGTCTGTCCTTGGCCTCGAAATTTTTTTGTGTCCTCGACTCCACCTCTGATACAAGAGTTATGCGGTTATACACAACAACATATGAGAATAATTTTTGATGCAAACGGTACTTAGCAATAATTAAGACAAGCATTATAACATCATGTTAAAAATCATACAATTCTAAACTTTGTTTGAAACGTTACAATGCTCTGCTTTTTAAGAATATATTATTGCAGAAAAAGTAATTAAAATGCTGGATCTAGAAACTTTGTTTATGTTGGTGGATGCTGCTTAATACCAGTATGGCCCCATATTTTGTTTATCTGAGTATGGCCTGAATATGGCCCCAAAAAATGGGCAAAGCCCCACTTCAGATTTAAACGTATTTGTGAGAAAATCTTTAAATTTTAGGACCAAAGTACTGTAGAGAATTTTTGAATACTCATAATTTTCAACATGAGTGGTTAGCTACATGGTTCATCTTTGACTAGGGTAAGGAATGGTTTGGATCGAAGGGTTGGATGCACCACATTTGATTAACTTAACTGCCGGTTAGCACTAACCACAGGTTAGGTAACACCAAGTAAACTTAACCATAAATCAATATACACTAACAAAATTTCATGTCTGGCTAAGTAACCAAAAGTTAACCATGAAAACTGTGGTTAACTACAGGTCAACTATTGTGACTCAGCAAAAACATTTTCCGGTAAGTTCAAACTAATTTTATGGTTGAAAAAGAGTGGAATGAAGCAAAAATTGAGATGATTGGCAATTTAGAATTGTTTTTTTTTTAGATCAAAGCATCTTTTGGAGAAGGTTAGCCTAGTCTCAGCAGCGTTCCTTCTCCAGAAAACACAGAAGATCTAATTTGCACCCTAGGCTGAGCAGTGCGCCACACCTTTTCCAAAAAAATTCAATTGAAAACTTAAATTTGATGAATTTTAACAAAAACTGAAAACAGTAAATATTTTTGTCCCAACAACAACTTACAGTATGCTACTAAACAGCAAAATTGAGGATAACTAGCACAGCACAAACATTTGGGCAAAATGTTTTTTTGCAAAATCATTCTTTGGCAAATTTGCTCCAATTTAAATAGCCTAAACTGTTAGCCAATTAAATAGCCTAGGCAGAGGCTGCTGTTATGTTAGATAAGAATAAGAAAATTGCTATCCGGGCCCTAACCCTAAACTTAACCCGAACACCAACCCTAGCATTAATCCTAACCCAAACTCAAAATCTAACTGCTACAGCTCACTGGTAGCTTACATCACAGGTCAGTAGATACCTATAATAACGAGTGGTGGGCAGTAACAAATTACTGTAACGAATTACTTTTTTAGTAATTTTTACAGTAATGTCACTACTTTTTCAGAAAGGTAATTTTTGTAGTAATTTTAATACTTTTTAGAGGTGTCAAAATTACTAATTACTTTTTACATGTTACTTACAGATAAGATGCAGATCACAAAAAAGTGTTTGCAATTGAAACAACACACTGTGTATCAGTTCTCAACATGTTTGTGATGATGTCGCCATTCTGGCACTATTGAGGAGTAACACTTGATTGGCTACTTATGTTAGATTTTCAACCAATCAACACAGTTTGTGTTTGAAAATAATGCATAAATCGTGCTATTGGCTGCATACCTTTCTGCTTGTCAAACAAGATGATGAATATAACGGATTAGTTTAAATGTAAGCAGCACAAGCACAATAGCATTAGAAAAATCATGTTAAGTTTTATAGTTTCATAGTTTTATTTTGTTGTTGGCTTGCTTGAGTGTAATATAAATAAGTATTACATTTTTTTGTTTAATACTGACAGATTAGGTGCTGTTGAACGTATAGTAGGGCAGATAAAAAAAAAGTCAATCATGTAAATAATGGGCATTGATCTGATGATCTCAATAATCTAGACTTTCTAGAGCAGGCCTGCTCAACATACGGCCCAGCGAAGCCTTTTATTGCAGTCCTCGAAATGATTTCATGTGATCTCAGGCATAGGCTAATCTATTTTAAGCAATTCATATTTGTCATATTGTGATGTGATAGCTGATACAATTGTGTGCATGTACATAAAACTGGAACCTACAGCGTGGGCTTTTTTTGAGTTTTGACCAGCATTTTTACTTTCAATTTATTTGTCAGCTAGCAGTTAGCTGTGTAGCATACCACAATGACTGAAAACAAGAAAAAAAAATTTGAAAAAGAGAGGGCAGAGTGTTTAACTCAAAATGGACGAACAATTACTTGTTTACAGTTGTAAACTCAAAAGTACCATGTTTAGTTTGCCGAAACGTGGTTCCAGTTCCAAAAGAATATAACCTTAGACGCCATTTTAAAACCCAACATCTGAATTTCGCTGTATGCAAATGAAGAGACTTAAAAGCATGAAGTTTAGGACTTAGGTACCAACCTTTACTCTGAAAAAACTATTTTAAACCTTTGAGTAAATGAAAGTGCTACAGCTATCAGAGTTACTTTAGCTACTGCTACCAAAATACAACAACTAGATGCTTTAGCATGCAGGTAAAGAGGTAACGGTTGTTTTTTTACTTTTCCACGATCACATGATGTTTTGCCGTAATGATGGTAGCAACAACAGCAAAAGCACACGGCCCACAACAAGTAGGTCTGTGTTGCTACGGCCTTTGCATCGCAGTAAATTTTGAAGGCCTGTTTCTAGAGTATTTTGAGTTAGCATTTATCTATGACCACGTTTAGTGTCGTTACAATTTTAGTGTTGCATACCAAATTTGTGCAAAAAGATTAGGTTAGTAACTGAATAGTGAATAGCAAAATATATTGTTCCATTTCCGCAGCAATAAGCAGATAAGTACAATTCTTGTCACAGCAACTAGCCAACTACAGTACAACAAAAAATTGGAAAACATTTTGTGCAACACAATTCAAACATAAAAATTACAGCCAATGTGATTGTAATAAGGTTATTTTGAACGTTTTGACCCACTTCTGGTGCCATTTTCAATAAACAGTAAAAAAAAACTCCAAACCCAACTTCTATCAACATATTTCTAACCAATCTCAATAATGTCTACAATCAAATTCAATTACAAACCTTTCTCAATGTATTCATAGAAATAACCAGCACTGGAATCAAGACGAGCACATATCACAAACCTACCAAAACTAACCTACTAACCAATTACACAAGCTTTTGTCCTCTTCATTACAAACAAAATCTAGTCAACAACCTTTTACAACGATCTTACTCTATTTGTAACTTCCATACCACAATCGATTCCGAGTTCCAATCTATCAAAAACACCCTTCTAAAAAATGGATACCCATAGAGTTTCAGAAAAATGCATCTGACAATTTTTTAACAGAAAATTCAACCCAAAATGTCCCAACAAAACCTTCAAGTCCAACTTATCTACTCTTTAGACATCCTTATCTGGGCTCCATTTCCCACATCGAAACAGAACTTCATGAGTACATAAAAACCCACTTACCAGACTCCAAGTTAAGGTTCATCCATAATACCAACAAACTTAAACAACAACGTTTTTGGTTAGAGACTCCCAACGACAACTAACTAGAAGTAATTTAGTGTATCGACTCAATTGCTCATAATGCGAATCTTATTACATCGGACAAACCCAAATAAATCTTGTAAAACGCCTGGAAGAACACCAATGAAGTCCTAACTCTGAAGTCTGTAACCATCATCAATCCAACCCTTCCCAAAAGTTGATTTTCATAATCCACAAACTGACAAATAATCACCTCCTGCCCAGACAAACACAAACTTTTAATCCTAGAATCACATCCTAGTCCTCAAGCCTAATCCAAACCTCAACTCCTCATCCTATTCACTCCGCCTTTTTAATGCGTGAAAGAAATAGGCCTGTTTTTATTTTTCATTTCAATCATTACCAGGATGTACCATTTGCGTGAATTTTTACTGTTTGTTGAAAATGGCACCAGAAGAGGGCCAAAACGTTCAAAGTAAATGTATTACACTCACAATGGCTGTAATTTTTATGATTAAAATATATGCCTCCTTCCCACTATACCGTTTGCCACAATTCAAACAATACCAAAAAAAAATACAAATATTGCTTAGATTAAAATGTTCATATCCAGAATCTTTGAATTGTAATCAAAGCAATTTTTAAGATCTGTACCACCAATCAACTTTCCAAATAAATACAAAGCGATCAGAATCTTAAAATTATGTCTTTCTGACATCTTTTTTTATCAACTTCTAATTGTAATACTGGTATTCAATATTAAAATAAGGTTTTTAAAAAAATTATAACTGGAGGACTACCAAAAGCGTGATATTATTCTTAAGATTGTCATAAAAAACGAATCAGTTTGTGTCTATAATGCGAGTACAGTAGCATAGCCAGGAGGGAGCGGGGGGGGGGGGGGCTATAGCCCCCCCCATTGGTCTGTTGGTATGTCGACCAAAATGCAAATAAGAAAAAAAATACGCTTTTAGCACTTTTGAGACTGCTGTATGCACTGGAATGGACTAAATGGCAGAGGTGGAGTCCTCGAGGACGACCTTGGCCTCGAGGACATCCTCGAGGACACATTTTGAAGTCCTTGGCCTCGAAGCCTCAAGTCCTTGGCCTCGAAGCCTCAAGTCCTCGAAAATTGCCCTGTCTTCCGCTCGAGGACAGCATTATTTTTTGAACAGTTGAAATTTCGTTGGAAAATGCCAGAAACCTCGCGGAAAATTTGCGAACACCTTTTTTGTTACCTCAATTGGAGCATAGGCGTAGGCAAGGGGAGGGAGGCAGGCCCCCCTAATTGTAATTTCACCAATGACAAATATGTGACAAAAAAGCCTATTGTTTCTTCAGTTTCAGTTTTTTTCTAGCATTTTTCGCTGACAACAGTATAACTAATTTACAATATTGAAGACCAGGGGTGCCGGGTCCCACTCAATTCAATTTTTGCCAGCCAATTTAAACGTATAACCCGGAGAAAATGGAGAGTTTTTGTCTTAAAAGTTGCTATCTCAGGCCCACATCTAGCCTTTTTGTGAACGAAATGCATTAATCAGGGCCGGATTTACCATAGTATGACGCAGTACCGGCTAGGGGCCCCGAGCTGAAATCTCAAGATTTTTTGGTCTTTACCTATATTTCCGAAAAAGATGCTGCGAAAATCTTCAAAGTGCCAGGGGCCTAGCGCGATGTATATCCGGCTCGGCAATAACATGGTTATAGTAGACGTAACCATCTATTGTACCATTTTTCAAAAACAATTCAGTATGTCACCTCCAACCTCGCCGGCTTTTACATACAAAATAGTTTTTAAAAAAATTAGCCCTGGAAAATGCTGATTGAACGAATCATTGAACTTCAATTGAGGGTCCTGGGCCCCCTGGCGAACAGGTACGCCTATAACTGGTTATTTTCATGACAAAACAAAAATCTCTAAGAAAAATCTTCGAGTGGATTATTATTTACTGCTAAAATGCAGCCAGAGACAATGCACCGTACTTCCCCCTACACGGACCAAATCACTAACAATTAAAATTTAACTCCAAAATGCAAGATGTTAAACGTGTTTTGGACTTAAATTGCAAGTAAAAGGATGATTAAACAAGTTCATTTTTCAATTGGCTTTCAAATGTCAAAAATCTAGTGCTTTCAAATGGCTCTGAACACTTGCGAAATGTGATCCAATGGCATTAAAATAGCTTTTTTTTCCAAAAAATTACAAAAAATTGCCCAACGGCTGCCCGTCCCCAAACCTCTGTCTGCTATACATTGGAGTTACACTAGCTTTCTCAACACGTTCCCAAAGCTAGATATTTGCATTTTTTAACTATTAATTTAAGCCCTCTTCCTTTGCAAAATCCTGGTTATGTGCAAACACGCAACAATGATTTCAGATCTTTCATCCTACGATATCTTTGTCCCGCAAAAACTTCCTCTTTGGAAAAATTTTGATGACGTCATATCATGTAATTTGTGGTTTAGGCCTTCCTTATTCAAAAATTTTGGGTACGCCAATGAATTGGAGATCGCCTGAAAAATATTTTTGAAGACCTTTTTTTTTAGGAGAACGCTTGCGCCTGTGTTCTCGGTCCTTGGCCTTGGCCTCGAGCATTCCTGTCCTTGGCCTCGAGAGGTTCTGTCCTCGGAAAGGCTGTCCTTGGCCTCGGATTCTTTTTGTGTCCTTGGCCTCAAGACTTGTGTCCTCGACTCCACCTCTGCTAAATGGTGATAAAAAACATCTTTTTAAACAGATTCGGGGGGGGGGGGGGGGCTAATTTGTCAAAAATACAACTCACAAATAAATGAAAACTTTGAAAAATGGCCAAAAATAAGCAATCAAATTTGATCGCTATTGTGAAAATGCTAAACATAGGTGTCATCAACAAATATACTATAAACTTAGAAATAGGGGGGGCTATCCAGTATTAGTTAATTAGGCTACCAATCACTTCTTTCAAATCTCCTTTCATTAGCCCCCCCAATTATTTTCTGTATAAACTTTAGACGAAATACTGTAAATTACTCCATGTAAGTTTTATTGAACAATACGAGTTTATGATTTATATACCAGCATCTAAATAAGAGAACTAAAATTTTACCATTAGCTACCTCCAAAATAGCCCATTTATGCAACCAGTTTAATCATGTTTACACTGCCAGTTTCTATGTCACGTTTTAAAAGCACTAAATTGTTTTATCAAAATAGCCGTAAATTAAGTTATTTTTGCAAAAAAATACAAAACTTTCAAGCGCTGGGGGTTCCGCCCCCAGACCCCCAAAACAGCCCCCCCATTGCAAATTCCTGGCCACGCGCCTGTGCAAGTAGACCTAGACTTGAGATCAAGAGCAACAGCTGAAAGTTGTAATGCAGCAATTGCTGTTGAAGAAAATACTTCAGATTCTGAATCAACTAAAATTGTTAAATTTTTATCGCTCGATTTTGCTTCATAACGTTGGCGTTAAAGACCTTGCTTCAGCGCACCAAAAGCCACAATAGCCGAAGAGTTATGATATTATCTTTGACCACGGAAACAAATAATGCAAAGTTCAAAACCTAGGTACTTAGTTTTCAAACAATTCTGTAGGCCTACTCACTCAGGTTAAATAATTAAAGTAATATTCTTTAACGCTGAACTGTATCAAAGAGGCAGTTTACTGAAAGCCATCATCTGACTGACCATTGCACATGAGTTTCATAATAGCACAGTATAAATATCATACAGTATAAATATCATTCATAATAGCACAGTATAAAATTTAAATCATTCTCAATCTAACTACAGGTACATCAAATGCGGTGTTCCTCAAGGCTCGGTTCTTGGTCCTCTGCTCTTTACAATATATATCAATGACATAAGTAGTTCCACTAATTCTGCTCCTAGGCTGTATGCTGATGACACATGTCTTATTTTACACGATGATAGCATATCCAACTTAAAATACAAGATAAAAGGAGAAATTAATGCGGTGAACAAATGGATGATTGCCAATAAATTAATTTTAAACATGTCTAAGTCCAACGTCATTATTATAAACTCAAACAAAAACGGCAAGTCGTCTAAAAACTGTTATAATGAAGTTCTACCGATCATGATAGTGAAAAATGCTAAATATATGGGTGTTACTTTTGACAAATCTCTTTCTTTTGATTGTCATATAAAAAACTTGATAAAAAGGTTATCGCGATCAGTTGGAATTCTAGCAAAGGTAAAACCGTTTTTAAACACTAAGGCTTTATTAAATTTATATTATGCTATTTTTCACTCGCATCTGCATTCTGTGATATGGTTTAATTACTTGGAGCTCAACTTTTAAAAGTTATTTAGAAAAATTAAGTACTTTACAAAATAAAGCTGTCAAAATTGTTGGAGGAGGTAAATATTATAATCGAGCAACACAATTTTATGCAAAATTGCGCATCCTTAAATTAGCTGATATGGTCTTTTTTGAAAAAGCATTGTTTGTGTTTAAATTTAAAATGAAAATGCTACCAGATCAATTTAACAACTACCTCACTGAAGCGAGTCATGTATACGAAAAGTTTACCAGAGCATCCTACCAAAACAATTATTTTATTCCTCTTTTGAATACTTCAAAAGCTCAAAGATCTATAAAATATCAAGGTCCTCTGATTTGGAACGCATTGGATGCCGATTTAAAAACATGTAAGACATTGCGATCTTTCAAAGCAAAACTTAAAAACTTACTCTTGCAAAAACATGATCAAGAAACATAAGCTTAAATATTACCACTATAGTTTTTAGTTATTTTTTTACTTTTCTTTTTTGTTTAACAATAAGAGATTCCTGCTTCTCCCCTTCTCCCTCTTTCTTCCCTTCTCCTCTCCGCCATTATTGTTTGTTTGTTGGTGTGTTCTCAAAAAAAAAAAAGATTAGATATTACTGAACAAAAAGTAAAGCTTCAATTACAATAGGTGGCTGCAGACACGAAGACAAAATCAGTCCCTTCGCAGTCTCCTTGTGCCTGTTTTGCAATAATTTTTACCTTGCTCTGATTTATGCTGAATGTGTTTAATTTATTTTCATTTTGAATTACTTTGTGGGTTTGTGCTGTTTATTTATAACCAGGGTGTCGAACCGTTTCAAATAACGGTTCGGGTTCAGGTTTAGCTCCTGCTCAAAATATTTTAGCGGTTCAGGTTTGGTTCGGGTTCACTTGAGCACCACTTTCGAGGTTCAGGTTTGGTTCAGGTTCACTGAAGTAAAATATTACTGGTTCAGGTTCGGTTCGGGTTCATTGACTTAAAATTTTACTGTCGTTACTCGTTTCGTCCAGAAAAAAAAAACAGAAGAAATTGCTGATCCTGTTGATGATCACCACTGCTCTTATTGTGCGTGTACCAGCGCCAGCGGCATCCGGATATGGAAAAATATATTCTTACTTTTGTTAGGGGTTCAGGTTCGGTTTGGGTTCACTTGAGCACAATTTTGAGGGTTCAGGTTTGGTTCAGGTTCACTGAAGTAAAATTTTGCTGGTTCAGGTTCGGTTCAGGTTCACCAAAATGAAGCGTTTCATTCGGGTTTACGGTTCGGGTTCAGGTTCGGTTCGACACCCTGTTTATAACAGGTAACAAAATAAAATAAAGTTCAGTTCAGTTCAGTACAGTAATCTCACTATATGCAAAAACCATTGTGACGTGTGTCCGCATTTTTTTAGAGGTGAAGCAGAGCTGGTTTTTTTTTGACGTCATAATTGTGAGATGGTGAGCGAGTAGGAATAATGCGAAACGATAGCATTGCTTTGAAATTTTACGTGTGTTTTCTTGGCTTGACGACGTTACCTTCTTCCCCCATTTTCGCTCCCCTAAACATTAAGGGACAACATTTTTTAGCAGGTACTTTACTCCAGATATAACGCGCTATAGCTCGTTTTGTAGTGTTCGTATGCAATCGGAATTAGTTTCAGTGGAATCGTCAAAGCTCGGGCTGTGACTCGATATGATTTTGACGTCACCTTTTTATGACGTCACAAAACAATACGTTTAAAACGAGAAAAAAATGGAAATTTTCCTACATAAGCAATCTTTAATTACTTGGGGTTTTGCTCGCACTGGGAGCCCGGTATTGAAAATTTGTCCGCGTTTGCTTTGTATCATTAACTAACTATCCTGCAAATTTCATTTTAAAAGCTTTGCGTTTAACGAAAATATCTTTGATTGCTTGCTATGTCGTTGTAAAATTTATCTGAAATAGAAGTTATTGGCAGTAATTGTTTTACTAACGACTATCACCCAATGTATCGAGACATCATTATGAAATAGTTAATCCAAGACCTAGCCTGTAGCGTATTTGTACACTTTCTGGTCAAAAATATTACGATCAAAAATGAACTTCGAGTTACGATCAAACAATATTAGCAGTGGCGAATCCAGAAAATTTTGGTGGGGGGGATGATAAAAATTTTAAGCACAAAACCTCAAAAATTCGGATGTGTTGTAACCAGGCGCGTAGCCAGAAATTCGCAATGGAGCGGCTGTTTTAGGGGTCTGGGGCAAAGCCCCATCCGCAGGGGGGGGGACAGAGCCCCCAGCGCTCAAAAATTTTGCATTTTTTTGAAAAAAATAATTTAATTTTAGAGCTAGTTTGATAAAATAATGCTTTTAAAATGTGGCATAGAAATTGGCAGTGCAAACATGATTCTACTAGTTGTATAAATGGCCTATGTGAGAGGTGGTTAATGGTAAAATTTTAGTTCTCTTATTTGAAAGCTGGTAAATTATAAGCATAAAATCTTATAGTTCAATAAAAGTCACGCGGAGTAATTTGTTTCATCTATATTTTATAGAGAAAAATAATTGGAGAGGGGCTAATGCAGTGGTTCTTAAAGTATGGGTCCCGACCCAAACATGGGTCGCGAAGACTTTAAAAATGGGTCGCGCCAAAGTAATTCAAAACCGTCAAAATGATTTATGCAAAATCAGAATTTTCAAAATCTGCAGAATTTTTTTCTTTCCGTTTGTTAAGTCTTCCAAAATTATTCCATCAAACACCTTTAGTTGGCTTCATCTCAATAAAATAAGATTATTGTATCATAAGTAGTTTTCTAAAGTTTTCGTGAAAGACCAGCTGCTGGAGAACTAGCCGAAATTACTTTTTATAACAGTGGAGTAGTTTGAAACAATTTCCTAAAGTAGCACATTAAATTGCTGGTATTATTGTTAAAAATTGTGTCAAAATACTGTGTTCTATAACTGGTTATGTGTGTCTAATCTGAATAAATAGTAGAGTGCTAACATTAAAAATCATTTTTTCTACGTTTAAGGTTTGTGTCGCAAAATAATTATCAAACTCCGATTTGGGTCGCGCTCAAAAAAGTTTGAGAACCATTGGGCTAATGGAAAGAGAATTGAGACAAGTGATTGGTAATTAACCAATACTGAATAGCCTCTCCACTCCAATCCTGGAGTTTAGGCCTATAATATATTTGTTGATAAAACCCGTGTTCAAGTTTTTTACACTAGCGATCAAATTTTATTGCTTATTTTTGGTCATTTTTTAAAGTTTTTTTTTGATTTGTGAGTTTTATTATTGACAAATTAGCCCCCCTTAAGCATATGTTTCAAAAAATGCTTTAACTCACTTTTTGGTCTATTTCAGTGCGAAAAACAGTCTCAGAAGTGCTAAAAACGTGATATTTTTATTTTGCATTTTGGTTGACAAACCAATGGAGGGGCTATAGCCCCCCCCCTCCCCCGCCCCCCTGGCTACACTACTGCTTAGGATTAATGTTCTTGACCTCGCTTAATGCTCACTTTTTATAAGCCTAATATGTCACTTAAGAAACGATTTGCATTGTGTAGGGTTTATCGCTGAAAAGTGCAAGTTGCAAATTTTGCTAAATCGGCGCTTTTAAATCAATCGGACCCGTAAAAGACTAATTTCTGTTTTGTAAAAACTTCGCTGTAAAAATTACATTTTTTGTCTCTCCCCTCACAGGGCTTTAGAAATCATATCACAGTCACACGGCCGATCGAAAATTCACTGATTGCTTTTTTTCAAATAAGTGTAATATTTATATGCACGTTATGTTTACGGTGGTTGGGGATGTATCCCCCCATCCGCCCCCATATCTCCGACACTGGTTGTGCTCCTATGCCTTTATCGCTGAAAAGTGCAAGTTGTGAGTTTTGCTGATTTGGCGCCTTCAAATCAATCGGACATGTAAAAGACTAATTACTGTTTTGTAAAAATTTCGCTGCACAAATACTTTTTTCTTGCACCCCCCCTCCCCTTGGCTTTTAAAATTGTATCACAGTCACACGGGCTAACGACTATTCACTGATTGCCGTTTTTAGTTAAGTATTTTTCATATGCACGTTATGTTTAGGCTGGTGGGGTGGGATGCATCCCCCCCATCCCCCCCCTAAATCTGCCACTGAATATTAGGATCAATGAATGAATAAACAAAAGAAGAAATAAAATTTATTCACGTATGCAAAATTCTATGCAGGTAGAGTTATTATGCATTTCATGCTGTACTGATAGGCCTAGCACGAATTTATTTAAATCACAAGTATTTCTGAAAAAAAATGCAGAGACAATCAAGTAGAAGCCAAATTCCTGTCAAGAACAATCGAAAAGTATAAAAATAATAACTTCAACAGTAAGAAAATTATTGACAAAAAATTATAAGTAATAAAAATAAACTTAAAAAAACATTACTAACAGTATAAACGTAACAACAGCAATAGCAATAATACTGTAATCATCGGTCAGTTGGTTGAGCAAAACGCGTTCGTTTCTGGAGTGGGAGGTCTGAGATTCAAATCTCGGGCCGGCCAAATTGAACACAATGTTGCCAACGGCTCGCCACCTCTGCGACATTTTTTCAAAAAGAGCTGTGTTTCCCGCAAGGGCAATGACACATGGATGGGTATCGCCAACTCGTTAGGGGCTATGGCGTAATACAGCGAGTATGATGAAAAATTTGATTTGAATGTAATCATAAAGAAACTTGGAGCTTAGCTTAGCTCACAAAATGAATGAAATCGTTAACAAAAATTTATAAATGGGTAATTTTCACGTATTTTTTATTTTTTTCTTTTCCCGGAGTTTTTAAGTCTTGGTTGCCAAACTTTAATATGTAAAAAATGCGCATTTTTACAAACAATTTCAACAAATACATTTTTGGAAACGATTTGCATGCGTTTTTTGAAATAGGAACGACTCTGATGTGATTTAATAATTTCTGCCAATCCCAATCTGCGAATAAATTTCTTTAAAATAAAATATAAACATTTGTTCCAGATCAAAAAGATATTGCACAAATTCTTGGCAAGGAACAACAAGACTACCAAATTCTCCGTGTTTTAATGAGTAAGCTTTGAAATGGCATTGAATTTGGGACAGACATGTCATGGACGTTACTGACAGGTTGTTGTTGCATTCTTGGCAATTGCGAATGGCAAAGCACTTCTTGAGAAGAAACCCTGAAACATAAGTTGTTGCGTTTGTCTACAAAAGAGAGTGGTCGCTAAGACTTAGATTGAACGAATAAATATTGCAAAATAATGGATTGTGCGTAGACGTCGTGGCTGTATCGTTCATGATTACCCTAGCTTCAGAAAGGCTCGCTTCCAAAAGGATCTTGAAGGGATCTCTTCGCAGTTTTTTTCCGGGAGAATCTGTTAAATATAATTGACAAAAAAGTCGTCGAAACGTGCTTTGAAACTGAATTGATGTCGGTCGGTCGCAATTGCCGTTTCGTTGCCTGATATGCCCAAAAAAATTCTCCAAACAATCCTGGTTCAGCCGCCTTGTCATCAAAAATATTGGCTGTTTGCTTACTCCATCACCAACGATTTGCTTTTTCCGTAATTGTATTACAGCATTGATCGTGGTTTTCCATCCTTGGATGCATTTGATTTTGAATTTGATTTTTTGACCCTTTTCAGGCTCAAAGAATTGAATCGATTTGATGACTGACAGCACTTCCTGGAAATATGTTAAATGAATAGAATTCGGTGTTATTGATTTTCTCAAAATAACTGGTGTCGAAAAAGTAGAGCTGTTCAAGCAGTCAAAAAGATCGTTAAAAATGCTGATAAATTCAGCAGTTCCCTCTGCGTCTTGGGGCAATGCTTCAAAGCTTATATGAGTGCACAAGGCTGCCGCCACACTGTGACTAAGCACTTGTGTAGCGTGCTTAACCTTCATCTTGTCGAAATTCGACGGATTAATATGTTTTGATGTCAACTTCGGCATGGAGCGAATCTTGAACGAGCTATCTTTTTCAAAAACCTTCTCTAGATATTTCCATCAAGCAGTAAAACTTTTTCTCCTACTGACAAATCCAATATCATACTTCAAAAGATTGTTGCGTGTTGCTTTAAGAAGATGAGGTACATCGAACATGCAGAAATATTGATTTTCGTTTAAGGTAAAGTAAGGGCATTGTTCACATACTCCTAATAAACTGGCAAGTTTGAGAAAGTTAGATCCCATATCTGATACCATTCCTAGCACATTTAATTCAATTTTTTCGATGTGTCCTATCACGCTCGCAATTATTCCTTGAAGTGAAAGCGAATTGCAAGAGTTGTTCACAAAGTAGAAAGCTATTGGCTGTTCCCACTTGCTGAATACTCCTCTTGCCATCACAACCAAAGCTGATGTTGCCAAAAGTGAATTTCTTTCCGTTCCAATGTCTTCCAAACCGAATAATTTATCAGATTTTGTGTCGTAAAACACATTAGATTTAAGGGACATTTCTTCCATGCAAAGTATGCATTTTCGGGCGTTTTTATTCATTTTGTACACATTGAGTTTTAGCGCTGCAAGCATCTGCTGATTTATTCCAGGATGAACCTCCATGCCATGAAGCCACCTTGCTAATGTTGGTTTGGAAGGTAAGTCAAAAAGTTTTGCTATGATGCTATAAGCACTACCACTAATATAAAAAATAGAAAGAGCCAATGACTTTATTTCAGCTTTATAACGTCTCCCCTTCTTTTTCTTTTTATTCTTCTTCTTATGCAAATGAACGTGTTTCAATATTTCAAATCCAAAATGTTTGTTTTATCCGTTCAACTTTGCAACCAAAACCAAAATTTTTTTATCATTTGTGCAATAGTTTTGAAAACGAACATAGATTGACCCACTCTAAATCACGAATTCTACATCAGCATCATCAAAAAACAACTTTATAGCAAACTGTAACATTATTTTGACCATTCTGCAAAGTTTGGTTGGTTTCATTTACCCACGTACAACACAATCAACAAAAACGTTAAGAAATGACCTGTATTTGTCAACAGTTTAAACTTTGAGTCAAAAAATTGTATTTCAATGCGTAACTTTCATGAGCAACAAAAATTTCAACTCAAGCCAATCATAAATTGTGCAAAAGAACGTGTTTCAATATTTCAAACCCAAAAACTTTGTTTTATCCGTTCAATTCAGCGACAAAAACCAAATTCATGTAAAAATTCTCTATCGTTTGTGCAATACCCACACTAAATTACGAAGTCCACATCACCTTGATCTGAAAACGACTGTATAGCAAATTATAACATTATTTTGACCATTCTGCAAGTTTTGGTTGGTTTCATTTTCCCAAATACAACACAATCAACAAAAACGTTAAGAAATGACCTGTATTTGTCAACAGTTCGAACTTTGAGTCAAAAAATTATATTTCAATGCGTAACTTTCATGAACAACAAACTTTTCAACTCAAAACAATCATAAATCATGCAAATGAACGTGTTTCATTATTTCAAACCCATAAAAGTTGTTTCATCTGTTCAGTCCGCAACAAAAACCAAATTCATGTAAAGATTCTTTGTCATTTGTTCAATACCCACACTAAATTGCCAAGTCTACATCAGCATGATTTGAAAACGACTGTATAGCAAAGTGTGATATTATTTTGACCATTCTGCAGTTTTGGTTGGTTTCATTCACCGAAGTACAAAACAATCAACAAAAACGTTAAGAAATGACGTGTATTTGTCAACAATTCGAACTTTAAGTCGAAAAAATTACTTCAATGCGCAAAACGACCCATAAGGATATATAATGACCCATACGGATTAATTAGAACCCATTAAGACACATAAAAACGCATTACACCTATAAAGACCTATTAGGACCCGTAAGGATGCATTTGAATTTATAAGGACCTATATAAGGACCCATAAGGACTCGTAAGGACCAATACGGCCACATAAGGACGCATTAGGACTTATAAGGACACATAAGGACCCATAAAGACCCATAGGGACGCATTAGGACCTATACGGACGTATAAGGACCCAAAACGACACATAGGGACACATAAAAACGCATTTGGCTTATAAGGAACTATTGAGACTAGTTAGGACGCATTAGGACTTAAAAAGACAAATCAAGACCCATAAAGAAACATAAGGGCACATAAGGACGCATTACTACCTATAAGTACCCATAAGGACCCATAAGGACGCATTGGGACCTATAAAGATCTATAAGGACGCATTGAGAACTATATAGACTTGTTAAGACCCGTAAGGACGCATTAGGACTTATAAAGACGTATAAGGACCCATAAAGACACATAAGGACCCATCAGGACGCAATTGGACCTGTAAGAAACTAAAAGGAACCATAAGGACGCATTAGGATCTATAAAAACCTATAAGAACCCATAAAGACACACAAAAACCAATAAGGACCTATAGGGATGCATTAGGACTTATAAGGAACTATAACGACCCAAAAGGACACATAAGGACCCATTAGGACGCATTAGGACCTACAAGGCCCTTTAAGGACGCCATAGGACCTATAAGGATTTAGAAGGACCGATAAGAACACATAAGGACCCATAAAGCTGCATTGGTACAGAAAAAGACCCATAAGGACACATACGGATTTGTGAGAACCCATAAGGACCGAGAAGAACACATGAAGACCTATGAGGACCCATAAGAACGCATCAGGAACTATAAGGACGATTAGAGCCTCATTAGGACTTTAAAGGACCTATAAAAACATATCGAGACACAAAGGGATCCATTAGGATGCATCAAGACATACAAAGACCTGTAAGAACCCATAAACACACATGAAGACCCATAATGATCCATAGGGACGCATTAGGATCTATAGGGACCAATAAGGACCCATTAGAAATTATAAGGACCCATAAGAAAACATGAGGACGCATTGGGACCTATAAGGACCTATTAGGACCCGTATGGACGCTTTAGGACTTATATAGCCTGTTTACATGGGCTCTTTTTGGAACCAGTTCTTAGTTCTAGTGCCTGAATTTTGCTGAGTCACACACAAAAAAGGTTTGCTGAGTCACACACAAAACCTTTTTTGTGTGTGACTCAGCAAAATTCAGGCACTAGAACTAAGAACTGGTTCCCAAAAGTGCACATGTAAACAGGCTAATAAAGACCTATAAGGACCCATTAAGACCCAAAGGACACATTGGGACCTTCAAAAACCTATAAGGACCCGTAAGGACGCATTGCCACTTTTAAGGACCTATTATGTCTCGTAAGGACGCTCTAAAGTTTAGAAAGATTTAAAGCGACCCATAAGAACACATAAGGACCCATAAAGACGCATTAGGACCTATAAGGACATATAAGGAATCATAATTTTGCATTAAGCCTTCTAAAGATTCAAAAGAACTCGTAAAGACTCATTTGGACCTATAAGGACCTATAAGGAACTATAAAGACCCACAAAGACGCATTGGGAACTATAAGGACCTATTAGGACCCGTAAAGACGGATTAGGACTTATAAGGACCTATAAGGACCCATAAAACAGATAAGGACTCATAAGGACGCATTAGGACCTATAAGGACCTATAAAACCCCTTAAGTACGCATTAGGACCTATATGACCCTATAAGGACCCATAAAGACACACAAAAACCCATAAGAACTCATAAAGATGCACTAGGACTTATAAGGACCTATAAGGACACATAAGCACACATAAAGACCCATAAGGATTCATTGGGACGCGTTAAAACGTATAAGAACCTATAACGACCCCTAAGAACTCGTTATTACTTATAAAGACATATAAGGACCCATAAAAACACATAGGGGCCCATAAGGACAAATAGGGACGCATTAGAACTTATCAAGATTTATAAAGACCCATAAAGACACATAGAGAACCACAAAGACCCACAAGGACGCATTGAAAATTATAAGGAACAATGAAAACCAAAAGGACACACAAGGACCCCTAAGGACCCATAGGGACGCATTAGGACCTATAAAGACCTTTAAGGACACATAAAAACACATAAGGACCCATAAGGACACATAAAGACAGATTGGGACCTATAATGACATATTAGGTCCCGTAAAGACGCATTAAGACCAATAAAGACTTGAAAGGACACATTAGAACACATAAGCACCTATGAAGATTTTATAACGACCTAAAAGGTCCCAAAAGACTTTTAGGTCCTAATGCGTCCTTATGGGTACTTATGGGTCCTTATTGGTCCTTATAAATCCTGATAGATGTATGTGCGTCCTTATGGGTCGTTATGCGTCCTTATGGGTTGTTATTGGTTCTTATAGATCCTTATGCATCGTTATGGGTCCTTAGGGGCCATATTGGTACCTATAGGTCCTAAAAGGTTCTTATACGTCCTAATGGGTCCTTATTGGTCCATATTATTCCTAATAGGACCTAATGCGTCCTTATGGGTCCTCATTGATTCTTATGGGTCCTTATGTCTCCATATTGGTCTTTATAGGATCTTATGCATCCTTATGGGTTCTTTTGGGTCCTTATAGATCCTTATGCGTCCTTATGGATTCTAATGGGTCCTTAAGGGTTCTTATGTGTCCTTATGGGACCTTATGGGTCCTTGTGGGTTCTTATGAGTTCTTATAAGTCCTTATGCGTCCTTATGAGTCCTTATGGGTCTTTAATAGGCCTTATGCATCTTTATGGGTCCATATGGGTCCTTATAAGTCCTTATGCGTCCTTATGGATCCTAATGCGTCCTTATGCGTCTTTATGGGCCCTTATGGGTCCTTATAGGTCCTTATTCGTCCTTATGGATTCTAGCGGGTCTTTACGGGTCTTCATGGGTCCTTATGCGTCCTCCTGGATTCCAATAGGTCCATATGGATCCTTATGGGTCCTTATGCGTCCTTATGGGTCTTAATGGGTTCTTATAGGTCCTTATACGTCCATATGTGTCTGTGTGATATCTTATAGGTCCTTATGCGTCCTTATGGGTTCATATAAGTACTTATAGGTCCTTATGCGTCCTTATACGTCCTTATTCGTCTTTATGGATTCCAATGGGTACTTATGGGTCCTTATGGGTTTTTATAGGTCCTTATGCGTCCTTATGGATTCTAGTGGGTCATTGTGGGTCCTTCTAGGTTCTTGTAGATTCTTATGGATTTTAATGGGTGCTTGTGGGTCCTTGTGGGTTCTTATGCGTTCTTATGGATTTTAAAAGATTCTTATGGGTCTTTGTGTGTTCTTATGCTTCCTTAGCGGTCCTTTTGGGTCCTTTTAGGTCCTTGTGCGTCCTTATGGGTCCCTATGGGTCGTTATAAGTCCTTATGCGTCCTTATGGGTCCCTATGGGTTGTTATAAGTCCTTATGCATCGTTATGAGTCCTTATGGATCCATATTGGTCCGTATAGGTATTTATGCATTCTTGTGGGTCCTTTCGGGTCCTCATGGGTCTTAATTGGTCCTTTCAGGTCTTAATAGTTTCTTATGCGTTTTAATGGGTCCTTATGGGTCCATATTGGTCCTTATAGCTCCTTATGCGTCCTTATGGGTCCTTATAGGTCCTTGTGCGTCCCTATGGGTCCTTATGGGTCCCTATAATTTCTTATGCGTCCATATGGATCCTTATGAGTTCGTATAGGTTCTTATGTATCCGTATGAAGTCAAATTTATTCTTATGGGTCCTTATAGGTCCTTATGCGTCTTTATGGATTCTAATTTGTCCTTGTGGGTCCTAATAGGGCCTTATCCATCCTTATGGATTCTAATAGGTCCTTATAGGTCCTTATGTGTGCTTATGGGTTCTTATGTTTCCCATGGGTCCTCATGGGTTCTTATAGGTCCTTATCATGCTTATGGGTCCTTATAGGTCTTTATTATCCTGTTTACATGTGCACTTTTGGGAACCAGTTCTTAGTTCTAGTGCCTGAATTTTGCTGAGTCACACACAAAAAAGGTTCTGAATTACGTTTCTGAATTAGGAATTGTGTGTGACTCAGCAAACCTTTTTTGTGTGTGACTCAGCAAAATTCAGGCACTAGAACTAAGAACTGGTTCCCAAAAGAGCCCATGTAAACAGGCTATATAGGTCCTAATGGGTCCTTATAGGTCTTTTTAGATCCTTATGCGTCTTTATGGTTTCTTATAGGTGCTTAGAGGTCTTTATGCGTCATTTTGGGTCCATATGGGTCCTTATAGGTCCTTCTGCATGTTTATGGATTCCAATGTGTCTTTATGGGTCTAAACAGGTCCTTATTTGTCCTTGTGGATTCTGATGGGTCCGTATGGGTTCTCATAGGTCCTTATGCGTCCTTATGGACTTTAGTTGGTCCTTATGGGTCATTAATGGTCGTTATCGGTTCTTATAGGTCTGTATCCGTATAGTTATGGGTTCCTATGGGTCCTTGTATGTCCTTATGTGTCCTTATGCAATCTAATGGGTCGTTATGATCCTTATTGGTCCTTATAGGTCTCTATAGGTCTTTATTGGTTCTTATCGGTCTGTATGCGTCCTTTCGGGTCGATTTTTTTCCTAATAAGTCTTTATGCGTCCTTATGGGTCCTTATAAGTCGTTATGCGTTTTTGTGGAATTTAATGGGTCCTTATGGGTCCTTATGGATCCTTATTTGTCCTTATGGATTCTAATGATTCCTTATGGATCCTTACGAGTCTTTATTTGTCCTTATTCGTCCTTATGCGTCTTTATAGGTCCTTTTGCATCCTTTTGGGTCTTTATTGGTCCATATAGGACCTTATGCGTCCTTATGCAGCCTTATGGGTGCTTATAGGTCGTTACACATCCTTATGGGTCATTATGGGTTCTTATAAGTCCTTATGAGTTCTTATGGGTCGTTATAGGTCTTTACAGGTGATTATGCATCTTTATGGAATCCAATGGTTTCTTATGGGTCCTTATAGGTCTTTATGCGTTCTTATGGGTCCTTTAAAGACCCATTGGAAGCCTTAAGGACGCATAAGAACTATAAGGACACATTAGGACCCATTAGAATCCTTATAGAGGCATAAGGACCTATATAGACACATAAAGACCGCTTAAAATCCATAAGGACGCATAAAGATTTGTAAGGACCCAAATGGACCAATTAGAATCCTTAAGGAAGCATAAGGACCTATTACGACCTACAAGAACCCATTTGAATCTGTAAGAACGCATAAGGACCTTTAAAAACCCATAAGGACTCATTAGAATCCTTAAGGACGCATAAGGACCTGCAAGGACATATAAGGACCCATTAGACTCTGAAAGGATGCATAAGGATCTATAAAGACCCACAAGGACCCATTAGAATCAATAAGTACATATAAGGACCCATCAGGACCCATAGGGAACCATTAGAATCCATAAGGACGCAGTAGGACGCATAAGGACCATAAGGACCATAACGATCCATATGGACACTTTACAACCCATAAGGATGCATAAGGAGATATAAGGACCCATATGGACCCATTACAATCCTTAAGGACGAATAAGGACCTATATGGACCCACAAAGACCTATTAGAAACCATAAGGACGCATGAGGACCTATAAGGACGCATAAGGCCCCATTAAAATCTATAAGGACCCATAAGGACTCATACAAACGCATAAGGGCCTATAAGGACCCATAAGGATCGATTAGAATCCATAAGGACGCATAGGGATTTGTAAGGGCCCATAAGGACCTATTAAAATCCTTAAGGAAACTAAAGGACCTCTAATATAAGAACCCATAAAAACCGATTAAAATGCATTGGAACCCATAGGAGTTAAAAAAACCTAAGAATCCATAAAAACCCATCAGTACCCATAAGAACCAAAATGAACCCATATAAAACCATAAGAAACCAAAAGAAATCATGAAAACCCGAAAGAACCAATCAGAAAAGATAAGAACACTAAAGAATGATTAAGAATCTATAAGAACTCGCAAGAACCCATAAGAATCCACATGAACCCATAAGGACGCATAGGGACACATTAAGATCCACTAAGACCGATGAGGACCCATGAGAACTCATAAGGACGCTTAAGGACCCAAAAGGACTATTAAGAACCCATAATGACCCACAAAAAAACGTAAAGACCCATAAGGACGAATAATGGCACATAAACATCCATGAGGACATATGGGGACCCACGACGAACCATAAGGACCCATAAGAGTATATATAAACCTATAAAAACCCATACGAATGCATAAGAACCCACAAACACCCATAAGAACGCTTAAGAACCCATAAGAAACCATAAGGACACATACGAACCTGAAAGAATACATAAGAAACCATAAGAACCTACAAGAACGCATGAGAACCCACAAAAAATTATAAAGACCCATAAGGACCTATAACGACCCACAAGGACCCAAACGGACGCGCAAGGACCCATAAGGACCCATAGGGACCCACAAAAACCCATAAAGACCAATTAGTACCCATAAGGACACATAAGGACCCATAAAGACACATAAAGACCCATAAGAACCCATAACTATCCATAAGGACCCATTAAGAGCCATAAAGACCATAAGGACAGATGAGGACCGATAAGGCCAGATGAGGACCCATAAGGACCCATAAGCACCCATAAGAACCCATAAGGATGCATGAGGACACCTAAAGTCCCATAAGGACCCATGAGAACCCAAATAGACCCATAAGGAACCATACGGAAGCATAAGGATCGATAATCACACATAAGAATCTATAAGAACGCATAAGAACCCATTGGAACCCATAAAAACCTATATAGTGTAGGCCCATAAGCACCCATATGGGTACATAAGGGCCCATAAGAACCCATTAGGACACATAAGGACCCAAAAAGACCCATAGTGACCTATAAGGACGCATAAAGACCCATAAGGATCCACAAAAATCAATAAGGACCCACGAACATCCATGAGGACTCAAGAGGACCCATAAGGACCCATAACGACACATAAGAACTCATAAAGACCCATTAAGACCCAAAAAGACCCATGAAGACCCATAGGGACCAATAAGGGAACATAAGGACCCATAAGGTTGCATGAGGCCCATTAAAACGCATCAAGACCCATAAAAACCCATAAGGACCCATGAGGACCAATAAGGACACATAAAGACTTACAAAAACCAACCAGGACTCATTAGGACCCATAAGGATCTGTAGCAATTATAAAAACACATAAGAACCCATAAGAACCAACAAAAACCAATAAAACCCATAAGATCCAAAAAAAAACATACGAACGCAGAAGAACACATAAGAACCCATAGAATAACATAAGGATACATAAAGAGCCATAAGTAAGTAAGTAAGTAAGTAAGTATTTATTTTGCCAATTATCACAAACATAAAGCACGAATGAATAAACAATAAACTAAATGTGCATAATGGCAGGAAGCACCGAAAAAACCGTTAGGTTATCAAGTCAAGATGCTCCCTGATGTAGATGCAGTCAACAGTTAATCTAAAACATTAATAAATCAAAAGAAAATAAATAAATCGACGAGAAAAAAAAACCAAAAACAAATAATAGTTAATAACGATTTAGAAGATTTTTTTTTGAATTTATTTTTAGAAGAAATCCAATGCATACTTTTATAGTTACTGTTCAATTCACTCCATAATTTGTTCCCTCTGTATGAAAGTTGGTTTTTGCAAAAATTTTTATTAACACGAGGTAGAAAATACGTAGCGGAATCTTTGAATCTTGTATCGTGAACATGTGTAGAGTTAATATTTGTAAACGAATTGTAAAATACTTCGGGTAATTTACCATGATGTAATTGATACATAAATTTGTAAAGTTCAAATTCGTATATTTCATTAATTTTTAAAAATTGTAAAGCGCTGTATAATTTTGTAGTTGGGGTTTCAATACCACATGATAAAATTATCCTTAGAATTCTATTTAATCTTACTCATAGACATTCTATACGTGTTTTGTCAGCTGTCCCCCATACAATAATGCCGTATTGAATTCTGCTGTATACAAGGCTATAATAAAGCATGCAAAGAGTTTCTTTGTTTACGTAATTGCGCAACCTGTAAAAAACTCCAGAAAAACGAGCAAGCTGATGAGATAAGTAATTAACATGGGAAGACCAGTTTAAAGTGTCATCTATAAACAAGCCTAAATATTTAACCGTAGAGGAACGTTTCAATGTTTTGTCATTTAGATGGATCACGAAGTTTTCATGCACCGTTTTTTTTGGTTGTTTATGTATCAACAGAGAATTTGTTTTTGAATAATTTAAAGACAATTTGTTTTTGCAAAGCCAATAATCAACATGTCGAATTTGCTCATTTACCTTTGTTTCAAGTGTTTCTAAATTTTTATCAGCAAGCATCAAAAGTGTGTCGTCAGCAAATAGAGTCGTATGGAATTGAGATATATTGGGAAGATCATTTACGTATAACAAAAACAATAAAGGCCCTAAACATGATCCTTGTGGAATCCCACACCTAACTGGTCTATTACATGAAACAGAATTAGAAACAACAGTACATTGAAGTCTATCTGTTAAATAACTCTGAAAGAGTTCATGAGCAACACCTCTAATGCCAAATGAGCGATATAGTTTTTCAAGTAATATAGTATGATTAACAGTATCGAAGGCTTTAGATAAATCAAGAAATATGCAACAGGTGTATAAATCTTTATCAATATTTTGAAGTAGTTGGTCGTATATTTTACTAATTGCATGTATTGTGGATGAATTTTGTCTAAACCCGAATTGATTTTTATTTAGAAGATGATATTTTTCCAAAAAATGTATTAAACGATGGTAAATAATTTTTTCCAATATTTTATCAAATTGAGACAATAGCGATATTGGTCTATAGTTAGTTGCTTTTGATTGATCTCCTTTTTTGAATATGGGAACAACCTCAGCAACTTTTAAACAATTAGGAAATACACCAGATTTAAAGCACATATTAAAAAGTTTGCTAAGTATTGGTGCAATAATTACTTTGCTTAATTTAAGGAATTTTGTCTCTACATCCTTAGATCTAGTTGCCTTTTTAGCAGAAAGAGAATCTATAATGTTTATAATTTCATTGGTAGTAGATGGTGCTAAGAAGAATGAGTTGTTTATTTTTGTACTGGTAAATGATTTTGTATATGATATGCCATCAAGATCAGCCGAGGATATTGACTCTGCCATCTTGGGACCGATATTAACAAAGTGCTCATTCAAACTTTCCGCAATTTCATCAGAGTTGGTAAGGATTTTTCCGTTTTCGGTTATCAGCTCAGTAGGGTCAACTCGAGCTTTTGTTTTAATACTTGCCAGTTCGTTCACAATTTTCCATATTTTATTGCTATCACCTTTGTTATCTTTCAACAACTCATGATAATGCATTCGTTTGGCACCATTTATAGTTCGATTTAATGTATTACGATACGCTTTGTATTCAGAGCTCTCTAAACTATTTTTGGTTTTTAAGTATTTTTGAAACAATTGATTTTTTTTACGAATAGATTTTAATAAACTCGATGACAGCCAAGGTTTTGATTTAATTTTCTTTTCTTTTCTACTGGCTCTTCTCATAGGTGCATGGTTATTTATTGTCTCGGTAAACACCGAGACAAATTTTTCAAAATTTTCATTTACACAAACTTTCTCATTAAAATACAACATATCCAGCGCAGCACTTAAATCTCCTAGAAAAAATTTAGTATCAAATTTAGACATGTCTCGAATTAACATGGGTTCCTTGTGGATGATATCTAATTTTTTTGTAGGTACAGTAATGAAAGTACCAAGGTGATCTGATAAATCTGCGCCGAGAGTTATACCAGATAAATACTTTTTGTTTGGGTTGTTGGTGTAAACGTGGTCTAAAAGAGTTTCACTACAATCTGTTATCCTAGTTGGTTTGTTTATTGTGCATTTTACTGAGCAACCTATTAAACTATCAGCATACATTCTTACGTGATGTTTTTGTTCTAATTGAAGCAGGTCAATATTAAAATCACCGACTGCGTAATACTCAAGTTTTTGAAGATTAAGTTTATGAAACGTGTTAGTTAGTTGAGCAGAAAATAAGTTAATATGCTCCACGGTGCTAACAGGATGTCTGTATACAACTCCCAGTACTAAAGGCTTTTCTTTGTCTCGATTCTTATCCACATGTTCTCTACAGCTCATCTACATTAATTGAAAATTCTTCGAGAAGCGAAAACTTGATTTTTTCTTTGATGTAAAACCCTACACCTCCAGCGAGCGTCGAACTATTCACATGAATGAATTTATAACCTGGTAGCTCAATATTACCACTGATACAATTTTCTTTCAATTTAGTTTCAGTTAGAGCTATTATTTCCGGTTGTTTTTCAAGCTCACTGAGATATTGTGACATTTTATCAATATTTTTTGCAAACTTCGAATATTAAAGTGAACTATTAAAACGTCATCACGTCGATAGCGAAACGCATTATTTAGGGAGTAAGTGGTAAAATATTTACATTCGTTAAATAGCACGTCTTGGTATTCATTATCGATGAGGCTTTTGATTGATGCATTATCATGAGCAGTGTTTGAAATGTTAGAGGCAGCACTAGAACAATGCCGAGTTGACCCCAAGTAACCTTCGATACTGTAACAAGCATTGCATTTAAATCGAGCGACTAAATCTGGGAATTGATCAATTTGCGTAGAACAGGTCACATGATTACGTAATCGGCAATTGACACATACAATGCTATCATTTAGTACACCAAAATTAGAACAAGTTTTGCAAACAAATTCGATAGATGAGGAAGTCATTTTATGTTGAGTAATATCAATATCTGACAAAAAAATTACACGCAATTAAAATATTATGTATATTATTAAATAGCCTTACTATCACTCTCGCTATCAGACTGATATATGGACACATAAAGACCCATTAGGACGCATAGGGACCAATCAGGACGCATAAGGGCATATCAGGACCTATAAGTACACATAAGGTTGCATATGGACTTTCAAAGACCCATAATAACCCATAAAAAGCCATAAGAAACCATAGGAACGCAAAAGAAATCATAAGGACACATAAAAAACCATAAACACCAATAAGGATCCATGAGGACCAACTAGGACTTTGAGGACCCATAAGGAAACAAAAAACACCCATGAAGACCGATAAGGACCCATACGGACACCTAAGGACACATAAGAACACTTAAGTACCCATACAAAATTATAAGGACCCATAAAGACCCATAAGAACCCATAAGGACCCATAAGAACCCATAGGGACCCATAAGGACCTATAAGGATCTTTAAAGACCCCTAAGGACCAATAAGGATCCATAAGGACCCACAGTGACCCATAAGAACCCAAAAGGACCCAGAAGACCTCATAACGACCAATTAGGACCATAGATTGGCACAAGTCCATTAATCATTAATCAGTTAATAACGAAGCTATCTCTTTCATTTATTCGTTAATCCGATAAAAAGTTTTTTCATGTTAACAGAATAATATAACTTCGGTTAAGTTTTGTTAACTTCCGTTAAGGTTTTTATCAGTATTATCTTGCACCATTCATTCATCGTAGCAGTACAAACCAGTTTGCACTGGTAACACTTGTTGCGTATTAGCACGAGTTTTATAGAAGAAAGCGAAAAACGAGCTCTTTTTTTGTGGTAAATAGCAAGCTGCGCCTCATCAGTCTATTAAATCGCTGTTCACAATTTTCAAAGATTTTCTCATCGCAGTTTCGTTAGTGCATTTGAACTTATTTTTATCTTGAAATTAGATTACACTATAAAATGTAACTTCCAAAACTCATAAAGACCACAATAGCAATAAATATTTCCTTGCAATCAGCTCAACAGCGTCAATACGTGTTCTAAAAGCCAGTGAACAAAAAGAAATGTAACATAAACTCAAAATACTAACGAGTTAATGGACTTTTAAAACTTCCTTTAATTAAAGCTGAAAAGAACGGAATAACGTTAAAGGAGGTGCGAAGTTATGAAGCTAATATTTTGCACTAACTTGCCCACCTATGGTTAGCACCCATAAGAACCCATAAAGACCCATAAGGACCCATAAAAACCAGGAATCATAAGGAACCATAAGGACAAACAAGGACCCACAAAGACCCATAAGAACCCAACAAAAACCCATAAGAACTTTTCAGGACCAATTAGGACCCATAGGAACTCATAAGAACCCATAAGTACCCATAAGGACAAGAACCCATAAAGACCCATACAGACCAAGAAGGACCCATAAAAACCCAAATAGGTCCTTATTGGTCCTAATGGGTTTGCATGGGGCCTTATGGGTCCTTATTGGTCCTTATGGGTCCCAATGGGTCTTTATTTGTCCTAATGAATTCTTAGTGGTCCTTATGGGTCCTTATTGGTCCTTATGGGTTTTAATGGGTTTTTATTGGTCCTTACTGATCCTGATGCGTCCTTATTGGTCCTTATGGGTCCTTACAGGTCCTTTTTGGTCCGTATGGGTCCTTATTGGTCATAATGGGTCCTTATTGGTCCTTAAAGGCCTTATTGGTTGTTTTGGGTCTTTATTGGTCTTTAGTGGTCCTTATTGGTCCTCACGGGTGCGTTATGGTCTTAATGGGTCCTCATTGGTCCTTAAATATCCTTATTGGTCCTTATGGATTCTTATGGGTCCTTAGTGGTCCTTGTGGGTCCTTATGGGTTCTTATTGGTCCTTAATGGTCCTTATATGTCCTTATAAATCCTTAAGCATCCTAATGGGTCCTTGTGGGTCTTTATTGGTCCTTATCGGTCCTGATAAGTTGTTGTGGGTCCTTATGTGTTCTTATGGGTCTTTCTAGATCCTTACAAGTCCTTATAGGTCTTTATTCGTTTTTAGGGATCCTTATGGGTTTTTATGGGTCCTTATTGGTCCTTATAGGTCCTTCTAGGTCCTTATAAGTCTTTATGCGTTTTTATGGGTCCTTATGGGTCCTTATGCGTCCATATTTGTTGTCCTGGGTGCTTATAGGTCCTTATGTGTCCTTATGGGTCTTTATGTGTCCTTATGGGTTGTGTAAGTCTCTAATGGTCCTTCTAGGTCCTTACAAGTCCTTGTAGGTCTTTACGCGCTTTTAGGAGTCCTTATGGGTCTTTATGGGTTCTTATTGGCAGTTATAAGTCCTTATAACTCCTTAGAAGTCCTTATAAATTCTTGTGGGTCCTTATGGGTCCCCATGCATGCTTTGGGTCTTTATGGGTCCTTATGGGCCTTACGCGTCCTTATGCGTCCTTATGCGTTCTTATGGGTCCTTATGGGTCCTTATTGGTCCTTATAGTTCGTTGTAGGTCTTTATGCGTCCTTCTGGTTCCTTCTTTGTCCTTATGCGTTGCTATGGGTTCTAATGGATCTCTGAGGGTTCTTATAGGTTTTATGTGTTCTTATGGGTTCTTTTGGGTTCTTGTGTGTTCTTATGTGTTGTTATGGGTTATCAAGGGTTTTTATGGTTTTTAACAGGTTCTTAGGGGTCCTTATGTGTCCTTACGTGTCCTTCTGGGTCTTTATGGGTCTTTGTGGGTCTTTATGGGTCCTTTTGGATCCTTATGAATCCTTATGGGTCCTCATGTGTCCTCATGGGTCTTAATGGGTTTGTATGGGTCCTTATGCATGGTTATCGGTCTTTATGGGTCCTTGTGTGTCTTTGTGGGTCTTTTTGGGTCTTTATGGATCTTTATGTGTTTTTATGGGTTCTTATAGGTTTTTATGGGTTTATATGTGTTTTTATGTGTCTTTCCCAAGCAACAAAAAACGTAAATAAAAGGTTGCAAAAGGTTTTGTTTTGGTTAAAAAAAAACGCTTCGTTTTTATGTGTTCAAAACTTTCCTTTAACGTTTTTGCTGAAACCGAATCTTCGAAAATAGGTATATTTTTGGTTTCCAAATCAACGTTTTTGTGCAATGTTTTTGAAATGTTTTTTTAACTTTTTTGCTGAAATCCAACTTTTGAAAATTTGCTTTATTTTGGTTTCCCAATCAACGTTTTCAGTGTAAGGTTTTCAAAACGTTATTTTTACGTTTTTCCAAAACCGAATGTTTAAAAATGCGTTTAGTTTTGTTTTCCAAATCAACGTTTTGGGCATAAAGTATTTTAAACGTTTTTTTCAAGGTTTTGCTTAAATTGAAATTTTGAAAATACGCTTAATTCTGGTTTCCAAATCAACGTTTTTGGTGTAAGGTTTCTAAAACGTTTTTTTACGTTTCTTTAAATCCGAACTTTTGAAAATACGTTTAGCTTTGGTTTCCAAATCAACGTTTTTGTTATAAATAATTTAAAACGTTTTTTAAACGTTTTTGCTTAAATTGAAATTTTGCCAATACGCTTAATTTTGGTTTCCAAATCAACGTTTTGGCAGAAGGTTTTTAAAACGTAATTTTGCGTTTTTCTAAATCCGAACTTCTGAAAATACGTTTAGCTTTGGTTTCCAAATCAACGATTTTGGCGTAGAATATTTAAAATGTTTTTTAACGTTTTGCTTTAATTGAAATTTTAAAAGTACGCTTAATTTTGGTTTCCAAATCAACGTTTTTGGTATAAGGTTTTTAAAACGTTATTTTTTACGTTTTTGCAGGAACCAAATTTTCAAGACCATGTTTTGAAAATTTGGCTTTTAGTGATAACGAAATAACGTTTTCAGTGATGTTTCTAAGACGTTGTTTTTACGTTTTAGTAAATGCAAACTTTTGAAAATTAGTTGAATTTCAAAACATTTTTATTGGTGAGTTTTAAAGGTTGTCTTGGCGTTTTAGTATGAACTAACTTTACGTTGCTCTTTTAAATTTTACAACTAACATTTTTGTAAATTTTTAGAATTATTATGATTTTACAAGTAACATTTGCGTAATTATCATTCAGCGTATATATATTTTTTTTATTACAAAATTGCAAGAAACTTTACTAGTAACGCTTTTGTAATTTTACATGAAGATATATTGTATTAACCGCTGTAATCATTTTTTCCATCTCTGGTTTATTTTTTGCTTGTGGTTTTTTACCATTATATAAATTTATCGCTTCAAGAATTTTTACTTCGCGATCCATAAATCAGGCTAAAGGCTCAGCTAATTCATAATACACAGGGACGTGCGGTCATGGGAAGCAGATGAGGCCGTGCATCACCTGTAGAATTGTACAAAGGAAAACAAAAATAAAACTATATAATTAAAATAAATTGTTTTCACACAAATCAAAATATTTATCAAGAACGTGATTAAATTTTGATCATATTTACTTTTTTTGTGTATTCACTGCTTTTATGTTTTGTTTTTCGCATTCAAACGCCCAAACTATTTGGTGTAATTGCTATCTCTACGGCGTGCCGTTGAGAATCGCTTCAAATATGCGAAGTGATGAGGCACTGTCGATAGTGCGTCACTTCAACCAAACAAATTTTAATATACGAACCAAAAGCATTCCTTTTTTTCTCAGAAAAATCGCGGACAACACATAGGTCTGCCTAGTGCTTTTGAATCTGATTTTGCGGCGAGCCTCAAAAACATGACGTCATAAAATGAGAAAGAGTCGAAGAATTTTTTTTGTAGTCTTTCGTTCCTTGTGAGATTGAACAAGTTACTTTTGTAGCGAAATAACAACAATTTAATACGAGGAAATGAACGAAAAAGGAAGAAAATTTAAGTCTCAAAGCTGAGAGACTTTTCCATACTAAGTTTTTTATCTAAACTTGAAATTATAACTAGAAGAAAACCAATTTGAAAGATTTGCTCGAGACATGAATTCGAAAAAATCCCTCATTTCAGAAAAAATAGAACCGTACTCAAGAAGAGTGGTTGCGCCAAAAAAATCGTCATTTTTGCTTTCATGTTTTTAAGAAACAATAACGCGCAAAAACTTCATATTAAGAAAGAGTGAAAAACCGATAGAAGTCGCGTTTAAGCAAGCAACTACAGTAAGCACTTCGTTGAAAAAATTGCCTTGTGTTCTTTTTGAATCGAGGTTCGTTCTGTTTGAAAAAACAAAGAACAATTAATCCAAACATGCAAGCTTCTATTGCAACCATGCAAAAATTCATGAAAATTTATAATGGAAAAAAATAGCGTAATAACAAAACGCATAAAACTGCATAACGATCTGGAAGGACCAATATGGACCCAAAGGCACACATAAGGACCCATAAGGACCCATGAGGACCTATAAGGACCTATAAAGATTTTTAAGGATCCATAATTACCTATAAGGACCCACAAGGATGCATAAGGACCACTAGGGACCTATAAGGACCAATATGGACCCATAAGGACACACAAGGATATATAAGGACGTCTAACGACCTATAAGAACCTATAACGACCAATAAGGACCCACAAGGACACAAATGAACCCATAAGGACGCGAAACGACCTATATGGACCAATAAGGACCCATAAGGACGCATAAGGACCTATAAGGACCTATAACGACCAATAAGGACCCTTAAGGACACATACGAACCCATAAGGTAGCCTAACGATCTATAAGGACCAATAAGGACCCGTAAGGACGCATATGGACGTATATGGACCTATGAGGACCAATTAGGAACCTTAAGGACACATAAGAACCCATAAGGACGCATAAGGACCTAGAAGGACCTATGAGGACCTACACAGACCTTTAAGGACCCATAAGGATCCATAAGGACCCATAAGGACGCATAAGGACCTATAAGGACCAATAAGGACCCATAAGGACCCGCAAGGACACATAAAGACCTATAAGGACCTATAAGGTTCTGTAAGTTCCCTTTTATACCGATCAGTGGTCGAGTGGATAGAGCGTCTGCTACTGAAGCGGTAGACTCGGGTTCGATTCCCGGTCGGGTCAAACCAAAGACTATAAAAATTGGTATTCACAGCTTCCCTGCTTGACGTTCAGCAATCAAAGGGATAGTGTGAAGCCTCCGCCGTGTGTGGTAGACAGGTGGCAGCTTGACTCGAAGACCGAAAGGTCCCTTCGCTGTCTCCTGGCCAAGGCAACTTGGTGAATAAAACCTAATTACAATTACAATTACAATAAGGACCATTAAAGACGCACAAGGACTCATAAGGAACTATAGAGACCCATAAGAAGTGTTAACGTTGGGATTGGGGTTGGGATTTGGATTGGGGCTGTGGTTGGGGTTGGGTTTTGGTTTAAGGTTACGAATATGGTTATGGGTTAGGGTTGGGGTTAGAGTTATGGGTTAAGGTTGTTAGGGTTATGATTGGGTTTAGGGTTAGGGTTAGGGATGTGGATAGCACATTCGTTAGTCGAAAGCTACATTTGCTACTCGAGTGCTAAGTTTGCTACGCGAGGGATAGATTTGCTTCTTGAGATTGTTACATTCGCTACTCGAGACTGTTACATTCGCTACCTGAGACCGTTACCATCGCTACCCAGATGAGCTACATTCTTCATGTGGATGTTACAGACATTAGGGTTGGATTAAAATGAAAAATAGTAATGATTTTTGAATACTGATTGTGACACCAATTTTTGGTTTTGCCGCTCAACTCAGCAACAAAAGCCAAACTTATGTAAAATTTCTCAACCATTTGTGCAAAAGTTTTGAAAGCGAGTATAGATTGACCCACACCAACTTACCATTTTTACATCAGCGTCATCTGATTACAACTTTATAGCAAACTGTAACATTATTTTGACCATTCTGCAAGTTTTGGTCGGTTTCAATCGACCAAGTACAACACAATGAACAAAAACGTTAAGAGATGTCCTGTATTTGTCAAAAGTTCGAAGTTTGAATCGAAAAATTACATCCTTATTGGTCCTTATAGGTCCTTATAGTTCGTTCTTTGTCCTGATATATCCTTGTGTGTCCTTATGGGTCCATATTGGTCCTTATAGGTCCCTATTGGTCCTCATGCATCCTTATGGGTCCTTAATGGTCCTTATTGGTCTGTATAGATCCTTATAGGTCGTTATGCATCCTTATGTGTCCTTATAGGTTGTTATGGGTCCTTGAAGGTCCTTATAGGTCCTAATGCGTCCTTATGGGAACTTATTGGTCCTTGTAGGTCTTTATAGGTCTTTAAAGGTCCTTACAAGACCTAATAATTTGTTGTGGGTCCTTTTGTGTGCTTATGGGTCCTTATCTTATGGTTTCTTATTGGTCTTTATTGGACCTTCTAGGTCCTTGTAAGTCATTGTGCGTTTTTATGGGTCCTTATGGTTCCTTATTCGTCCTCATGGGTGCTTATAAATCCTTATGCGTCCTTATGGGTCCTTATGTGTCCTTTTGGAGCCTTCTAGGACCTGATGGGTCCTTATTGGTCCTTATGGGTCTTTATTAATCCCTATGCATCCTTACGGGTTCTTATAGTTCCTTATGGGTCCTCATGAGTCCTTATTGGTCCTTATAGATCCCAATAGGTCCTTATAGATCCTTATGCGTCCCTATGGGTCCTTATTGGTCCTTATTGGTGCTGATAAGTTTTTGTGGGTCTTTATGTGTCCTTATTGGTCTTCATGGGTGCTTATCAATCATTATTATGCGTTTTTGTGGGTCCTTATGGGTCCTTATGGTTTCTCATTGGTCCTTATTGGTCCTTATAGGTCCTTATAGCTTCTTAAAAATCCTTATGCTCCTAATAGGTCCTTATCGATCCTTATAGGTCCTGATTTGTTCCTGTGGGTCCTTAGGTGTTCTTATGAGTTTTTATGTGTTCTTATGGGTATTTATATGTTTTTATGGGTCCTTATAGATCCTGATGGGTCCTTATTCGTCCTTATAAGTTATAAGTCTTATAAATATTCCTTATAAGTCGTTCTATGTCTTTATGTGTATTTAGGGGCCCTTATGGGTCCTTATCGGTCCTTATTTGTCCTTGTAGGTCCTTATAAGTCTTTATGTGTCCCTAAGGGTCCTTATGGGTCCTCATGAGTCCTTATGGGTCCTTAGTTGTCCTCATCGGTGCTTATAAGACACTATGCATTTTTATGAGTTTTTATGGGTCTTAGTGGGTCCTTATTTGTTCTCATGGGTGCTTATAAGTCCTCATTGGTCCTTATGGGTCCTCATTGGATTTTATAGGTCATTATAGGTCCTTGTGGGACCTTATTCGTCCTCATGGAACCTTATGGGTCCTTATTGGTCCTGATAGGCCATTTTATGCGCGTTTATGGTTTTTTATGGGTTCTTATGGGTCCTTATTGGTCCTTATAGGTCTTTATAGGTCTTTAGAGGTCATTATAAGACTTAATAGTTTGTTGTGGGTTCTTATGGGTTCTTACGGGTCCTTATAGTTTTTTATTGGTCTTTATTGGACCTTCTAGGTCCTTGTAAGTCAATGTGCGTTTTTATGGGTCCTTATCTGTCCTCATGGGTGCTTATAATGCCTTATAAGTCCTTAGGTGTCCTTTTGGATCCTTATAGGTCTTGATGGGTCCTTATTGTTCTTTATGGGTTTTTATAGGTCCCTATGCGTCCTTATGGGTCCTATTTTTCTTTATGTGTCCTTATGGGTCCTTATAGGTCCTGATGGGTCCTTATGGTCCTTATAAGTTTTTCTAGGGTTCTTAGCGTTTTTGTGGGTCCTTATGGGTCCTCATGGGTCCTTATAAGTCCCTATTTTTTCTCACGAGTCCTTCTAGGTCTTTATAATTCGTTTTGCGTTTTTATGGGTTCTTATGGGTCCTTATTAGTTTTCATGAGTGCTTATAGGTCTCTATGCGTCTCTGCGGGTCCTTATGCATCCTCATGGATTCTTATAGGTCCTGATGAGCCCTTATAGGGCTTTTTGCGTCTTTAGGAGTCATTATGGGTCCTTTAAGATCCTTATAAGTCTTTATGGGTCCTGATAGATCCTTATGGGTCCTTATGGGTCCTTGTAGATCTTTATAGGTCCTTATGCGTCTTTATGGGTCCTTATGGGTCCTTATTGGTACTTCTGGGACCTTTCAAGTCTTTACGCATTTTTATGGGTTCGTATATGTTCTTATGGGTCCTTATTTGTCCTCATGGGTGCATATAGGTCCTTATGCGTCCTTATGAGTCCTTATGTGTCCTTATGTGTCCCTATAGGTTCTAATGGGTCCTTACTTGTCCTTATAAGTCCTTGAAGGTGTTTATGCGTTTTTAGGGGTCCGTATGGGTCCTTATGGGTCCTTATTGATCTTTATAGGTCTTTGTAGGTCCTTATGGGTCTTTATTGGTCCCTATAGGTCCTTGTAGGTCCTTATGCGTGCTTATGGGTCCTTATGGGTCCTGATCGGTCTGTATGGGTTCTTATGGGTCTTTATTGGTCCCAATAGGTCCTTGTAGGTCCTCATGCGTGATTATGGGTCCTTCTGGGTCCTTATTGGTCCTTATAGGTCCTTTTGCGTCCTTGTAGGTCATTACGGGTCCTTATTGGTTTTTATAGGATTGGTGATTGGAATATAATTTTTCCACTCAAAAATCGAACCTTTGACAAATGCAAGTCATTTTTTAACGTTTTTTTCCGTTGAGTTCCACATGTTTGATTGAAACCAACCAAAAATTTGCAGAATGGTCAAAATAATGTTACAGTTTGCTATTAAGTTGTTTTTGTTGACGCTAATGTAGAAGTCGTAAGTTGGTGTGTGTCAATGTATTCTCACTTCCAAAACTTTTGCACAATTGATAGAGAAATTTCACATAAATTTGCTTTTTGTTGCTGAGTTGAATGGCTAAAACAAAAAATATGGATTTGAAATAATGAAACGCGAATAATGAAACCTATTTATGTATAAGAAATAATGAAACAAATTTATGTGAAATTTTTCTATCATTTGTGAAAAAGTTTTGAAAGCGAATATACATTGACCCACACCAACTTACGAATTCTACATCAGTGTCATCTGATAACAACTTTATAGCAAATTGTAACATTATTTTGACAATTCTGCAAGTTTTGGTTGGTTTCAATCAACCAAGTACAACTCAATGGACAAAAACGTTAAGAAATGACCTGTATTTGTCAAAAGTTCGAATTTTGCGTCGAAAAATTATATTTCAATGCGTAATTTTCATGAACAACAAAATTTTCAACTCAAGACAGTCATATTTCGTGCAAACAAACGTGCTTCATTATTTCAAATCCAATTATTTTGTTTTAGCCGTTCAATTCGGTAACAAAAACCAAATTTAAATAAAAATTTTTCTTATCACTTTGCAAAAATTTTGCAACCAACTATAGATTGACCCACACCAACTTACGAATTCTACATCAGCGTCATCTGATAACAACTTTATAGCAAACTGTAATAGTATTTTGACCATTCTGCAAGTTTTGGTTGGTTTCAATCAACCAAGTACAACACAATGGACAAAAACGTTAAGAAATGACCTGCAATTGTCAAAAGTTCAAAAGTAGTGCAAAAGTTTTGAAAACGAATATACATTGACCCACACCAACTTACGAATTCTGGATCAGCGTCATCTGATAACAACTTTATAGCAAACTGTAACAGTATTTTGACCATTCTGCAAGTTTTGGTTGGTTTTAATCAACCAAGTACAACACAACGCATAAAAACCTTAAGAAATGACGTGTATTTGTCAAAAGTTCGAATTTTGAGTGGAAAGTTTATATTTCAATCCGCAATTTTCATGAACAACAAACTTTTCAACTCAAGACAATCATAAATCGTGCAAATAAACGTGTTTCATTGTTAAATCAAGTTCATTAGTTCAACTGGTTGGGCAGAAAACTTTTTTTGCAAACGTTTCGGTAGACTATGCTCGTAGCATGTACTACCTATCTTCGCCAGGACTAGAATGAAAGCTTAAAAAGAAGCATATGATAGATGCGAAAATTACGTCACAAATGAAGCATAAGTTAACACAAAAATTATAACAAATTGGAAGCGATAAACTGACAAACTGGCGGAGGGTGAAAAACAATAATATTACGTCATGTGGTTTGAAGTAGCGAAGCCGAATAAATGCTAGGGAATTTTTCATTTTGCTTATCATTCATAGTGTTAGGGATTTGGTTAATAAAATACGACTCGATAAACCGGTGTTTTGCAAAGTCAAGTTCGAAATCTAGAATTTTAGCGTTGACCCAATCCATGGAATGTTCGTTGTCAAAAACATGCTTAGTTAGTGCTGACTTGTCGAATCGTAGATGCCGAATGTTTGCTAAGTGTTCTTTTTTGCGGATGGAAAAACTGCGTTTTCTTTCGCCAATGTATGAGAAGTCACAGTTATGGCAAGGAATTTGATATACTGATCCTTGTCGCATATTAGGGTCCACTGAGTCTTTGAAATCAGCGAGTTCCTTGCCAATGGTGTTGCACGGTTTTAATACGGTTTTTACATTATGGTTAGACAAACAACGCCGTATTTTTTCTGGCAGTCCGGGGTAGTATGGTATTATGGCAAAGCCTTTGAATTGTTGTTCAGTGCGATTTGATGGTTTCTTGTTGAGGGTCATGTTCGGGTACAAGTTCAATTTCAAATTGTCTTTTACGTGCTTGATTTTATCTTGACGGCTTTTCGTGGTAGAGCAAAGAGCATTGGCCCGGTCAATTAGTGATCGTACAACTGAATGTTTGTGTTCCAAAGGATGGTCAGATCGAAAGTTTAAATATCGGTTGCTGTTGGTTGGTTATCGGTAGACTGATGTGGAGAAATCGCCATGTTTATTTCGTCGGACCAATGTGTCTAAAAAAGGAAGTGTGTGGTTGGCTTCTTTTTCGATGGTAAATTTGATTGAGTTTTCAATCGTGTTCAAATGATCCAAAAAATCTTCAACCGAGTTTTTGTGGATTATGACGAAGGTGTCATCTACATAGCGTTTCCAGATTTTTGGTGGCGAGTGGAATGTCGACAGGGCTCTTTTTTCAACATCTTCCATGACGAGGTTGGCGACCACCGTGGAAACGGGTGAGCCCATTGCCGTGCCAAAAATTTGTTTGTAGTGTTTTCCTCGAAAGGTTAAGTTGGTAGCATTTAAGCAAATTTGAAGGCCTTTGCAAATATCCTCCACTGACCTAGATGTGATTTCTTCCAAATTGTCCAAAGCTTCTAACCGGCGTTTTTGCGATTTCGACGGCCAATCCTCTGGATATTTTTGTGAAAAGGGAGACAACATCAAAAGACACCATTTGTTCATTATCGTTAATGGTAATAGATGTGATAAATTTTGCGAAGTCTTTCGAATTTCGAACATGGTGGTCGCTTTTTCCTGTCAACTCACTTAGAATTCGTGCCAGTTCTTTTGATAAATTGTTAGTCGGAGAGCCAGTAAAAGATACGATGGGTCGCAGCGGGGTATTATCTTTGTGCAGTTTTGGGAGGCCATATACCACAGGTGCTGGTCCGTTGGAACTTTGAAGTCGATAGCTTTGAATTTTCGTTATTTTATTGTCGGCAACCAACTAGGAGACGAACTCGTTGACAGTTTTTTCAGTGTTGGAGGTGGGATCTTTTTGTAGTTGTTCGTATGTGGTATTATCTTCTAACATATTAAGCAGCCGCTTGTCATAGTCGATTTTGTCCATAACGACTGTTGTGTTACCTTTATCGGCTTTTGAAATCACTAAATTTTGATCATGGCGTAGTTCTTTTAATGCTTTGGTTTCTTCTGAGTTTAAAGTGGGTTCGGGGGGCCTGTGGTTCTTAATAACGCCAATTACCTTGCTCCTTACATGGTTGGCTTCTCCAACAGTAAATTTTGTTAGGCTCTTTTCTACGGCCGCTAGGATGCAGTGTGTAGGAATCTGTGTAGGGGCCGCGGCAAAGTTTAATCCAAGTTGGAGAACATGTGTTTAGGCTTCACTCAAGTTTGTTGTGGATAAATTTACAACCCATTTCTTTTTAATTTCATTGTGGGGTAATCTTGTCTGCGGCAGGGCTGGTTTCATGGCACTGGTCAGTGAGTTTACTTGAACGTCATGCTTGCGTTTGCTTACCTTCATTAGTTTGTTCTGAATTGCCGAAAGGTGATGGATTAAATTGTCCAATAACTTATGGAGTAGGTTGGTGCTTAATTTAACTAAAAGTTTGCTACATTTGCAAAATCTGATACGTTGATGGGAATCTTGAATTCGTAATTTTAAGCATTGAAAACCAAACTTTCTGGCTAAGGCTTTGCCTTCTGTGTTGTTAATGGGAGACTTGATTTGTAAACTTGTTTTCTGCCTTATGCACTCATGGTTGAAATACAAGTGGCTACAGTATCTGGCTATGCATTTTCCTGACTTGATGTACTTTCTTGCTCTTCTGAGTACGCCAGAACCAAACTGTTCTTTCAGAATCTTGAACATCTCAATTGTTTTCACCAGGAATATAAATTAAATCAAGTTCATTAGTTCAACTGGAGGAGCAGACAACTGTTTTTGCCAACGTTTATATTCCTGATTACATTCTTGATTCAATTTATATTCCTCGTAACAACAATTGAGGTGCTTCATCATTTCAAATCCAAACTGTTTGTTTTAGCCGTTCAACTCAGCAACAAAAACCAAAATTAGGTGAAATTTCTCAATCATTTGTGCAAAAGTTTTGAAAGCGAGTATACATTGACCCACACCAACTTACGAATTCTACATCAGCGTCTTCTGATAACAACATTATAGCAAACTGTAACATTATTTTGACAATTCTGCAAGTTTTGGTTGGTTGCAATCAACCAAGTACAGCACATAACAACGTTAAAAAATGACCTGTATTTGTCAAAAGTTCGATTTTTGAGTCGCAAAATTATATTTCAATCCGTAATTTTCATGAACAACAAAATTTTAAACTCAAGGCAATCATAAATCATGCAAATAAACGTGTTTCATTATTTCAAATGTAAATTTATTGTTTTAGCCGTTCAACTCAGCAACAAAAACCAAATTTATGTGAAACTTTTTGACCATTTACGCAAAAGTTTTGAAAGCGAATATACATTGACCCACACCAACTTACGAATTCTACATCAGAGTCATCTAATAACAACTTAATAGCAAACTGTAACATTATTTTGACCAATCTGCAAATTTTGGTTGGTTTCAATCAACCAAGCCTGCAGAGTGGTCAAAATACTGTTACAGTTTGCTATAAAGTTGTTATCAGATGACGCTGATCCAGAATTCGTAAGTTGGTGTGGGTCAATGTATATTCATTTTCAAAACTTTTGCACTACTTTTGAACTTTTGACAATTGCAGGTCATTTCTTAACGTTTTTGTCCATTGTGTTGTACTTGGTTGATTGAAACCAACCAAAACTTGCAGAATGGTCAAAATACTGTTACTGTTTGCTATAAAGTTGTTATCAGATGATGCTGATGTAGAATTCGTAAGTTGGTGTGGGTCAATCTATAGTTGGTTGCAAAATTTTTGCAAAGTGATAAGAAAAATTTTTATTTAAATTTGGTTTTTGTTACCGAATTGAACGGCTAAAACAAAATAATTGGATTTGAAATAATGAAGCACGTTTGTTTGCACGAAATATGACTGTCTTGAGTTGAAAATTTTGTTGTTCATGAAAATTACGCATTGAAATATAATTTTTCGACGCAAAATTCGAACTTTTGACAAATACAGGTCATTTCTTAACGTTTTTGTCCATTGAGTTGTACTTGGTTGATTGAAACCAACCAAAACTTGCAGAATTGTCAAAATAATGTTACAATTTGCTATAAAGTTGTTATCAGATGACACTGATGTAGAATTCGTAAGTTGGTGTGGGTCAATGTATATTCGCTTTCAAAACTTTTTCACAAATGATAGAAAAATTTCACATAAATTTGTTTCATTATTTCTTATACATAAATAGGTTTCATTATTCGCGTTTCATTATTTCAAATCCATATTTTTTGTTTTAGCCATTCAACTCAGCAACAAAAAGCAAATTTATGTGAAATTTCTCTATCAATTGTGCAAAAGTTTTGGAAGTGAGAATACATTGACACACACCAACTTACGACTTCTACATTAGCGTCAACAAAAACAACTTAATAGCAAACTGTAACATTATTTTGACCATTCTGCAAATTTTTGGTTGGTTTCAATCAAACATGTGGAACTCAACGGAAAAAAACGTTAAAAAATGACTTGCATTTGTCAAAGGTTCGATTTTTGAGTGGAAAAATTATATTCCAATCACCAATCCTATAAAAACCAATAAGGACCCGTAATGACCTACAAGGACGCAAAAGGACCTATAAGGACCAATAAGGACCCAGAAGGACCCATAATCACGCATGAGGACCTACAAGGACCTATTGGGACCAATAAAGACCCATAAGAACCCATACAGACCGATCAGAACCCATAAGGACCCATAAGCACGCATAAGGACCTACAAGGACCTATAGGGACCAATAAAGACCCATAAGGACCTACAAAGACCTATAAAGATCAATAAGGACCCATAAGGACCCATACGGACCCCTAAAAACGCATAAACACCTTCAAGGACTTATAAGGACAAGTAAGGACCCATTAGAACCTATAGGGACACATATAGCCTGTTTACATGCGCACTTTTGGGAACCAGTTCTTAGTTCTAATGCCTGAATTTTGCTGAGTCACACACAGAAAAGGTTTTGTGTGTGACTCAGCAAACCTTTTTTGTGTGTGACTCAGCAAAATTCAGGCACTAGAACTAAAAGCTGGTTCCCAAAAGTGCACATGTAAACAGGCTAATAAGGACCCATAAAAATGCGTAAAAACTTGAAAGGTCCCAGATGGACCAATAAGGACCAATAAGGACCCATAAAGACCCATAAAGACGCATAAGGACCTATAAAGATCTACAAGGACCCATAAGGATCCATCAGGACCCATAAGGACCCATAAAGACTTATAAGGATCTTAAATGACCATAAAGGACCCATAATGACCCCTAAAGACGCAAAAAGCCCTATAAGGGCTCATCATGACCTATAAGGATCCATGAAGATGCATAAGCACCCACAGAGACGCATTGACCTATAAGCACTCATGAGGACAAATAAGGACCCATAAGAACCTATAAAAACGCATAACGAATTATAAAGACCTGGAAGGACTCATGAGAAACAAGAGGGACTTATAAGGACCCATGAGGACCCATAAGGACCCACAAAAACGCTAAGAACCCTAGAAAAACTTATAAGGACCATAAGGACCCATCAGGACCTATAAGGACCCATAAGGACACATAAGGAAAAATAGGACCCATAAGGACGCATAGGGACCTACAAAAACCCATAAAGAACAATAAGGACCCATCAAGACCTATAAGGATCCAAAAGGACACCTAAGGACGCATAAGGCATTATAAGCACCCAGTAGGACAACTAAGGACCAATAAGGACCCATGAAAACGCATACAGACCTATAAGGATCTATAAGGACCTGGAAGGACCAATGCAAATTTATAAGGACACATAAGGACACATAAAGACCCATAAGGACGCATAACGACCTAAAATCACCCATGAGGACAAAAAAAGGACCAATAAGGACCATTAAGGACCCATAAGGATGCATAAGGACCAATATGAACCCATAAGGACACACAAGGATATATCAGGACAAAGAACGAACTATAAGGACCTATAAGGACCAATAAGGATGTAATTTTTCGATTCAAACTTCGAACTTTTGACAAATACAGGACATCTCTTAACGTTTTTGTTCATTGTGTTGTACTTGGTCGATTGAAACCGACCAAAACTTGCAGAATGGTCAAAATAATGTTACAGTTTGCTATAAAGTTGTAATCAGATGACGCTGATGTAAAAATGGTAAGTTGGTGTGGGTCAATCTATACTCGCTTTCAAAACTTTTGCACAAATGGTTAAGAAATTTTACATAAGTTTGGCTTTTGTTGCTGAGTTGAACAGCAAAACCAAAAATTGGTGTCACAATCAGTATTCAAAAATCATTACTATTTTTCATTTTAATCCAACCCTAATGTCTGTAACATCCACATGAAGAATGTAGCTCATCTGGGTAGCGATGGTAACGGTCTCAGGTAGCGAATGTAACAGTCTCGAGTAGCGAATGTAACAATCTCAAGAAGCAAATCTATCCCTCGCGTAGCAAACTTAGCACTCGAGTAGCAAATGTAGCTTTCGACTAACGAATGTGCTATCCACATCCCTAACCCTAACCCTAAACCCAATCATAACCCTAACAACCTTAACCCATAACTCTAACCCCAACCACAGCCCCAATCCAAATCCCAACCCCAATCCCAACGTTAACACTTCTTATGGGTCTCTATAGTTCCTTATGAGTCCTTATGCGTCTTTAATGGTCCTTACAGAACCTTATAGGTCTTTATGTGTCCTTGCGGGTCCTTATGGGTCCTTATTGGTCCTTATAGGTCCTTATGCGTCCTTATGGGTCCTTATGGATCCTTATGAGTCCTTAAAGGTCTGTGTAGGTCCTCATAGGCCCTTCTAGGTCCTTATGCGTCCTTATGGCTTCTTATGTGTCCTTAAGGTTCCTAATTGGTCCTCATAGGTCCATATACGTCCATATGCGTCCTTACGGGTCCTTATTGGTCCTTATAGATCGTTAGGCTACCTTATGGGTTCGTATGTGTCCTTAAGGGTCCTTATTGGTCGTTATAGGTCCTTATAGGTCCTTATGCGTCCTTATGGGTCCTTATTGGTCCTTATAGGTCGTTTCGCGTCCTTATGGGTTCATTTGTGTCCTTGTGGGTCCTTATTGGTCGTTATAGGTTCTCATAGGTCGTTAGACGTCCTTATATATCCTTGTGTGTCCTTATGGGTCCATATTGGTCCTTATAGGTCCCTAGTGGTCCTTATGCATCCTTATGGGTCCTTATAGGTAATTATGGATCCTTAAAAATCTTTATAGGTCCTTATAGGTCCTCATGGGTCCTTATGGGTCTTTAATGGGTCCTCAAACTTCGAACTGCTGACAAATGCAGGTCATTTCTTAACCTACAAAACTTTGGTTGGTTTCATTCACCCAAGTACAACACAATCAACAAAAACGTTAAGAAATGACTTGTATTTGTCAAATGTTCGTAGTTTGAGTCAAAAATGTATATTTCAATGCGTAACTTTCATGAACAACAAAATTTTCAACTCAAGACAGTCATAAATCATGCGAATGAACGTGTTTCAGTATTTCAAATCCAAAATGTTTGTTTTATTTGTTCAGTTCAGCAACAAAAACCAAACTTTCTTTATCATTTGTGCAATAGTTTTGAAAACCAATATAGATTCACGCACATTAAACTACGACTTCTACCTCAGCATCAACCAAACACCACGTTATAGCAAACTCTAACATTGTTTTGACCATTCTGCAAAGTTTGGTTGGTTTCATTCACCCAAGTATAACACAATCAACAAAAACGTTAAGAAATGACGTGTATTTGTCAACAATTCGAATTTTAAGTCAAAAATGTATATTTCAATGGGTATAACGACATATAACGACCTTTACAGACCCTTACAGACACGTAAGGGCCTATAAAGACCCATAAAGACGCATTAGGACCTATAAAGACTTATTAGACCTCTACAGACCCTTACAGATATATAACGACCCTTACAGACACGTAAGGACCCATAAAGACCCATAAAGACGCATTAGGACCTATAAAGACCTATTAGAACCCGTAAGGACGCAATAGAATTTATAAGGACCTAAAAAGACTCATAAGCACACTTTAGGACTCATAAGGACCCATAACGACGCATTAGAACCCATAAAGACCTATAGCGACCCATAGCGATGCATAAGGACCAATAAGAACCCATAAATACGCATTTGGAGTTACAAAAGACCTATTAGGACCCGTAAAGACACATAAGGACGCATTAGCACCTATAAAGACATAATAGAACCCGTAAGGACGCATTAGGACTTATAAGGACGTATAAGGACCTACAAGGACCCATATGGACACATTTGGAACTATATAGACTTATTAAGATCTGTAAGGACGCGTTAGGACTTATAAGGACCTATAAGGAACCATAAGGACACATAAGGACCCATCAGGATGCATTAGGATTTATAGGGACCTATAAGGACCCATTAGGACATATAAGGACCTATAAGAAACCATAAGAATGCTTTGGGACCTATAAAGACCTATTAGGACCCGTTTGGACGCTTTAGGACTTATAGAAACTTGTAAGGACCGATAAGGACACATAAGGACCCATAAGGACTAATTGGGACTTTTAAAGATCTATTATGTCCTGCAAGGACGCATTAAAACTTTTAAGGACTTAAAACGACCCATAAAAACCCATAAGGACAGTTATGGGTCCTTATGAGTCCATATTGGTCCTTTTAGGTCCTTATAGGTTATTTTGCATCCTTGTTCGTCCTTATGGGTCGTTATGGGTCCTTATGGTACCATATTGGTACTTATAGGTCTTTATAGGTCCTTATGCGCCCTTATGCGTCCTTAGGGGTCCTTATTTGTCTAAATGCTTCCTTTATGATTCTTTCGAGTCCTAATGATTCCTTATGTGTCCTTGTGTGTTTTTATGGGTCCTGATGGATGCTTGTAAGTCATTATGCGTCGTTATGGATTCGTATGAGTCTCTATAACTATGTCCTTTTCGTCTTTATAAATTTTTATGCGTCCTTATAGGTCTTTATGCGCCCCTATGGATTTTTATTGATCGTTATGGTCCTTATAGGTCTTTATCATCCTTAAGTGTCCGTATGGAAAGAGCGTCTGCTACCTAAGTGGTAGACTCGGGTTCGATTCTCGGTTGGGTCAAGCCAAAGACTATGAAAATTGTTATTCACAGCTTCCCTGCTTGACGTTTAGCAACTAAACGGACAGTATGAAGTCTCATATGTGTGTGGTAGACAGATGGGCATGTGGCAGCTTGATTTGAAGACCGAAAAATCCTATCGCTGTTTCCTGGCCAAGGAAACTTGGTGAATAAAACGTATTTACAACTAGATGGGAGTTTGCCAGCAAACCCAGTGAACGACCGACGCGTAGCTAATGCTGTGACGCTCAAAAGTACTTTTAGTCTACCGTAAAATCAGCAATTATTCAAAAATATCTGATTATGGAACCTCCAGAAAAGTGGAGTCAAATATTTGTCTGTTAAATATCTGCTGATATCATAAAACACTGGCACCCTAGCTCAAGCCTTTCAAAAATTGATTTTTGGGGGGTCCCCGGGGTGGTGGCACCCCCAAACTATGTCAAAATATTTGTCTGTTAAATATCTGCTGATATCAAAAAAAAGTAGAACTCTAGCTTGAGCTGTTCAAAAATTGATTTTTGGGGGGTCCATTTGAAGGGGTCCCCTTTGGGGGTGGCACCCCCAAACTATGTCAAAATATTTGTCAGTTAAATATCTACTGATATCAAAAAGAACTGGCACCCTAGCTCGAGCCGTTCAAAAAATTGATTTTTTGGGGCCCTATTTTGGGGGGGTTCCCAATGGAGTTGCCCCAAAAAATTTCGGGAGAAAAAATTGCGTTTGCAGCTCAACAACTTTACACAAAAATTAGATTTCGATGTGTTGTGGTTTAGGAGAAGAAGAGCGTACAAAATTTAGGAAGTAAAAAGGAAATAAAAAGGAAAAAAAAGAAATAAACCTCATCACGGCCAAAAGTGTATTGGTTGGGATGAAAGGGTATCTTGGGACATATAACCATATGAAATATTTTTTGCCGTACTTAAGCCGTTTTTGACAGAGACCGCTTTTTATGCCAAACTTGCGGGGCGGTTTTCGGGTTCTAAAACCGAAGTCACGTGACGTATTGCCTCAAAATTGTGTACAAACACACAACTCATTAATCTCAAACTGCTGTCAAAATTTTATGTAGCTAGACCAAACCCTTCTCGAGTTATAAGCAAAAGTTTGAAATTTCGCACTCGTTAGTTGGAAAATGGCCGAGTAAAAACAGAGAAACACGCGACGCGAGCGTCGGTCGTTCCAATAACCGAACTCATTTTTGGACGTAAATTTGTTTTTTTTCCTGCTTGGTTTTGACTGCAGATCACTTCTCTGGTTCGGGCTTGTACTTTACAACTCTGGTGCGATTTTTTCAACCTTTGTCGCGGAAGCCGAAGTTTTGGTCAGACTTCAATAATAATCATTACAGTAAATTTTGTAAGAGCAGAAATTTTGTAAATATTCAGCCAAATTTTCTAAGTACACGCAAAAAAAAGATCAGCGTTTACGTTTGGTCTACATTGAAAGTAAAATTGTGAGCGTGCGAGCGTATAACATTTATAGTATTTATATCAGAATCAAATCTTTCATTTCACTCGCTGCATTACGCCGAAGCGTGTAACGAGTTTGTAGGGCCCATCTCCGCGTCATTGCGCCCGAGCAACACGCTTCATTTTGAAAAAATGTCGCAGTGGTGGCGAGCCGTTGGCAACACTTTGTCCGATTTGACCGGCCCGAAATTTGAACCACAGACCTCTCGCACCAGAGAAGAACGCGTTATACCACTTGACCACCTGGACGTAGCAAAAGTTTATTTTTGCCTCGCTCTGAATTAAAGGTGTCAATTTGTTTGAGGTCAAGTTCGAAAAACAAATCTAAGCATGCTTAAACTTAGAAAACGATTTTTTATGTAGATTTTTGACAGTTTTTGGTTTAAAGCAGGGCTGGGGAGCAGGGGGAACTGAATTTCGGAATATTATTAGCCTGCTGCACTTTACCACAAAGCAACAATGAATATTATTTCATAATTTTGTTGCAGTGTAACACCAAACTCCTACCTAGGCAAAAAAAAAGTAAAATCAAAATCTTCATACCAACACAAAGTAGTGAGTCGGGCCGGGCTATGCGGATCGGGCTCGGGATCGAGCTTAAGAGTTACAAAATTTCGGGCTTAATTTTGGCCTGATACGTGCCTCATGTTTCAGGTCGCTGTAGAAACATACCGGTAATACAAAAAACTTTGCAGCACTGAATGAAGATTTTATTGAAGCTTCAATGCATTATTATTATGTCTAATATCCTAATTTGCCAATGTTATTGCGTCACAATTCATCAATAATTTGCTCTATTTAGCAGGGACGTGCGGTCAGGGGAGGCAGGTGAGGCCGTGCCTCACCTATAGAATTGTGCAAAGAAAAACGAAAATAAAGTATATAATTAAAATAAAATGGTTTCACACAAATCAAAATATTTAGCAAAAGCTTTATTAATTTTTGTCATATTTACTTTTTTTGTGTAGCCTATTCACTGCTTTTATGTTATGTCTTTCGCATTAAAACGCCCAAACTATTGGGTGTAATATTGCTGTCATTACGGCGTGCATTGAGCATCGCTTAATGAACAAATTGCGGACAACGCATAATGCTTTTGAATCTGATTTTGCGGCGCTCCTCACCTGTGACGTCATAGAATGAGAAAAAGTTTAAGCAGTTTTTTTGTAGTCTTTCGTTCATTGCGAAATTGAACAAGTTATTTTTCTGGTCGAATAAAAACAATTTAATACGAGAAGATGAACTAAAATGGAAGAAAATTTAGTCTCAAAGCTGAGAGACTTTTTAAACTTTTTTATCTGAACTTGAAGTTATAGAAATTGCTAAATTTATGTACTCTTATTATCACTCCAGGTAACCTGAAAATTTATACAATTATTTCAAATATGCTAGCAAACTTCATGATTATAAAACGAGATCGATTACTGCAGACAATTTTTATTTGGAACGAGCTAAAATTCGAAACGGGCAACGACCTTGCTCGTGCATTGGAGTAAAAATATGGCATAATATTTCACCAACTTTTGAAGAATTACCAAAATACTCATTTAGCAAACAAATAAAATTGTCCATGCTAAGTAATTACTGAAGTACTTACAGTCTTGATAAACTCGAGATAAGCCTTAGTGTGCTCTTTTCTTATGCTAACTGCTATTTTTGGTTGAATCCTTACTTTTGTTTCTTGTTTGTTTTAAAAATGGTTAAAAAAAAGCTACCCCCTCAAAAAAACTTATAATAATTACAATAATAAATTAGTTATAAGGGCAGCTTGACTCGATGACCAGAAACAGGTCTTTCGCTGTCCTGTTTGCTTGATAGTAAGTGATTTAAACTACAGTACTGGTAAACTTTGCAATTGCCTATTAATTTCTACGCCTTCATCAACAATTACTTCTGTTAAGTGTTACAGTAAATTAGCCCACATTTATTTCCTTTATTGGCATTAATAATCATTCTATTTGTGCGCGTGAATATATTTTTTCATTGGTGTTGAGTTTCTGGAAATTGAACTCAAGTGAACAAATAATCCGAATTGAATTGAATATAGCTAAAAGAAAACCGATTTAAAAGATTTGCTCGAGACATCATTACGAAAGAACCCCTCAATTCAAAAAGAGTAGAACCGCACTCAAGAAAGAGTGGTTGCGCTATAAAAATCTTCATTTGTGCTTTTATGTTTTTAGCAAATAATAATGTTGGGACTGAAATCGGGTTTTTGTGACTAAGAGAATTTGCCAAGAAGACTTAGCAAGCACAAAAACTTCAATTATGTCCACATTCAAAGCCAAATAATAGGCTAGGCTACCTTCATGGATTTTCGAAACTTCAAGAATTGATTTGGCTTTAAGTGAACAGTAAAAATTAAACGAATAATTAATTATCGAAAAATTTGGTTTTTGTTTAATGGTTACAGTGCCGCCGGGGACCAAAAGTGGGCCCGGTGCCAGCTCAAATATGACGAATTTCCGGTCAGTTTGGTCCGAAAAATGATGTGATCTCCAAAAAAAACGAAAAAGGTTTTTACCGAAATTCTAACGGTTTTTCCGGTCGAAATTAGGTGTTCTCCAAAAAAAGGTCTTCATGCTTCACATGCTGATTTCTCAGTGTCATTTCGATGGGCCCCCTCTCGAGCTCATGGGCCCGCTGAACTCGACGGCCTTCCTGAAGCCCATGGGCCCCCTAAAGTCCATGGGCCCCGGGGTCATTCTCCCCCTTGCCCCCCCTCTCGGCGGCCCTGAATAGCTATAAAAACAATTATTTGCTTGTCATTTATTGTCTTAAATAATTTTTTTGCGAACATGAGTGTGAAAAAAAATTGTGCCTCACCAACCAAAAGCCTCACCGCACGTCACTGTTATTTAGTCACCGCAAAGAGTCGAAAAAGAAAAAAACAATTATATTATCCGTATACGTTTTTCAAACCTAATTTCACGTCCGGGCTTTTTTGGGCCTGCTTTGAGGTTCAAACCATTTTTTGGGTTTTGGCCTGAACTTGTCAGCCTGTTTACAACTTTGAAATAACAGCAACGATAATTAGATTACAAGAACATCACGCAAAACGAAAGTAAGGTTTCTTGTGAAGTTTGTAATTTGAGAACCAAAAATTCCATTGCGAAGCAGCATAAGTCGTACAATAGCATGAACACATTACAGTGCTAATTTGTTAATTAATCACAATAATCAAATGCTTTGGCGTCTGTCATTGAGCCTTTATCAGAATCAATATCGTACGTCACGGCGTTTTATGTTATAAATTCACGCTATGCTTGCTCAGAAACAGGAATTAAAACCAAACTTGTAATGATTAGTAACTTCGTCAGAGGGCCCCACTGCCTGTCGAGTTCTGACCAAAATGCATAATGAAAAAATGCCACGTTTTTTGCCCTTTTGATGCAGTCTTTTGCAGAGTTATGTAGGCCTACTCTAAAATTGTTTAAAGCCACGTTTAAAAAATTGCTTTTGGAAATGGGGCTAATATTTGTCAAAAATTAGGCTTACAAAGTAGTACAAACTTTTAAACCACGGCTAAAAAACGGCAAGGAATCAAAGTTTGAACGGTTGATGGAAAATGTTTACCGTGTAGATTTCATAAAAAAAAACTATGAGTATAAGGAGGAAATTAATTTCGATAACTTAAATCTTTTTTTTTTTTCAAATCTCATTCCATTATTTTCTTTTCCCAATTCTTTCTCTAGACTATAAAATGCACAAGAATTAGAGTGATTTTTCGAATGTAATAAATGGCGTGTAATATATTTACGCCATGTAATGAAATGATTGAAGTTTTACCATTATACTACCGCCTACCTATCACCCTATTTTCGTAACCAGTTTAATCATGCATTACAGTGCTATTTTATATCCCAAAATTTTTCGTCGTAAAATTTCATAAATTTTTCGTCGTTATGGTTTTTGTAATTTTCGTTATGTAATTTTAACTTTGCAAAAAAAAATCCATTCAGCAATAAACCTGTTGTTTACGAAAAGAAAGAATAACCATTTGTCAAATTTGTACTCGCTAAACCAAAAGCCGCGTCATGACGTCGAGCGCAAATAAAATTATTGGTCTCCAGCAGTGACGGCCGGTGACGGCGTCTGATTCAATGAACTTTTTACGAAAGATGTTAGCTGTCAGCACATAGAACCGGTTTCGACTTTTGAGTTAACAGTTCTCAGTAAACTTTTTTTGACCCCATAAGTTTTACTATGACTGATCAAAGACAAAATTTGTACACGCCTAACTTGAAAAGCAAACGTTATTGAAAACCGCGATTTAACAAACTTTTTCGATTCTAACTTTTTTATTTGTTCACCTAAAACCTTGAAATTTCAATGAAAGAAGGGCGAAATCAGGTACATCATACCTGTCAAAGTTATTTTTCATCAACATGTTAAACTTGACCGCAAAGTTTGTTTGAGAGTTTTAAAATTTCAAACGCGATTTTCTCGAAACGGCGAAATGCGACTTAGTATCTTCTGCCAAAGCGTGCTTCATTTGGGGGGGTCCCCGGGGGGGTGGCACCCCCAAACTATGTCAAAATATTTGTCTGTTAAATATCTGCTGATATCATAAAACACTGGCACCCTAGCTCAAGCCGTTCATAAAATTGATTTTTGGAGGGTCCATTTGGGGGGGTCCCCGGGGGGGTGGCACCCCCAAACTATGTCAAAATATTTGTCAGTTAAATATCTACTGATATCAAAAAGAACTGGCACCCTAGCTCGAGCCGTTCAAAAAATTGATTTTTTGGGGCCCTATTTTGGGGGGGTTCCCTATGGAGTTGCCCCAAAAAATTTCGGGAGAAAAAATTGCGTTTGCAGCTCAACAACTTTACACAAAAATTAGATTTCGATGTGTTGTGGTTTAGGAGAAGAAGAGCGTACAAAATTTAGGAAGTAAAAAGGAAATAAAAAGGAAAAAAAAGAAATAAACCTCATCACGGCCAAAAGTGTATTGGTTGGGATGAAAGGGTATCTTGGGACATATAACCATATGAAATATTTTTTGCCGTACTTAAGCCGTTTTTGACTGAGACCGCTTTTTATGCCAAACTTGCGGGGCGGTTTTCGGGTTCTAAAACCGAAGTCACGTGACGTATTGCCTCAAAATTGTGTACAAACACACAACTCATTAATCTCAAACTGCTGTCAAAATTTTATGTAGCTAGACCAAACCCTTCTCGAGTTATAAGCAAAAGTTTGAAATTTCGCACTCGTTAGTTGGAAAATGGCCGAGTAAAAACATAGGAACACGCGACGCGAGCGTCGGTCGTTCCAATTACAATTATGGGTCCTTATAAATCCTGATGCGTCCTTATGCATTCTTATGGGTTTTTATAGGTCCCTATGCCTACTTATGGATTTTTATGGGTTTTTATAAGTCCTTATAAGTCCTTCTGGGTCCTTCCTTAAGCGTCCTCATGGATTGTTATGGGACCTTATGGGTCCTTATAGATCCTTTCGTGTCTATATGGAATCTTATTGGTCTCTATGGGTATTTATGGGTTCTTATATGTCTTTATGCGTCCTTATGCGTCCCAATGGGCCCTTATAAGTCCTTATGCTTCATTATGGAATCTCATGGGTCCTTGTGCGTCCTTATGAGTCGTTATATGTCCGTGTGCGTCCTTAAGGATTCTAATGGGTACTTAAGGGTCCTTGTGCGTCCTTACGCGTTTTTATGGGTCCTTATGGGTCTTATAGGTCTTTATGCGTCCTTACGGATTCTTGTGGGTCCTCTTGGTTCCTTTTAGGTCTTCATGCGTCCTTGTGGGTCCTTGTGTGTCCTTAAAGGTTCTTATGCATTTGTATGGACTGGTATGGGTCCTTTTGGGTGCTTATGCGTCCTTCTGTGGCCCTATAAGTCCTTTTAAGTCCTTATGCGTCCTTTTGCGTCCTTATGGGTCCTTATAGATCCTTGTGCCTTCTTATGCGTCTTTATGAGTCTTTCTCTGTCCTTTTGCGCTCTTATGGATTTTTATGGGTCCTTATGAGTCCCTATTCGTCCTCATGCGTTTATATGAATCCTTAGGTGTCCTTATAGGTCCTTATGTGTCCTTATGGATTCTTATGTGTCCTCATGGGTCCTTATAAGTTTTTGCACGTCCTTATGCGTTCTTAAGGGTCCTTATGTGTCCTAATAGGTCCTTATGCGTCCTTGTGGATTCTTGTCGGTCCCTAGGGGTTTTCATAAAAATTTATGCTTCCTTATGGATTCTTATGTGTCCTTTTGGGTCCTTACAAGTCGTTATGCGTCCTTATAGATTTATATGTGTCCTTATGGGTCTTTATGCGTCCTTATGCGTTCTTAAGCGTCTTCATGGGTCCTTAGAGGTCTTTGTACAACCTTATGCGTCCTTATGGATCCTTCTGTGTCATTGTAGTTTGTTATGCGTCTTTATGGATTCTCCTGGGTCCTCATGGGTTCTTATATGTCCTTATGAGTCCTAATGGGTTCTTTTGTGTCCTTATAGATCTTTATGCGTCTTTATGGGGTCTTATGGGTCCTCAAAGGTCCTTATAGGTCCTTATGCATCCTTTTGGGTCCTAAAGGGTCCTTATAGGTTCTTATGCGTGCGTATGGAATGTTATGGGTCCTTATGGGTCGTAATAGGTCTTTATGTAAGCTTATGGGTCTTTATGGGTCTTTATAAATCCTTAAGCGGTTTTATGCTTCCTTAGGGGTCCTTTTAGGTCCTTATGCATCATTAAGCGTCTTTATGGGTCTTTGTGGTTTTTTATAGGTCCTTATGCGTCTTTATGGATTCCTGTGGATACTTAGGTTTTTTTTTTATAAGTTCCTTTAAGTTGAAGGATTGAGGTCACTACCAACCCCAAAATAAATTTTGTCATTGGGACTGTTTATCGGCACCCACAACAAAAATTTCAAAATTTTGAAGCTGCTTTTATAAGAAATTTGAAACTTTGTAAAGCTTATAAAAGTATGTTGTCATGAGCGATTTCAACATAGATTACAACTGTTACTACACCAACGCGAATGTGAAAAAGTATGCAGATGAAATTACTTGTTTAGGATGCGAACAAATGGTTGTCTCGCCTACCAGAATTTCACCTAATCGGAAATCAATCTTGGATCATATTTACATTGAAAACTCTATGCATAACGAAATTATAAGTGCTGGAGTAATCCAATTTGATATTTCAGTTCATCATCCTACTATCATAAAATTAAAATCAAAAACTCAGCGAAAAGATATTGCAAGACCTATGATGAGAAAAATTCTAACCAATAAAATAGAAAATTTTGTAGAAGAATTAGACAAAAATCTTCAAAAGCATTTTAGAGATGACTTAACGCATAAAAATATTAATGAGCTAATTAACTGCGTAAAAACTGTAACAGATAATATTTTTCCCAAAACTAGAGTGTCAAGAAAGCAATTCAAAATTGAAAAAAAACTCATGGATTACTAAAGACATCCTAAAAGCGCTCAAGCTTCAAAACAAGTCGTATTCTAAATATCTAAAATCAAAAAAGGAATCTGATTATCAAATTTATAGAACATTCAGAAATAAAGTGACACGTATGAAAGATCTTCAAGAATCTTCAAATAAAGTGACACGTATGAAAGAAAAAGTGTTTTTATTAGTCCTTATGTGTCCCTGTGGATCTTTAAGTGGATCTTTAAGATCTTTAAGTATGGGTTTATATTGGTCTTTCTGTGTTCTTCTAAGTTTTCATGGGTCCTAATGGTTCTTTATGGGTCCCTATGTGTTCTTATGGGTTCTTATGTGTCCTTATGGGTCCTTATGTGTTCTTAGGACTCCTTATGGGTCCTAATGTGTCCTAATGGCACTTTGTGCGTCCTTATGGGTCCTTTTGGACCCTTGTGTGTTCTTATGGGTCATCATGAGTCCTCTTGGTCGTTGTGTGTTCTTATGGGTCCTTATGGATCTTAATGGTCCTTATGTGTTCTATGGTTTTTCTGGATCTTTATGTGTCCTTATTGGTCCTTATGTGTTTTCATGGGTCCTTATAGGTCTCTACGAGTTTTTATGGGTCCTCATGGGTCGTTATGGGTCCTTATGTATTCTTACGGGTCCCTATGGGTCCTTATGGGTTCTAATGGGGTGGTTGTGTTTTTTGTTGGTCCTTTTCTGTTCTTATGGGCTCGTATGTGTCCTCATCGGTCCTTGTGTGTTCTTATGGGTCTTTATGGGTCCTTGTGTGTCCTTTTGGGTCCTTTTGTGTTTTTTTTGGGTCCTTATTGGTCCTAATAATTTTCTATGGGTTTTTATGGGTCCCTATTGATCCTTAAGTGTCCTTATGTGTTCTTATTGGTCCTTATGGACCTTTGTGTGTTCTTATGTGTTCTTATGGGTCCTTATGTTGCTTTATGAGTCTTTTGTGTTTTTATGTTTCCTTATGTGTCGTTATGGGGCGTAATGGGTTAGGGTTTGTTTAGGGTTAGGGTTAGGGTAGGCGATATGGGTTGTGCGATCGTTACTTGAGACTGTAACATTCGCCACATGAGACTGTACCATTCGCCACTCAAGACTGCTCACTTTATTACCTGAGACTGTTCATTTCGCCACTCGAGACTGTTCATTTTGCTACCCAAGGGATACCATCGCCACTCGAGACTGTTCATTCGCTACCCAAGGGATACATTCACCACTCGAGACTGCAACATTTGCCACTTGAGAATGTAAAACTTGCCACTTGAGATCTTCGCCAGTTGAGACTGTAACATTCGCCACTCGAGACTGTTCATTTCGCCACTCAGGACTGTTGATTTTGCAACCCTATACTGTTCATTTCGCCACTCGAGACTGTTCATTTTGCTACCTAAAAGATACATTGGCCACTAGAGACTGTTGTATTCGCTACCCAAGGGATACATTCGCCACTCGAGATTGTAACATTCGCCACTTGAGAATATAACGATTGCCACTCGAGACTGTTCATTTTGCTACCCTAGACGGTTCATTTCGCCACTTGAGACAGTTATATTTGCTACCCGAGACTGTTTATTTCGCCACTTGAGACTGTTCTATTTGCTACTTGAGACTGTTCATCTCGCGACTCAAAAACTTTCATTTTGCTACCCAAGGGATACATTCGCCACTCGAGACTGTTACATTCGCTCCCCAAGGGATACATTTGTCACTTGAGACTGGAACATTCGCCACTTGAGAATGTAACTTTTGCCACTTGAGACATTCGCTACTTGAGACTGAAACAATCGCCGCTCGAGACTGTTCATTTTGCTACTTGAAGCTGTTCATTTTGCCACTCGAGACTGCTCATTTTGCTTCCCGAGACTGTTTATTTTTCCACTTAAAACTGTTCATTTTGCTACCCGAGACTATTCGCTTCGCCACTTGAGACTGTTCATTATGCTACCCAACGGATACATTTGCCACTCGAGACTGTAACATTCGCCACTTGAGACTGAACATTTGCCACTTGAGACATTTGCCACTTGAGACATTTGCCACTTGAGACTGTTCGTTTCGCCACTCGAGTCTGTTCATTTTGCTCTTTGAGGCTTTTCATTTTGCCACTCGAGACTGTTCATTTTGCTACCCTAAACTGTTCATCTCGCCACTCCAGACAGTTCCTTTTGCTATCCAAAGGATACATTCGCGGTTCAAGACTGTTACATTTGCTACTCAAGGGACACATTCGCCACTCGAGATTGTAACATTCGCCACTTAAGTATGTAACATTTGGCATTTGAGACATTCGCCACTTGAAACTGTAACATTCACCACTCGAGTCTGTTGATTTTGCTACCCGAGACTGTTCATTTCGCCACTCGAGACTGTTAATTTTACTACTCGAGACTGTTCATTTCGCCACTCGAGACTGTTCATTTTGTTACCCAAAGGATACATTTCCCACTCGAGACTGTTACATTCGCCACTTGAGAATGTGACATTTGCCTTTTGAGACATTCGCCACTTGAGACTGTAACATTTGTCAATCGAAATTGTTCATTTTGCTACCCGAGACTGTTCGGTTCGCCACTCGAAATTGTTCATTTTGCTACCTGAGACTCTTTATTTTGCCACTCGAGGCTGTTCATGTTGCTACCCAAGACTGTTCATTTCGCCACTCCAGACTGTTCATTTTGCTATCCAAGGGATACATTCGCCACTACAGAGTGTTACATTAGCTACCCAAGGAATACACCTGCCACTGGAGACTGTAACATTCGCCACTTGGGAATGCAACATTCGCCACTTGAGACATTCGTCACTTGAGACTGTAACATTCGCCACTCGAGACTGTTCATTTTGCTACCCGAAATTGTGCATTTCGCCACTAGAGACTGTTGATTTCGCTACCTGAGACTGTTCATTTCGTCACTCGAGACTGTTCATTTTGCTACCCAAGGGATGCATTCGCCACTTATGACTGTAACATTCGCTGCCCAAAGGATACTTTCGCCACTCGAGACTGTAACATTCGCCACTTGAGAATGCAACATTTGCCACTTGAAACATTTGCTACTTGAGACTGTAACAGTCGCCACTCGAGACTGTTCATTTTGCTACCCGAGACTGTTCATTTTGCCACTCGAGACTGTTTATTTTGCTACCCAAGGGATACATTCGCCTTTCGAGACTGTTACATTCGCTACCCAAGGGATATATTCGCCACTTGAGATTGTAACATTCGCCACTTGAGGCTGTAACATTCGCCACTTGAGATGGTTCATTTTGTTACGCGAGACTGTTCATTTCGCCACTCCAGACTGTTCATTTTGTTACTTGAGACTGTTCATCTAGCCACTCGAAAACTTTCATTTTGCTACCCAAGGGATACATTCGCCACTCGAGACTGTTACATTCGCTACCGAAGAATTACATTTGCCACTTGAGACTGTAACACTCGGCACTTGAGAATGTAACTTTTGCCACTCGAGACTGTTCATTTTCCTACCCCAGACTGTTCATTTCGCCACTCGAGACTGTTCATTTTGCTATCCCAGACTGTTCATTTTGCCACTCGAAACTGTTCATTTTGCTTCCCGAGACTGTTTATTTTGCCACTCGAGATTGTTTGTTTTGCCACTCGTGACTGTTCATCATGCTACCCAAGGGATACATTCGCCACTCGAGACTGCTACATTCGCTACCAAACGAATACATTCGCCACTCGAGACTGTAGCATTCGCCATTTGAGACCGTAACATTTGCCACTTGAGACATTCACCACTTGAGACTGTTCGTTTCGCCACTCGAGACTGTTCATTTTGCTACCCAAGGGATACATTCGCCATTCGAGACTGTTACATTCGCTACCCAAGGAATACCTTCGCCACTCGAAACTGTAACATTCGCCACTTGAGACTGTTCATTTTGTTACCCGAGACTGTTCGTTTTGGCACTCGAGACTGTTCATTTTGCTACCCGAGGGATGCATTCGCCACTCGAGACTGTCTCGAGTGGCGAATGTTACAGTCTCAAGTGGCCATTCTCAAGTGGCGAATGTCACAGTCTCGAGTGGCAAATGTATCCCTTGGTTAGTGAATGTAATAATCTCGACTGGCGAATGTATCCCTTGGGTAGCAAAATGAACAGTCTCGAGTGGCAAAATGAACAGTCTGGAGTGGCAAAATGAACAGTCTCGAGTAGCAATGAACAGTCTTGAGTGGCGATTGGTACAGTCTCAAGTGGCAAATTTCTCAAGTGGCAAATGTTACATTCCCAAGTGGCAAATGTTGCAGTCTCCAGTGGCGAAAGTATCCTTTGGGTAGCGAATGTTACAGTCATAAGTGGCGAATGTATCCCTTGGGTAGCAGAATGAACAGTCTCGAGTGGTGAAAAGAAATGTCTCGGGTAACACAATGAACAGTCTTGAGTGGCGAAATGAACAATCTCAAGTTGCAAACTGAACAGTCTCGAAAGAGGATTGTTTCCATCTCAAGTGGAGAATGTCTCAAGTGGCAAAGGTTACTTTCTAAAGCGGCGAATGTTCCAGTCTCGAGTGGCTAATGCATCCCTTGCGTATCAAAATGAGCAGTCTCGAGTGGCGAAATGAACAGTTTCGGGTAGCAAAATGAACAGTCTAGAAAGGCGAAATGAACAGTCTCGAGTTGCGAATGTTAGTCTCAAATGGCGAATGTCTCAAGTGGCAAATGTTACAATCTCAAGTGGCAAATGTAACAGTCTCGAGTGGCGAATGTATCCCATGGGTAGTGAATGTACAGTCTTGAGTGGGGAAAGTATCCCTAGGGTAGGAAAATGAACAGCATCGAGCGGCGAAATGAACAGTTTTGGGTAGCAAAGTGAACAGTCTCGAGAGGCAAAATGAACAGTCTCGTGTAGCAAAATCAACAGTCTCGAGTGGCGAACGTTACAGTCTCGAGTGGCAAACGCCTCAAGTGGCAGAAGTTACAGTCTCAAGTGGCGAATTAATTTCTCAAGTGGCAAACGTTGCAGTCTCAAGCCACGAACGCACAATCCATGTCGCTAACCCTAAACCTAACCCTAACCCTTGTTGGTCCTTATACGTCCTTATGCGTCTTTATGGGTCCTTATGGGTCCGTAATGGTCCCTATGCGTCCTTATGGGTCCTTATAAGTCGTTATGCGGTTTTGTGGAATTTAATGGGTCCTTATTGGTCCTTATGGATTCTAACGGTTCCTTATGGGTCCTTACGAGTCTTTATTCGTCCTTATTCGTCCTTATGCGTCTTTATAGGTCCTTTTGCGTCCTTTTGGGTCTTTATTGGTCCATATAGGACCTTATGCGTCCTTATGCAGCCTTATGGGTCCTTATGGGTCCTTATAGGTCCTTATACATCCTTACGAGTCATTATGGGTCCTTATAAGTCCTTATGAGTTTTTATGGGTCGTTATAGGTCTTTACAGGTGATTATGCATCTTTATGGAATTCAATGGTTCCTTATGGAGGTCTATATGCGTAATTATGGTTCCTTTAAAGACCCATTGGAAGCCCTAAGGGCGCATAAGAACTATAAGGACACATTAGGACCCATTAGAATCCTTATAGAGGCATAAGGACCTATTAAGACACATAAAGACCGCTTAGAATCCATAAGGACCCATAATGAATTGTAAGGATCCAAATGGACCAATTGGAATCCTTAAGGAAGCATAAGGACCTATTACGACCTATAAGGACCCATTTGAATCCGTAAGGACGGATAAGGACCTTTAAAAACCCATAAGGACTCATTAGAATTCTTAAGGACGAATAAGGACTTATGAGAACTCATAGGGAGCAATTAGAATCCATAAGCACGCATAATGACCTACACGAACCAATAAGGACCAATAAGGACCCATAAGGACCTATACAGACCTCTAAGGACTTATAACGACTTATAAGGACCCACAAAGATGCATAACGACCTATAAGGACCTACACCGACGAATAAGGACCATTAAGGACCCATAAGGACCCATGAGGACCTATAAGGACCTATAAAAAATTTTTAAGAATCCATAATTACCTATAAGGACCCACAAGGATGCATAAGGACCACTAGGGACCTATAAGGACCAATATGGACCCATAAGGACACACAAGGATATATAAGGACGCCTAACGACCTATAAGGACCTATAACGACCAATAAGGACCCACAAAGACACAAATGAACCCATAAGGACGCGAAACGACTAATAAGGACCAATAAGGACCCATAAGGACGCATAAGGACCTATAAGAACCTGTAAAGACCAATAAGGACCCTTAAGGACACATACGAACCCATAAGGTAGCCTAACAATCTATAAGGACCAATAAGGACCCGTAAGGACGCATATGGACGTATATGGACCTATGAGGACCAATTAGGAACCTTAAGGACACATAAGAACCCATAAGGACCCATAAGGACGCATAAGGACTTATAAGGACCAATAAGGACCCATAAGGACCCGCAAGGACACATAAAGACTTATAAGGTTCTGTAAGGACCATTGAAGACGCGAAAGGACCCATAAGGAACTATAGAGACCCATAAGAAGTGTTAACGTTGGGATTGGGGTTGTGGTTGGAGTTGGGTTTTGGTTTAAGGTTACGAATATGGGTTATGGGTTAGGGTTGGGGTTAGAGTTATGGGTTAAGGCTGTTAGGGTTATGATTGGGTTTAGGGTTAGGGTTAGGGATGTGGATAGCACATTCGTTAGTCGAAAGCTACATTTGCTACTCGAGTGCTAAGTTTGCTACGCGAGGGATAGATTTGCTTCTTGAGATTGTTACATTCGCTACTCGAGACTGTTACATTTGCTACCTGAGACCGTTACCATCGCTACCCGGATGAGCTACATTCTTCATGTGGATGTTACAGACATTAGGGTTGGATTAAAATGAAAAATAGTAATGATTTTTGAATGCTGATGGTGACACCAATTTTTGGTTTTGCCGTTCAACTCAGCAACAAAAACCAAACTTATGTAAAATTTCTCAACCATTTGTGCAAAAGTTTTGAAAGCGAGTATAGATTGACCCACACCAACTTACCATTTTTACATTAGCGTCATCTGATTACAACTTTATAGCAAACTGTAACATTATTTTGACCATTCTGCAAGTTTTGGTCGGTTTCAATCGACCAAGTACAACACAATGAACAAAAACGTTAAGAGATGTCCTGTATTTGTCAAAAGTTCGAAGTTTGAATCGAAAAATTACATCCTTATTGGTCCTTATAGGTCCTTATAGTTCGTTCTTTGTCCTGATATATCCTTGTGTGTCCTTATGGGTCCATATTGGTCCTTATAGGTCCCAATTGGTCCTTATGCATCCTTATGGGTCCTTATAGGTAGTTATGGATCCTTAAAGGTCCTTATGCGTCCTTATAGGTCCTTATAGGTCCTAATGCGTCCTTATGGGAACTTATTGGTCCTTGTAGATCTTTATAGGTCTTTAAAGGTCCTTATAAGACCTAATAATTTGTTGTGGGTCCTTTTGTGTGCTTATGGGTCCTTATCTTATGGTTTCTTATTGGTCTTTATTGGACCTTCTAGGTCCTTGTAAGTCATTGTGCATTTTTATGGGTCCTTATGGTTCCTTATTTGTCCTCATGGGTGCTTACAAATCCTTATGTGTCCTTATGGGTCCTTATGTGTCCTTTTGGAGCCTTCTAGGTCCTGATGGGTCCTCATTGGTTTTTACGGGTCTTTATTAATCCCTATGCGTCCTTACGGGTCTTTATGGTTCCTTATGGGTCCTTATGAGTCCTTATTGATCCTTATAGATCCTAATGGACCTTATAGATCCTTATGCGTCCCTATGGGTCCTTATTGGTCCTTATTGGTCCTTATTGGTGCTGATAAGTTCTTGTGGGTCTTTACGTGTCCTTATTTGTCTTCATTTATGGGTCTTTATAGGTCTTTATTTGTTTTATGGATTTCAATGTGTTTTTGTGTGTCCTTATGGGTCCTAATGCGTTGTTATGGGTCCTTAAGGGTCTGTATTTGTTTTTATGCATCCTTATGGGTCCTTATCGGTCTTTTTATGTCGTTATGCATTTTATCGGTCCTTAAGAGCTTTTATAAGTCTTTATGCATTTCTATGACTTTTTATTGGTCCTTATAGGTCATTATGCGTTATTATGGGTTCTTTTGGGTTCTTATAAGTCTTATGCGTCTTTATGTGTCGTTATGGGTCCTTATAGGTCCTTATCCATCTTTATGGTCCGTGTTTATTTGTTCTTACAGGTCCTTATGAATTTTTATGGATTCTAATGAGTGCTTATGAGTGTTTATTGGTCCTTATGCGTTTTTATGTGTCCTTGTGGGTCCTTATAGGTCTTTATGCGTCTATTTGGGCCCTTATTAGTCTTCATTGGTCCCTGTGCATCCGTATGGGTTTTTATAAGTCTTAATGCGTCCCTATGCTTCTTTACGTGTCTTAATGGATCTATAAAAGTCTTTATGCGTTTTTATGGGTTCTAATGGGTCCTTATTGGTCCTTATGCGTCCTTATGGGTCCTTATGGGTCCTATTAGGTGCTTATGGATTCTAATGGGTCCTTATGGGTCCTTTTGGGTCATTATCGGTCCTTTGAGTCCTTGTGGGTTCTTATGCGTCTTTATGCATCCTTATGGGTCCTAATGGGTCTTTGTGGGACCTTATTCGTCCTTATGAATTCTAACGGGTCCTTATAAGTCTTTCTGGGTTTGTTAAGGTCCTTATGCGTCTTTATTGGTTCTTATGGACGCAAAAGGACCTATAAGAACCCATAAGGACACATAAGGACGCATAAGGACCAATAAGGTCCCATAAGAACCCATAAGGAAAAATGAAGACCTTTTAGGATCCATAAGGACCCATAGTGACTTATAAAGACCCATAAAGACTCATAAAGACCCATAAGCACCCATAAGTACCCATTTGAATCATAAGGACGAATAAGGATCGATGAGGACTCATTCGAATCTATATAGATGCATAAGAACCCACAAGGATTCTTTAGAACCCATTACTACGCATAAGGATTTATAAGGACCCATTGGGACCCATTGGAATCCATAGGGACGAATAAGGACCTATACGGACCCATAAGGACCTATTAAAATCTTTAAGAATGCATCAGGAGCTATAAGGACCCATAAGGACCAATAAAAACCCATAATGACTTATAAGGACCCATAAGGATCCACTAGAATCCGTAAGACACATAGTACTAAGGACATATAAAGACCCATAAGGACCCACTAGAATCTATAAGGTCGCATAAGGACCTATAAGAACCCATTGGGACCTATAAGGACCCATTGGGACCTATAAGGACCCTAAAGACCTTTTAGAATCCATCAGGACGAATAAAGATCTATAAGGACCCATAAGGACCCATTAGAATCCGTAAAGATGTATAAGGACCTGTAAGGACCCATAAGGACCCATAAGGACGCATAAGGATTTATAAGGACTCATGAGGACGCATAAGGATTTATAAGAACCCATAAGGACGCATTAGAATCCATAAGCACGCATAAGGACTTATAAGGACCCATTAGAATCCATAAGGGCGAATAAGGACCTATAAGGTCCCTTAAAGACTCATTAGAATCCATAAGGCGCAAAAGGAATTATATGGACCCCATAAGGATTCACAAGGACGCATAAGGACTTATTACGACCCAAATAGACCCATTGGAACTCATAAGGACGAATAAGGACCTTTAAGGACCAATTAGGACCCATTAGGACCCATGAGAACGCATTAGAATCCATAAGGACGTAACTTCCAAGCCCACCAATTCTAACTCAAGTAAACTCGCTACTTTGATCCCGTTTGCGTGCTTTTATTGCAAGGACATTAATCATGGGTTATTAGAGTGTGCTAAATTTCGAGGTGCGCCATTACATGAACGGTCAAAATTCATCAAAGAAAACAAGTTTTGCTACAAATGCCTTGGTTCTAGACACCGTACGCAATGCTGTACGAAGCAAAATACTTGCAAAGTTAAGGGTTGCATCGGGACCTTTCACCATACCCTGCTCCATCCTTCTCAACGTAATCTTCTCGATGCATCTAAAGATACTGATGCTTCTACTCCCGCTCCTGATATTGCGACCAGTAGTTCCACGAGTCCAAATAACTCTGCGGTTCCTTGCTCTAGTGCTGTCTGCTCTGTTTACTCTAATGAATCGCCTCAACGTGCTAATGCTGTATACTTATGTGTGGTACCCGTACGGGTTAATTATGGCACTAAACAAGTTGTGACGTATGCATTTCTTGACCAAGGCTCCACCCATATCTTTTGTAATCAAAAACTGGTTAAAGCTCTTGGTATTTCTGAAGTCCATAACGAACTTACCCTAAACACTTTAACTGGCTGGAAAAGCCACCAAGGCTATTCTTTCAGTCTTTCTGTCTCATCGATAACTGAAGATGAGACCTTTAATTTGCATGATGTTTTGTCTATTGAAGACATTCCTGTAACACCTAATGCTATCCCCGCTGACAAAGATTTAAACAGCTTTCCTCACTTACGAGATTTGAATTTTCCTCAAGTTCACGGAGCCACCGTGACCTTGCTTATTGTCGTCAATGTACCTGAATTATTTTGCACGTGCAATGTGCGCAAGGGGGCTCGAGGGCAACCCATAGCTGTTCAAACCCCTCTGGGATGGTCTTTATTAGGTCCCTCGCTTTCTCTCTCCGCTTTCAGCAACTGCTCCGTGAATTTTGTGACGTCCGATCAATCTTTGCAATCACAAATCAGTCGCCTGTGGGAGACTGATTTTGGCAATCAAACTTCCATTTTCGACAGTCCCACTTCAAAAGACATTCCCATTTTCGACATTCCCATTGCTTATGACATCATGAATAACTCTGTTAAAGTTGTATCAGGGCACTATCAACTACCGCTTCCATGGAAATCCGGCTTGGAGCTACCTACCGACAGCCACGTGATGGCGGAACGACGTCTTTCGGGCATGAAGAAAAGACTTACTTCAAACACGGTACTGTGCAACAAGTATGTGGACGTAATGGAAACTTATATTAGCAAAGGCTACGCTAGACGAGTTCCATATAACCTTCTAGTCACCAATAATGCTAAATGGTACTTGTCACACCATCCTGTCTTGCATCCTCGTAAGCCCAATAAGGTTAGAGTTGTTTTCGATTGTGCAGCGAAACATAAGGGCATTTCTCTTAATGATGCTTTATATCAGGGCCCAGTTCTAACCAATTCTTTAGTGGGAGTACTAATTCGTTTTCGGGAAAACCCTATTGCTCTAGTTGCGGATATCAAGTAGATGTTCCATCAGATTAAAGTTGATCCCATTGATTGTGATGCTCTTAGATTTCTTTGGTGGCCAAATGGGAATCTTACCCAACCACCCGTCACGTATCAAATGCTAGTCCATTTGTTTGGAGCTACCTCTTCACCTAGTAGTGCTGCCTTTTCTCTACGTCAAACTGCTTACCACTATGGCAAGAAATTTGACTCTTCTTTTGCTAACATTGTGTTGCAGAATTTTTACGTAGACGATTGTCTCTGCTCTGTATCGTCTATTACCGAAGGTATCAAAGTAACTAAGCAATTGCCTGCCCTGCTTCGCTACGGAGGATTTCGCCTAACTAAATGGCTAACTAATCATGAGCAAGTTTTGCAGTCTATTCCAGCGACAGAACGTGCTTCATCAGTGCAACAACACGAACTGGACGGAGATGTCAAGGAGAGAGTGGTGGGTGTCTACTGGAACGTCCAAGATGACGAGTTCGGATTCAACGTTAGTCTACCAGAAAGACCGTCTACTCGTCGTGGGATCTTATCAGCCGTGAGTTCTTTATATGACCCTCTGGGGTTTGTTGCCCCAGTCATTTTGGAACCTAAGGTAATGTTGCAAAGTCTATGCAAACAAGGCTTTGGTTGGGATTCTGAAATTCCTGCTGCAGAAACCCAAGATTGGGAACTTTGGCTTAACAGTCTACCTGGACTCTCGAATTTACGCATTCGTAGATGTATTAAACCCGAAGTATTCGGTGACGTAGTTCAATGTGAAATTTACCATTTTGCGGATGCTTCGTTTGTAGCTTATGGCTCTTGCTGCTATATGCGACTCACTGATGACAAAGGGAATATTCACTGTTCCTTTCTGATAGGAAAATCTTGGCTTTCACCTATAAAAACCGTATCTATTCCCAGACTTGAACTCACTGCTGCCGTACTATCTGTAAAGTTGGATAAGTTAGTGTGTAAGGAACTTGACGTGATTAACTGCCCCTCTACGTTTTGGAAAGATTCCACTGCCGTGCTTTTTAGCATTAAAAATTCAACAAAAAGGTTCCCTGTGTTCGTTGCTAACAGGCTTGCTATAATAGAAAAACATTGCAATGTCTCACAGTGGCGCCATGTTCCCACTAAACTTAACCCAGCTGATGTAGCTTCCCGTGGGGCCTCCGTTAATAGCATTGTTTCTCACAACCCATGACTCTCTGGCCCTGGATTTTTGTGGCATTCTGAAACCCACTGGCCTTCTGATCCTACAACCAATGAGCAAACAAGCCTTGAGTCATTACCTTCTGACTTTATTCCCAAAAAACGAGAGGCGATTGTAAATGTTACTGCCGCATCTAAGCCTATTTCTTGCTCTGTTATTGACCGACTAATTGAAAGATATTCGTCTTTGCCTAAACTTCTGAAATCTACTGCTTGGATAATTAGATACATACAGTTTTGTCGTGCAAGAAAATCAAGCACCCTTTTCTCATCTTACTTATCAGCTGACGAACTCCAATATGCCGAACTTGCATTAATTAAATACGTTCAGCTTCAACATTTTTCGGTCTTGTTTAAGTTGTGTTCCAGCAAGTATCCTGCGTTGGCTAAAGACTCGCTCGCAAGATCATTGAGGAAGCTCTTCGCGTTGGAGGTAGGCTGGAGTGCGCTCCAGTCGACTATGGTAATAAGCATCCTGTTATACTCCCCAATAATTCGCATCTAACAAATTTATTTATTCAGAAGCATCACCTCGAGATTGGACATTCCGGCGTGGGACATACTTGGACGTCATTACGTCAGCGCTATTGGATAGTCAAGGGAAGCTCTGCTGTACGTCGCGTCATCGGCAACTGCATTTTATGCAAGAAACGAAATGCTTCCGCCTGCAAGCAGCTGATGGCTGATCTCCCGGATGGTAGAGTGCAACCTGATTTGCCCCCCTTCACCCACGTTGGAATAGACTATTTCGGTCCCCTATTCGTTAAGCAAGGCCGCAGTCACGTTAAGCGTTACGGCTGCTTGTTCACGTGCTTAACGATGCGAGCTGTACATATAAAAATTGCCCATGGCTTGGACACTAATTCGTTTTTAAATGCCTTGCGCCGATTTATCGCCCGCAGATCAAACCCAAAACATATCTACAGTGACAATGCTACGAACTTTACCGGCGCTGAACGCGTTTTGCGGGAATCGTTACAAGCACTCGATCAACACCAAATCAATGATTATTTAACAAAACTGAAAATCAATTGGCATTTCAACCCTCCCACCGCCAGCCACATGGGTGGTGCGTGGGAGCGGATGATTCGATCGGTTCGTCGCATACTTTCAATCACTTTCAAAGACCAAGTTTTGACCGACGATACATTGCTCACTCTAATAAACGAAATCGAATCCATTATCAATTCACGACCCTTAGTGCCAGTTACATTCAACCCTATGGACAATGAACCTTTAACCCCGAACCACTTGTTACTACTTCGTAATACTGTTACTCTTCCCCTTGGTGTTTTTGACAAAAGGAACTGTTATGCGCGGCGCCGTTGGGCACAAATTCAATTTTTATCGGACCAGTTCTGGCGCCGTTGTATCCGTGAATATTTTCCAAATTTGCAAGAGCGCCAGAAATGGTTCCAAAATGTACGCAATGTAACCAAGGACGATATTGTTTTGATTGTCAATGACTTGCAGCCAAGAGGTAAATTGTGCCTTGGCCGGATCTTAGAGACTTATCCAGACAAGAAAGGTGCTGTTCGCTTTGCACTTATCAAAACTGCCAACTCAATTGTGAAGCGCCCCATTACAAAACTGTGCCAAGTTATCGAGTCTACCTCTCATTAATTCAGCTCATGTCCAATACAAACATCTCAATCTATTAAGCCTAGTAACATTTGTGTGTATTTGCTGTGAATTTATTTCTCCTGTGCCTTGACGACATCTCTGAAGTCACTCTATATTTAAATGATAAATTTATGTTGTATGGCCTTTCTGTTCCGGAATACGACTTGTGTACATCTAAAAATGTCTACCATTGTTTCCATTTTTGCCGCGGGGATTTGTTACGTCGTATTCTTAGTTTTGTTGTTTGTTACCCACTAGTGACTTGTGTTCTTATTGTTTAGCTAATGCTAGTTCTGTTTGTGATTTGCCAAGTCGCCGGAAGCGATGCGTCATTTTCACACTGACAAAATCTTCACCAGTGGAGATTTGGTCAGTTCAGTTCAGCATTCCTAGCATCAGGTTGTTCTGATTTTTTGGAATTCTCTCTCTATCGTAAGCTACAGTGAATTTGAACTCGCATTTGACTACCTGGCAAAATCAATCGGTATGTGTTTGTTTATAATTTCTATTTAGCGTTAGTCTTCGTATATCTTGCTTTCTATAATTTTACTGCAGTGATATGGGAGCCAAGAAGCACACCTTTTTACTGGTTTTTCGGGGGTTGAGTGTGATTTATCTGGGCATGTGAATGCTTCACATGGTCGTAGCTCCGATATTTTTACAGGTTTTGGAAGTAATTGCTATACTACGTTTGAAACGCTTTCGTTTGTTTTCAAAAACTACAGTACGCAGTATGCAATAAACAACAACTCCAATAAGCTGCGCGTTTCGGTTCTTTCTTGGGTACAGGTATAGGACTGCACCAGGAGCCCAGAGTGCACCCTACAAAAACAACGAAAAACTCATAAGAACCCAAAAGGATTCATTAAATTTCATAAAAACGCATAAGAACCTGTATACCAATAAGAACACATTAAGACGCATAAAGATCTATAAGGACCCATAAGGACACATAAGGACGACTAAAGACTTATAAAAGCCCATAAAGACCCATAAAATAACATAGGGATTTATAAGGTCCGATAGGGACCCATAAGGACCTATCAACACTGATAATGACCCATTAAAATCCATAAGGACGAATAAGGACATATAAGGACCCACAATGACCTATTAAAATCCATATAAACTCATAAGGACCCACAAGGACCCAATAAGACCAATAGCAATGCATAAGGACCGATAAAGACCAAATAAGACCGATTAGAATCCATAAGGACGAATCAGGACCTATGAGGACTCATAAGGACCAATAAGGTAGCATAAAAACCTATAAGGACAAATACAGACCCATAACATCCCATAAGGACGCATAAAGACCGATAAACACCCAAAAAGACCCACCAGGACCCTTAAGAACGCATAACAATGCATAACGACTTATAAGAACCAAAAAAAACCATAAGGACGCACAAGGACCTATAGGGACCCATTAGGACCCATAAGGACGCAGAAGGACCTATAAAGACACAGAAGGACGCAAAAGGACCAATATGGACCCATAAGGACTCACAAGGAGGCAAAGAGACCCATAAGGACACATAAAAGCCCGAAAGGACGCATAAAAACCTATAAGGACCAATAAAGACCATTTAGAATCCATCAAGACGAATAAGGTCCTATGCCGACCCATAAGGTCCCAATAAAAACCATATAGACACATAAGGACCTATAGGGACTCATACGGACCAAAAAGGACGCATAAGGACCTATAAGTACCCATTAGGACCCATAAAAATCAATAAGGACACATAATGACCTGTAAAGACTCATAAGGACACATAAGGACACATAAGGACCTATGGAGACCCATAAACACATATAAGGTCGCGTAAGGACCTATAAGGACCCATAGGGACCGATAAGGACGCATAAGGAGTTATAAAAACCCATAAGCTCCCATTAGAATCCATAAGGACGCATAAGGACTTATAAGGACTCATAAGCACCCATTAGGACGAATAAGCACCTATAACGACCCAAAAGGACCAATTAAAAACCGTAAGGACGCAAAACGATCTTTAAGGACTCATAATGACACTTAATGATGCATGAAGACCTATAAGGACCCATAAAGACCCATAAGAATCCATACGGACGAATAAGGAACTATAAGGACCCATACAGACCCATTAGAAACCGTAAAGACCAATAAAAACCTATAGGCAGCCATAGAGACTAATTAGAATCCATATAGACGATAAAGGCCTATTAAGATTATTAGGACCCATAAGGATGCATAAAAACGCATATGGATCTTGGGGACACATAAGGACGAATAAGGACCAATAAAGACCCATAAGGACACATTAGAATCCATAAGCACCTAAAAGAACCCATAAGGATCCATCAGGACTCATATGGACCAATAAGGACTCATAAAGACTCACTAGAATTCTCAAAGATGCATAAAAATCTATAAGTACCCCTAAAAACTTTTAAGGATGCATAAAGACATATAAGGACCCACAAAGACACATAAAGACGCATAAGGACTAATAAGGATTCATAAGAACCAATAACGACACATTAGAATCCTTAAGGACGCATAAGCACCTGTAAGGACCAATGAAGACACATAAAGACACACAAGAACCTATAAGGATCCATAAGGACACCGAAGGACGCATAAAAACTTATAAGAACCAATAAGGACCCATAAAACCTATGAAGACCCATTAGGACCGATAAGGACGCATAATGACTGATGAGGACTCATAAGGTCTCATTAGAATCCATATAGACGAATAAGGACTTATAAGGACCGATAAGGACCAATTAGAATCCATAAGGGCGCATAAGGACGAAGACGGACTTATAAGAACCCATAAAGACCCATAAAGATGCACAAAGACCTTTAAGGACCCATTACGACCTAAAAGGACGCATAAGGACCCCCAAAAAACATAAAGATGAATAAGGACGAATAAAGGACCCATAATGACCAATTAAGATGCATAAGGACCCATAAAGACACATAAAAACGCATAAGGACCAATAGGGATCCATAAGGACCCATAAGGACGCATAAGTAAGTCAAAAGACACATTGAAATCCGTAAGGACGATTAAGCACCGGCAAAGACTTGTAAAGACCCATTAGAATCCATTAGGTTGCATAAAAACATGAAAGGATCTTTCAGGACCCATTAGAATCCATCAGGACGTATAAAAACTTACAAGGACCCATAAGGACACATTAGAATCCATAAAGACACATAAGGACGTGTAGGGACCCATAAGGAACAATAACGACCCATAAGGATTTATAAGTACCCATAAGGACCCATTAGAACCTATAAAGACGCATAAGGACCTGTAAGGACCCATAAAGACGCTTGTGGACCTATAAGGAACCATTAGAATCCATCCGGATGAATATAGACCAAAAAGGACTCATAAAGACCAATCAGAATCCGTAAGGAAACATATAAACCTTTAAAAACCCATAAAAACTAATAAGGACGCATAAAAACTTGTAAGTACCCATCAGGACCCATTAAAATCCTTAAGGACGCATGACGACATGTAACAACCCATTAGGCCCCATAAAGACGCATAAACACCGATAGGGACCTATAAAGACACATAAGGACGCATAAGGACTTATAATAAACAATAAGGACCCATAAGGACACAAAAGGACGTATACGGACCCATAAATACCAGTAGTTATGTATATGGCGTGTTCGGTGCACAAAGGTCACGTGACTGCACCGTAACCGTCCTTGTGTCTCAAATTAAGATAGAGGTCACGTGACTGCACTGTAACCGGCCCTATCTCAAATTAAGATACCTTTGGTTGAAAACTGTTCAGGTCACATAACTCTCAAAAATGCACTGGAAACAAAGTGAACTCACATGACTAAAAATGCACTGAAACCGTCCTTGTGTTTCAAATTTTTTTAAAAATCGTGGTTCTCGGTCCCCCCTTCCACTAATATCGTGGAAAGTATTAACCTCATAAATGAGGGGGTATCACATGCAACCAGCATGTTCATTGTCGCCGAGTTTCGATTCTCTTCCATTTTCATTTTATAAAAATTTAATAACTGAAAATGGTAATAAAATTTTTTTTATGGTAATAAAATAAAATAAAATTAAATTAAATAAAAATGGTAATAAAATAAATACAAATAGTTTTGTTTGATTTCATTCATCATCCGAGCCAGCATTTATCTCTTGTTGAAGTACTTTAATAGTTTCGTCAACCACAAGCAATTCTGCTTCAGTTGTCTTCAATTTTTTTACCATTTCTCTCATTCTTTCTTGCTGCTTTCTTTTCTTCTTGAGAATTCTAGACCTTTCCATCGTTTTCCTAGCAAGTTTCAACCTGGCTGCATTTTTTGAAACTTTTGTTGTTACTAGGGACGACAAAAATTGAGTTGTTGGATCAATTTTTATGGCTGCACTTTGGTTTCGGTTGTTATTCTTCATTGTTTGATTTGATGTTTCACCAGCATTCATTTTCACCAGCTTTGCATTCGTTTATATATAAGCGCGACAGGTGACGTAATGGAAAATTTGTCTAGACGTTTCTAGACAAATCGATGGGTCTAGAAATCATTCAAGCTTACGAAAACTGTCACGCTAAAATGAAATTGTCGCGATTGTTTTTGAAAAAAGTTTTTCATTTTAGCGTGACAGTTTTCGTAAGCTTGAATGATTTCGTGACGTAGTGCAAGCTGTCTGGCCGATGCCAACAAACGCTGTGCTTCAATCGCGTTTAATTCTTTTCAATAATTAGTTTGATTTTGTCATTTTCTATAGGTTTCACTTTAATTGTAAAGCCATTGCTATCAAATATTTTCACTTTGGGTTTACCGTACGCCTTTTGTATTCTTTCAATGTCTTCTTTTGATAGAACATCACTTGATACTTTTGACCACTCGAGTTTATAAGTAGGATACATGATAGAATCTGTACTTTGTGAATGGGTTAAAAACCTAATGTAAACAAAGGCTGTGCTCATGCTGGACTTCTAATGGTTCATTTTACACTTTAGTATAGCGTTAAAGAATGTTGTTATGTAAACTAACTAAACGTAGCTTATCTTTTTGTTTGTCGAAATTTTTACTACAATTTCATTTGAACTCCGAAGCTTTAAATTTATTAATCTGTTGTCATAACGTATTTTGTTAATGTGTTTTATTTTTTCACCATTTTTTAATAGCCCATGATGACATTCCCATATAAAATTATGAACCAAGATTCTATCCCAGTAATCTTCAACAGTCATTTCATAATAACCTTTTTCATTTATACTTCCAAATGTTGGTTCTCTAGTAACAACATGAACAACGCATCCATCAATGCTCCCAGCGTATGCTTTGTGTGTTGGATGAAAATAAAACTCACGATTTTCAATGACTAATTTATCATTCATTTTTATTTAACTACAGACAAAATTTTCTTAAGCATAAAAATTACTTAAAGATTATATTTCTCTTATAATAAAAATGAACCAATCAAATATTTTAGATCAGGCGGTTCCAGATATTGGAGTTTCTACTTTAAAACCGTCACCCTTTAGAAATTTTCCCCCAACATTAAAGAAAATAGCTTCTAATGCAGCTGGTAAAGTTCAAAAGCGTATAAATGATTTTGCCGATTGGCTGATGGCTTACGTACCACCAACTATTAAAGCAAGTGCTTCAGCAGCATTTCAAAAAATTTTAAATCTTTTTCCTAAAAGGGTAATTAAAGTGCAGTTACTCAAAACTGCTCTGAAAAACTATACTAAATCTTATGATGTAGATATCGTTGATTTTAACCCATTGAAACAATTGAATGAAACAGATAAAGTAGTGCAAGATAAATTACGGTTAGACCTAGTTAAAATGAAAGGATTGAAAGCAACAATCACTCTTAAAATTACCTTTGAAAAACAAAAAGAAGGTGAAGTAATAACCAAGACAGCATTTTTTAACAGCAGAACAAATGTCATCTTAAATAAAGATGATGTGAGTGAAATGCAACAAAATGCATCTAATCAAATAATAAATAAAATTGGAAACTGGCTCAGTGAAGGTTCTGGATGGAGAATTTTTTCTGTCGATGGGCACTATGTTAACTTAGTTCAATATACCCCTCTTCATGGATCAACTTATATTGCATTACCGGAAGAACTTAGAAATGCTAAGAAAGGACTAATTAACATCAAAAACAAAGACAACGAATGCTTTAGGTGGTGTCATTTAGCTAAAGTATACAGTGAGAAAGTAAAAAGCAATCGTGAAAGAATAAATCATTACAAAAAATATGTAGACACACTAAATTATGACGGTATAGAGTTTCCAGTTTCTATCAAGCAAATACCAAAAATTGAAGAACAAAATAACATCAGCATTAATGTTATTGATTATGAAAACAAGCAACGCTTTCCTTTATTTGTGTCTAAAAAGGTGTTTGAAACAACTCTCGATTTATTATTGATAATGGAAGACGAAAAGCAACATTATGTTTGGATAAAAGACTTTAATAGATTTATGTATAATCAAAGCAAGCACCAACACAGAAAACATTTCTGCAGATATTGTCTTCAATGTTTTAGCAGCGAGGAAATTCTACACAAACACACACCAAACTGCGTAATTATAAATGGAAAGCAAGCAATACAAATGCCCAAAAAAGGTAGCTCGGTGAAGTTTAATAACTTTCATAAACAGCTACCAGTTCCCTTTGTTATATATGCTTATTTTGAAGCAATAACTCAAAAGATTGACAGCTGTCAGCCAAATGATGAAAAGTCCTACACAGAAAGATACCAAAAACACATCGATTGCGGCTATTCCTTCAAGGTAGTTTGTTGCTATGACGATAAATTCAGTAGACCAATTCAATTGTATAGAGGTAAAAACGCTGTTTATAAATTTTTGGAAGCTACGTTGGAAGAAGTTGACTATTGTGAAAAAACGAAAAATGAACATTTCAATCAACCTATGGATTTAACGAACGAAGATGAAGAAAACTTTCAAGCTGCTACAAAATGTCACATTTGTAAAAAAGACTTCTCTGAGGAAGACAAAAGGGTTAGAGATCATTGTCACGTTACAGGAAAATACAGAGGGGCGGCACATAATGAATGTAATAGAAACTTCAGACTTACTCATAAGATACCAGTAATCTTTCATAATTTAAGGGGTTATGATTCACATTTTATTATGCAAGAAATAGGAAAGTTTGAAAAGGATATCAAAGTAATTCCAAACAATCTAGAAAAATACATGGCTTTTTTCTTAGGCAAACATTTAAAATTTATCGATAGCTTCCAATTCATGAGTAGCTCATTAGAAACTCTGGTTAAGAACGTTCCACTTTCTGACTTAAAATACACATCACAAGAATTTCAGGATGAAAAACTAGAACTAATGAAAAGAAAAGGAGTTTATCCCTATGATTATATGAACAGCTTTGATAAGTTTGACGACAGAAACCTCCCGCCAAAAAAGGAATTCTATAGTCTTTTAACCGATGAAGATATAAACGATGAGGATTACAAGCATGCGCAGAATGTGTGGACTACTTTCAAGTTGGAATCCATGGGACAATATCACAACTTGTACCTTAAGTCAGATGTTTTGCTGTTAGCAGATGTATTTGAGAAGTTTCGAAAGACTTGTCTTCAATATTACGAATTAGACCCTTGCCATTATTTTACTTCTCCTGGTTTATCATGGGATGCAATGCTTAAAATGACTGAAATAAAACTGGAATTAATGACAGATATTGACAAATTTCTTTTCATTGAAAAAGGTGTGAGAGGGGAAGTTTCATACATTTCTAAAAGATATGCTAAAGCTAACAACAAATACATGAATAATTACGATTCAAAGCAGCCATCAAATTATATTACATATCTTGATGCAAACAATTTATATGGATGGGCAATGAGCCAAAATTTACCAACGGGTGGTTTTAAATGGCTATCAGAAAAAGAAATTGATTTAGCAAATTTACCTAAAGGAAAAGGACTAATACTAGAAGTTGACCTGGACTATCCTGAACACCTTCATGATAGTCATAATGACTATCCACTAGCTCCAGAAAAAATGGAAATTAAACATCACCTCCTTTCAGACTACTGTAAACAATTACAAACTCAGTTTAATATAAAAGTTGAAGGAGTTAAAAAATTAATACCTAATTTAAAGCCAAAAAAGAGTTATGTTCTTTATCACAAAAACTTAAAGCAGTATATTGAATTAGGCTTAAAAGTTACAAAAGTACATCGGGTATTAGAATTTAACGAATCACCTTGGTTAAAAAAGTATATTGATTTCAATACAGAAAAGCGAAAAACCGCCAAGTCTGACTTTGAGAAAGATTTTTTTAAACTTATGAACAACTCAGTGTTTGGAAAAACAATTGAAAATCTTCGTAAACGTGTCAATGTTACTCTGATTAACGAACCAGAAAAACTATTAAAGCATTGTGCAAAACCAACCTACGTTAGCAGCAAAATATTTAATGAAAATCTTGTTGCAGTTCATAAAATCAAAGAATCTTTAACCCTAAACCGCCCCGCGTATGTAGGAATGTGTATTCTCGATATTTCAAAAACGTTGATGTATGATTTTCATTACAAATACATTAAAGAGAAATATGGTAAGAATGCAAAACTCTTATTTACAGATACAGATTCAGTAACATATGATATAGAAACAGAAGACGTATACAAAGATTTTTGGGCTGACAAAGACAAATTCGACTTCAGTGGTTACAAAGAAACCTCAGACTTTTATGACCTAAAAAATAAGAAAGTAATTGGAAAGATGAAAGATGAAACCGCAGATGTGCCAATAGTAGAATTTGTTGGACTTAGATCTAAAATGTACAGCTACGTCACAAACAATGAAAAAGGTTGCAAAACTGCAAAAGGAATTAAGAAAAATGTTGTGAGGAATCTGTTAAAGCACGAAGATTACAAAAACACGCTCTTCAATAATCGTCAAATGTTTCATAAAATGAAATCAATTAGAAGTGAAAACCACAAAATTTATTCCGTTGAAATCAACAAGAAGTCACTTTCGTGTTTTGATGATAAACGATATATTCTTTCTAATGGAATTGATAGTTTTGCCTATGGTCATCATTAATTAAAAAAATATATGCTATTATAAAAAAAGATGGATGAAAATTGTTGTGAAAATCCTGACATAAAAATTATAAATGGAAATAGAACTTGTATTAACTGTGGTGTAGTTCATCACCCATATTTTGTAAACGACTGGATTGATTATAACCCACGTAATGTTGTTTTACGTAAATCAGTTTACTGCAGAACTGCTTATGTTAAAAATAAATTACAACGCCTTGAATTGTCTGCTGATGAAATACAAGCATTTATGGATATTTGGACAACCGTGGAAAACCAACTACAAAGCTTCACTGGTAAAAGGTTTCCTAAGATAGATTTTTTTATAAATAAAATCTTAGAATATTTGGACATTTCCAAACAACCTTCATACAAAATTAGTGATGCATTACGGAAGAAATATGAGATTATGTGGAAACAAATCGTTTAGCATGTAATTTTTCATAGCTTTCAGAAATTGGTGGACATATATCAGCAACTTGGTCATCAACCATAGCAAGTTCTCTTTCGAAAAACTCGTCAATATCACCAGATCTTAAAAACAATTTTAACTTGTTGAGTAATTTCTGATATGATTGATAAGCATATCTACAAGACTCAGTTTTTTTGGAAAAATTTTTCTGCGTCATTATTCTCTGTAAAAGAACACCTGTACCACTAACACACGCCAAGAAAATCGGATTTAATGTAACAGAACCAACCACGGCCCCAGTTGTAGTAAAAACAACAGATGACAGCTTTAGAGCTAAGTCCATTCTTTTAAATTTTTTAAACATTTTCTTATAACACCAATACTGTTTGTGATAAGTGTGATACAGTTTTGTCAATTCATTCACTTGTTCTTGAGTCAATTTTCTACTAATGTGGTTAAAGTCCATTGTTTATTTTACGATATACAATTACGTTTCTGGTTGATCACCCAATTCAAGCTGTTTAACTTTAATTACGACGCTGCTCATATTCATTGATACCGAAGAATTTGAAGAAACATAGTTGTATTGTATGCGAAACACATCTCGAGAAGGATTAGGAAAAACAATGCAGTTTAAATTAAAGCAATCAAATGGGGGTGTTACTGTTGTTTTACATATTTTATCTGTTTCTCCTTGACTAACACGAATTATATCAATATGTAATTTGTCTTCATCATCATAACTGGTAACTTTCACAAGTCCGCTTACGCTTATTTCGATGTAACTGCTGGTTACCTCATCTCTCAAATGAATACTATCGAATTGCAAAGACAGAAAATCGTTCCCGGCGACAAGAGGTGCACTCACGAAATGCAAATTGTGATCTGTATTAGTACGAACTGAATGAATAGCACTTGATGGAATTGGCCTCGAATCAGGTGTCGAAGAAGCACCCAAAAATATTTGAAATTTTGGACGATATATATTTCGTTTAAAATAACGTTTATTTATTGCACTGGTAGGTTTGGAAGGTCTACCTACGTTGAAAATGGTATGATTTTTCATATCTAAGTTTCGTGAAATGGTTACATTATCATCTTCGGTTTGAATGTGTTGCGTTATTTGGTCAACATAATTTTTGTTTGCTGCTTCACCTGGTGCTGTGGGATCTCGTAAATTTATGATAGTGTGTAATCCTTGTAAGTTAATATTATCTCTCACATTTGTAACTAAATTTTCAACAAATTGTTTAGTTGCCGCATCAGAAGGTAGACTGGGATCAACAAGTTGTTTTAGAATCAATGATTCACCTAATTCAATTGATGCGTTGTTAGGTGGAATATTTTCTATACGAAAGACCCTGTTTGGTAAACGACCAAGTACTTCCACACCATATATTTGAGACCTCTGAATTTGAATTTGAGAGGGCGATACAACATATTGATCATCGTTGTTTATACCTAAAGTAGCCAACCTCGAACCAAACTCAGAGCTTTCGGCAAAGTGGACAATGTTGCTAATTGCATTATCCAAGAATCCTTTATTTACACTATCTGATTCTGTTACAGGATTGGCTAAGTTTGTAATTTTGTGGTTGTTTAAGTTTAAATCACCATACATTATATCTCCTGACTTGGAAACTTTGTGTTCAATACCTACAACCTTAACAATACTTGAAGATTGACTTCCACTTGTTCCAAATTTTGAAATATTCATTTTGTCCTTCTTTATTATAAATGAATATAATAAACTTTGATAAATATTTAAGTGGGGACAACAAGCAAATCAAACATCATTATCTTCTACCAGATTGTCATTACATGATAGTAGGATCGACAGAGTCAGGAAAAACAAATTTGCTTTTAAACATGGTTCTCAAGTGGATGAATTACGACCTTTGTTGTGTTTATACTGTTAATCCTGAGCAAGATAAGTATCGATTTTTAAAAGAGCAAGGTATTGAAGTGCTAAGCCCTGAAGACTTGCCTCCAGTAGAAGAGCTTGACCCTCAACAGAAAGTAATAGTTTTTGACGACATTAAGCTAGACAACATGAAAAAACTGATGGAATACTTTTCTTTATCTAGAAACAGAAATTGCAACTGTATTTACCTCACCCAGTCATACTTCAACACTCCGAAGTACATAAGAAGAAACACTAACTGTTTTGTTTTTTTCGGGAACTTAGACAACAAAGATATCAGACACATTACTGACGATCATGCTAAAGGTATAACAAAAGAAGAAATGGAGTCGATTTACCGTGAAGCAACCAAAGATCCTTACAATTTTATGGTGCTGGACAAAACAACCAAACACCTACCCCTTCGTTACAAAAAATGCTTTGACCATTTTTGGGCTTAAGCTTTATATGCTATATAGTAAACATGCCATTTGTAAATGAAGAAGAGTTGAAAAACAGAAATAAACTTGTAAAGGATTATATTAATAACCGAAAGTGTTTGAAACAAAAGCTGCAAAAAGAAATTGTAGCCAAACAACAACTGCAAAAGTCTGCCTCTGAAATATTTCGTCCCATTACTAAAACGTTTGAAGAAACTCAGAAAAAAACTGATAAAAGGCAAGACCAACTAATTCAACACATACAGCAACAGCTTGCCATTGAAGATAAACCTCGATCAATTTATACTGTGCATTTTGAGAGTGCTTTCGATAACGAAGAAAAAGAATTGCTTACACAAAACAATTTTAAGACTGATATTGTTGAGCTTGTAAAACACGGGCCAGATTACATAAACGCATTGAAAGACAGAGCTAGATTAATCAATCAAAGATTAGGTGGTTTACGAAGAAGACGCGATGCTGATACAGAAGTGATTGATAAGCAAATAAAAACTTTTAAAAAGTACAGAGAAAAATTAAATAAATTATTAGGAGGAATGGAACTTACCTTTGGAAGAGGGCTTAAAGATCCCAACAAACTTTGTGAAAGACTTAATTTACTAGTAGCAGCCAAACAAGCCGGCAATAATAACAAACGTTTGGATCAAGAAATTGCAAACATTTTGAAAAAACTAAAATTAAACAAATGCATTTCACACTGCGACCACCAAAAATTATTTGACAATATATTAAAATGACATCAATACCACTTTTCTTTGACTCTAGGAAAGGACAAGGAAAATCAGAAGATTTTATAACTAGCTTTAATCCACCGTTGCAACTAGACATTAAAAAAAGTTACGAGATGTCCTTAATCAATGCTCAAATATGGTACTCTTGGCATAACATAACGAGCAGCAATAATAAATTTTTTTATTCACCAGATGGAGTAGCTGCACGATTATTATCAATTCCTCCAGGTAGCTATAATATTGAAGATCTCAATAATGAAATCAAGTACTTGATGGAACAGAGACGTGATGACAAAAATAATATAACTATAACACCAAATTTTAATACATTAAAATCAAGAATTGAACTTAAAAATGATTACATAGTTGATTTTCGAATTCCAAATTCAATAGGTGACGTTTTAGGATTTGGTTCGGCATTTTTGGATGTAAATGGAATTCATAATAGTCAAAATCCTGTAAATATTACAAATATCAACAGCCTTCAGATTCATTGCAGCTTAATTGATGGAAGTTACATAAACGGAGCGTCTAGTGACTTACTTTATACTCTTAGTCCAAACGTACCACCGGGATATTTGATTCAAGTTGAACCTAAGCAAAACATTTACGTTCCAATCAAAAATTTAAGTCAAATTGATAGTATCCGATTCTCTATAAAAGATCAAGATAACAATTTTGTAAATATGAATAATGAACGAGTGACTTACTATGTTCACCTGAGAGAGATTATGTAGTTTAACTATAAATGTTATCACAAAGAGAAACTAGATTTCATAAAAAGAAAATCATAGGTGGAAGTTTGCTTAAAAATGTTTACGACAAGGTAAGAAACGTAATCAGCACTGGTTCTAAGATTCTTAACAGAATTCCTACTGGAGTGAAGACTGAGATTAAAAAACTAGCTGCACCTTTACTGAAAAAAGCCTTAGAACCCACAAAAAAGACATTAGAACCAGTCTTAGAAAATATACCAATAAACAAGCGTATTATCAATGACAGAGAATTAGAAAATCTCAACGACAGATCGAGAGCTATCTTAAGTAATTTAATTGCTGGATCAGGATTTAAAAATTATATGTCTTAATTATAAAATGACAGAACTAACGAATCCATATTTGCAAATTAAAGAAACAAACTTAGTGGACAATTCGATTACTGAGTTCGAATATGTCGAATACCTTCCGAGAGACTCAAATAACATGAACAAAGATGGTCAGCACATTATTGAAACAAAAGATGAAGATGTTTTTCTTCTACCGCATAAAGCATACCTAGAAATCAGAGGAAAACTTCAAACTAATGCGAATGCTAATTACAATAACAATGACGTAATTTCATTAGTAAATAACGGTTGGTCTTTATTTCAAACTGCGCAATATCAATTAAATAACCAAACTATAGAAAACATAAACCTTTATCTACCTCAAGCATCAACAATACTTAATTTAGTTAGCTTTAGTGATGATTATTCAAGATCAACCGCCTCAAACATGCTGTGGTTTAAAGACACTGGAACTGGTTCCCCATCTCTTAAACAAAATTTTGGTGGTGTAGCTGATGATGCAAATGCAAATGCTGTACGTGACGGTATTAGAGCAATTGAAGCACGTTGTGGCAAAAGTTGATAAGTGACATTTTTGAAAAAACAATTTTTTCATAGATTTTAGTTTATTTACTAAAACTAAGTTCCCTGAGAAAAAAATTATTTTTAATTTCAATCATTTTTCAGTAATAAATAGCTTAATATGTTGCTCTTGACAACAAAGTCAAATGGAAATTTAAAACTTTAATTGCGATTTTCTTAAAACAGCGAAATGCGACTTATCAACTTTTGCCAAAACGTGCTTCAATTGTAGAAATATACAACAACAATCTACAAGCAAATATTGGTTTCACCGCAAGACAGAACATTACTACAGGAAATAAGCAAATTACTTTAATGCTTCCTCTTTCCCAAATATTTGGATTTTGTCGTGATATCGATAAGGTTTTTAGGGGTGTTGAACACAGTATAGTCGTGGATAGAGAAACATCTAATAACTATATTTTACGTGCAAATGGTGTAGCTGCTGGTAAGTTTAACATAAGTCATATCTCTTTGTGGATGCCTAAAGTGAAACCAAGTTTAAGAGTTGAATCGGAAATAGATGCTATGTTAGTAAAAGGACATATAAAACAGCTATACTTTGAACAAATGAGAGTGTATCGAACAATGTTTCAGTCAACAGAAACAAGCATGACATGGAGAATAACAACCCAGCCGGGAACAGAGCTTCCCAGGCATGTGTTTGTTGCGTTTCAATCGAGCGAACGAGATAACAACCAGCAGCTAAATAATATGATTTTTGACAATGCAAACTTAAGACGTATTAGTTGCAGAATAAACAGCATTCAATATCCTGAACGAGAATTTGAATGTAATTTTACTCCACAAAATAGAAATTATTCGCGTTTATACATGAGTTTTCTAGAGGCTGTAAACAAATACCAAGACGCCGACACGGGCTGTCAATTATCAGCTGAAGACTGGGCTAGTTTGTATCCAATTCATCATTTTGATGTTAGTAAACACAATGAACGACTTAAAAACAGCTCGGCAGATATTGAAATAAGGTTTAGTCTTGGTGGTAACTTTAGAAATATTGCAAATAACGCTGACCAAGCTTTCTATGTTTATGCAGTCGTACTTTCTGATAGATACCTTCAGTTAGAAGGACTTTCAGGTCGAATGAATATAATTATCTGAGTATAAATAAAAATGTATGTTAAAATCGGATTAAATTTATCACAATTTCAAAAAGAAAAAATAAAACAAGCTTTTCAAAACAAAACTGGGCTTACACTCACATTTAATAACCACCAGCTTCAAGGATCAGACTTTCTTGGTTTAACAAAGACGCAAGTTAACAAAATAAATGATGCTAAAGCAAAAGGTTCAGGTGTTACTTTGAAGCTATCAAAACTACAAATTTCAAAACAGGGTGGTTTTATTGGAACTCTTTTAGCAGGTTTAGCAGGTAGCTTGCTACCCAGTTTGTTAGGAGGAAAAGGACTTGTGTTACCTGGATCAAAGGGTAAAGGGCTTATGTTGCCTGGAACAAAAAGACAAGGTAGGTCTTATCGCTTCGACGAACCTCAGATTCTCGGAAAAGGTTTAATACTAGGAAAAGATTCTCCTTTCAAAAATGTTCCGATCTTGGGTTTGATTTTATAAAGTCTAATATAAAATGTACCACGATTACTCATTGAACTTGACACAAAATCAAAAGAAAAAAATTGCAAATGCATATAAAAGCAAAACTAGTGTAAGTGTTAGACTAACAAATGCAAGTTTACAGACTAAAGGCAACGTTAGTTTGCAACTGACGAGTCGACAGATAAATAGAATTAACAAATCAAAAGCGTCTGGACACGGTATACAAATAAACTTTAGTAAAACGCAATTGCAAAAACAAGGTGGTTTCTTAAGTAGCTTACTTAATTTAGGAAAACTAGTGTTACCGTTTTTAGCTAAAAAGGTTTTGCCAACTTTGGGATTAGCAGCTGCTTCCGGGGCCATCCAAGGAGCAACTAATAAAGCAGTAAATAAATGAAACCATTAACAAACTTAGACATTGATAAAATCATGATTAAGTGTGACAATTATCGAGGAACATTTAGCAAAGATATGTTACCAAAAGCAATGAATAAAAATGAATCAGCTGTCGTAAACTTGCAAGATTATTTTGCGGGTAGTGGAACTCATTGGGTTTGTGTTTACAACGAAGAAAAATCAGATAAAGTAGAATACTTCGACAGCTTTGGACTTGTACCCCCAAATGAAGTTGTTAAATATATAAGCACTACAAACAAAAACATTATTTACAATGATGCACAAATTCAAAATATTAACTCAATTCTTTGTGGTTACTACTGTGTGTATTATATAACAGAGCAAAATACGGGGAGAACAGCAAACGAACTATTGTTAGATTTTCATGAAAAACCTACACCTTTTAATGAAATGTTTATGAAGTTTTATGTATCATATATTAAAGATGGAAACTTATTGTGTTAGAGAAAAGAAAAAAACTAAATGTGTTCCAGGTTCTGATGAAATTATAAAAGCAAAAGGAAATGGTCGCCTGATGTTACGTTGCATTTGTGCTAGTTGTGGTATTACAAAGCATAGTTTCATTAAAACCAACAAAAAAGGAGGCTTGTTAGACCTTCATGCTGCGATAGGAAAATTACCAAAACCAAAAGGTGGGTTCACTCTTCCAAGTCACAAGTACACTGGGCCATATAATCCTTTGGATAAACAACTTGATTCGAACGACCAACCTTTACTTGGGGAAGAACCTTACAATCAAATAGATGCTATTGCAATGAAACATGATATTTGTTACCGTGATAATGACAATAAAAAAGGTAAACTAAAATGTGATAAAGATATGTTAGACAGTTTATCACAAACAAAAACGAAAGGTATCCGGGAATCGTTTGATAAAAAGTTAGTACAAGCAGCAATTGGAACTAAATATAAGTTGGGGTTAGGTGCAAAAAACGGGAAAAGGCGTCGTGGCAAACAGAACTAGCTGATGAACTACACAAACCAGTAAAGAAAAAGTTTCTGCGACGCCGAGTAATAAGCACATCAATTGATGAAATATGGGCGGCTGATTTAGTAGAAATGCAAAAGTTTAGCAAATGGAATAAAGGTTACCGATATTTACTTATGGTGATTGACGTATTTTCTAAATTCGGATGGATAGTCCCTTTGAAAGACAAAACGGGTAAAACTGTTGCTAATGCTTTCAAGAAAATCTTCAAAGAAAAAAGAATCCCAAAATTCTTATGGACTGATAAGGGAAAAGAATTTTACAACAAAAATACGAAAAGCCTGTTGGACCAACACAACATTAAATTATATTCAACTGAAAATGAAGAAAAAAGTTCTGTTGTTGAACGCTGGAATCGCACTATCAAAAATAAAATGTGGAAGCAATTTACAAAACAAAGTTCAACTCAGTACTTAGACATGCTACCTGAGATAGTTGATGAGTACAATAACAGCTATCATTCATCCGTGAAAATGACGCCTGTTCAAGCAAGCGAAAAAGAAAATCAAGGAATTGTTTACTATAATTTGTACGCTAAAATTAAACCAATAAAAACAAAAGCAAAATTTAAAGTTGGTGACACAGTTAGACTTTCAAAATACAAGCGAAAACTTTTTGACAAGGGTTTTACTCCAAACTGGACAGAGGAACTGTTTTTAATTTCTAAAGTTTTAAATACCAATCCACACACTTACGAAATCACTGATCTTCGTGGTGATTTAATTTCTGGAACTTTCTATGAACAAGAACTTTTGAAAACGAATCAAACTAAATTCAGAATAGAAAAAGTTGTTCGCAAAGATAATAAAAAGAAATCGGCATTAGTTAAGTGGTCTGGATACAGCAATGATTTTAATAGCTGGATTCCCATTGAAGAATTAGAGCAACTTAAATCTACATATAAATAAAAGATGTTTTGTGGATTTCAACCTTCAAATTTATCAGTTCCAGAAAATATAGAAGATATAAAACAAAAGTGGAATAAACGTGTTTTAACTTACTGTATCACGAACTTAACACCAAAACTTACAGAAGAATCGATACACAAACAAATTGATTCTGCTTTTAAAGTTTGGGATAAACCTACAGCACTTAAATTTAAGAAAGTACAGCCAAATGAGCCCTGTGACATAAAAATTAGTTTTTGTGCCAAGGAACATGGCGATGGATTCCCTTTTAAAGGTAAAGGCGGTGTTTTAGCTCATGGATTTTATCGAGGTTCAGGAATTGGGGGTGATTTACACTTTGATGCTGATGAAGATTGGACAGACCAAGAAACACCTCCCAAACACAACTTATTTGTAGTAGCTGTTCATGAAATACGTCATTGTTTAAGTTTAACCCATTCACAAAGTACAGATTCTATCATGTATCCTACTTATAAACACGAGTGGTCAAAAGTATCAAGTGATGTTCTATCAAAAGAAGACATTGAAAGAATACAAAAGGCGTACGGTAAACCCAAAGTGAAAATATTTGATAGCAATGGCTTTACAATTAAAGTGAAACCTATAGAAAATGACAAAATCAAACTAATTATTGAAAAGAATTAAACGCGATTGAAGCGTAATTATGAACGCAGCCTTCGAGAAAACCGTTGTCACGCCTTGTATAAACAATCGCAAATCCGAAGGATATCAAACAATGTGTGATAAAAATTAAAGTAGGCAGCTTCAACAAAAGATTGAAGCTGGTTCTGATAACGACAAATAAAATCGACAATGAGCACATGTTGGTTACATGTGACAAGCGCTCAATTGCGAGTTTAATACCTCCTACTAACATCGGGAGGGGGGACTGAGAACCACAATTTTAAAAAAATTTGAAACACAAGGACGGTTTCAGTGCATTTTAAGTCATTTTGTTTCCAGTGCATTTTTGAGATTCAGGTGACCTGCTTTGCACTGAACGATTTTTATTGAGATAGGGCCGACTACAGTGCAGTCACGTGACCTCTATCTTAATTTGAGACACAAGGACGGTTACAGTGCAGTCATGTGACCTCTGTGCACCGAACACGCCATGTCATATACTACTAATACCCATGAATACGCGTAAGGATCTATAAAAACCTATAAGGACCGATAAGGACGCATAAAGACTTTTAAAAACCCATTAGAATGCATAAGGAAGCATAAGGACTTATAAGGACCCAGTAGAATCATGATGGACGAATAAGGACCTATCGAGACTCATTCAGACCCATAAAGACGCATACAGACTTATAAGCCCATAAGGACCCATTAGAAACCATAAAAACAAAAAAGGACCTATCAGGACCTATAAGGAAACATAAAGATGCATAAGGACCTATAAGGACACATAAGGACCCATTATGACCCATAAGAACCCAATAAAACGCATAACGACCAATAAGGACCCATAAAGACCAATAAGGACGCCTAGAAAACTATAAGCACCCATAAAGACACATAAGGATGCATAAAGACCAATAACGACCCATAAGGACTCATAAGGACGCACAAAAACATATAAGGACCCATAAGGACGCTTTGGGACTCATAAGGACGCATAAAACCCGTAAGGACCCATTAGAATCCATAAAAACGCATTAGGAACTACTTAGACCCTCAAGGAACTATTGGAATCCATAATGACGATCAAGGACCTATAAATAGACATAAGGAACCATTCGAATCCATTAAGTCGCATAGAGACCCATAGGGGCGCATAAAAACCCAAAAGAACTCATAAAAACCTAAAAGGACCCAATAGAACCCATAAAAACGCATTAAGACATTTAAAGACCCATAAGGAATATTAAAGACGCATATGGAACTATAACGACCCATAAGGATTCGGTAGAATCCCTCAGGACGAATAAAAACACCTAAAATAACACATAAGGACCAATTAGTATCCTTAAGGACGCACAAAAAATTATGAGGACCCATAAGGATCCATTGAAATCCATAAAAACGTTAAACGACCTATAAGGACCCATAAAGACTCATTACGATCCTTGTAAACGCAAAAAAAGCATAAGGATCCATAAAGACCCATAAGGACGCATATGGACCTTAAGGACCCATAAGGACCCGTTAGAATCCATAACAATGCATAAGGACTTATAGAGATCCATTAAGACTCATAACGACCAATAGGGATGCATAAGGACCTATAAAAAACCATAAGGACCCATTAGGACCCATAATGACGCATCAGGACACATAAGGATCCAATAGATTCCATAACGACGCTTAAAAACGTATAAGAACCCATTAAACCCTTTAGAACTCATAAGGACGCAAAACGACTTATAAGCTTTCATAAAGACACATAAGGACAAGGAAGGACCCATAACAACCCATAGGGACTCATGAACACCCATGAAGACCCATAAGGACCATATAGAATCCATGAGGATGCATAACGACCAATAAGGACGCATAAAGACCCATTAGGTTCCATTAAGACGATCAAGGACCTATAAGGACCCAATAGAATCCATTAAGACGCATAAGGTCCTTAAGGACTAAAAACGACCCATAAAGACGTATAAGAACTTATAAAAACCCATTAGGACCCATTAGAATCCATATAGACGAATCAAGACCTATAAGGACCCTTAAGGCCCCATTAGATTCGACAAAGACGCATCAGGGCCTATAAGGACCATAAGGACCAACAAGGACGCATAAGGATCTAAACGGGCCCATAGAGACCCTTTACAATCCATATTGACGCATAAGGACTGATAAGGACCTATAAGGACCCATTAGGACCCATGAGGACGCATAAAGACCTATAATAAAATAACCCACAAGGACCCAATAGAATCCATCAGGACGCATAAGGACTTATAAGGACTTAAAAGGACCCATTACAACCCATGAGGACGAAAAGGACACATAAGGACCTATGAGGACCCACAACAACGCATAAGGATCAATGAGGACCTATAAGGACCCATAGGGACGCATAAGGACCGATAAAGACCCATAAAGACCCATAAAGACACATAAGGATGCATAAATAGCAATAAAGACCTATAAAGACCCATAAGGACGCATAAGGACTTATTAAAAACCATAGGGAAACTTTGGGACGTTTAAGGACCCATATAAACCCATAAGGACCCATTAGAATCCATCGGGACGAGCAAAGACCAATGAGGATACATAAGGACCCATTAGAATCTACATAGACGCATAGAGACCCATAAGGACCCACAAGGACCAATAAGGACGCATAAGGACCCATAAGGATCTATAAGATCCCATTAAAAGTCATAACGACGATTAAGGACTTTCAAGGCCCCATAAGGAAAGATTAGAATTCATCAGGACGAATAAAAACTTATAAGGACCCATAAAGACCCATTGAAATCCATAAGGACACTTAAGGACCTATAGGGACTTAAAAGGACACATAAGGATGCCTAAGGACTTATAAGAATCCATAAGAACCTATACGGACACATAAGGTCTTATAAGGAATCATAAAAACTCATAAATACGCGTAAGGACCTATAAAGACACATACGAACCGATAAAGACGCATTTGGACTTACAAAGACACATATGGTCCCATTAGAATCCATAAAAAAACATAAAGACTCATAAGGACCCCATAAGGACCCATTAGAGTCGATAAGGACGAATAGGGACCTATATAGACCCATAAGAACCCATTAGAATCCGTAAAGACACAAATAGAACTGTAAGAACCCATAAGAACCCACAAGGACCCATAAGGACTTATAAGGACCCATAGAGACCCACTAGAATCCATAAGGACGAATAAGGACTTATAAGGACACATAAGGACCCATTAAAATCCGTAAGGACGGATAAGGACCAATAAAAATCCAAAAAGGACCTATTAAAAATCATAAAGATGCAAAAAACCTTCAAGGACCTATAAAGACCCATTAGAATCTATATAGACGCATAAGAATCTAGATCCTTATTCGTCCTTTAGGATTCTAATGGGTCCCGATGGGTATTTATAAGTCCTCATGCGTCCTTATGGGTCCTTATGTGTTCTTATCGGTCTTTATGCGTCTATATGGATTCTAATGGTTCCTTATGTGTCCTTATAGGTCCTTGATTGTCCGTATGGATTCTAATGGGTCCTTGTGGGGCTTTATGGGTTCTTATGAGTCCCTAGGGGTCTTTATGGGTCCTTATAGGTTTTTATGCGGCCTTATGGGTCTATATGGGTCCTTATGTGTCTTAATGGGTCTTTATTCGTCCTTAAAAGTCCTTATGGATCATTATGTGTCCTTATTGGTCCTTTTGCGTCCCTATGTGTCCTGTCAGGTACTTTTGCGTCCTTATACGTCTTCATGGGTTGCAATGCGTCCTTATAAATTCTAATAGATATTTATGCGGCCTTATGGATTCTATTGAGTCTGAATGGGTTCTTATGGTTCCTTTAAGCCCTTGTGCGTCCTTATGGGTCCTTTTGGGTCCTTATGGGTGCTTATTGGTCCTTATGTGTCCTTATGTGTGTTTATGGGTACTAATAAGTTCTATTGCGTCCTTATGGGTCCTTGTGGGTTCTTATAAGGCCTTATGAGTCCATATGTGTCCTTATAGGTTCTTATAGATCTTTATGCGTCTTTATTGGTCCTAATGGGTCTATACAAATTCTTTCGCATCCCTATGGATGGATTATAATGGGTCTATATGATTACATGTAAGTATTTATGCGTCCTTATTGCTCCTTAAGAGTGCTTATAGGTTATTATCTGTCTTCATGCATTGCAATGGGTCCTTATAAGAAGTCATTGCGACACATACGGATCATAAGGACCTATAAAGACCCAAAAGAACCCTTTGGAATCCATAAGGACGCAAGAGGACTTATAAGGCCTTTAAGGACCCTTGAGAATCCATAAGGACGATCAAGAACCTATAAAGATCCATATGGACCCACTAGAAACCACATAGACGCATAAAGACCCATAAGGACCCATAAGGACTCATAAGGACGCATAAGATCCTATAAGGACCCATTAGGACATAGAAGGACGCATAAGGATCTATAAGGACCCATAAAGACGCATAAGGACCAGAAAAAAACAAAAGGACCCATAAGTACGAAAAACGATTAACAAGGATCCATAAGGACACATAAGGACGCATAAGGACAAAGAATGACCCATAAGGACCCATATGGACGCATAAAGACAGGACTCACAAAAACCCTTAGGGACTCATAAAGACCAACAAAGACACATAAGAACCTATTGGAATCTATAAGGAAGCATAAAGACTTATAAGGCCCCTAAGGACCCATTAGAATCCTCAAGGACAAATAAAGACTTATAAGGACCTATTAGGACCTATAAGGATGCATGAGGACATATAAGGATTCATAAGGACCCATTAGAATCAATAAAGACGCATTAGGACCTATAAGGACCTATTGGAACCCATTAGCACCCATGAGGACGCATAATGATGCATAAAGACCTATAAAGACCCATAAAGACCCATAAGGACGCATCACGACCAATAAGGATCCATAAAAACACATAAGAGTGCATAAGGACCAATAACGACCCATTGAGGCACTTAAGGACGTATAAGGACCTATAAGGATACATAAGGACTCTTTGGGACTCATAAGGATTCATAAAAACCCATGTGGACCCATTAGATTCCATAAAGACGCATAAAGAGTTATAAGGACCCATAAGGGCACATTAAAATCCATGAAGACGATCAAGGACCTTTAAAGACAGATAAAAGGACCCATTGAAATCCATGTAGACGCATACGGACCCATAACGTCCCATAAGGAACAATATAGACGCATAAGGACCTATAAGGACCCATTAGAATCCTTACGGACGCATCAGGACATATAAGGACCCGTATGGATCAATAAGGACGCATAAAGACTTATAAGGACCCATAAGAACCCATTAGAATCCATAAGGACGATTAAGAACTTATAAGGGCCCATAAAGACCCATTAAAATCCATTAAAACGAACAAAGACCTAAACGGAACCATAAGGAACAGTTACAATCCATGAGGACACTTAAGGACCTATAGGGACCCATAAAAACCAATAGGTAAGCATAAAGACCTATAAATACTCTTTAAGACCCATTAGAATTCATAAGCACGCTAAAGAACCTGAAAGGACCCATGAGCACCAATATGGATGCATAAGGACATTTAAAGCCCCATAAGGACACATAAGGACGCATAAGGACTTATAAAGACCAATAAAGACATATACGGATTTATGAAAGCCTAAAACACCCATAAAGACCCATAAGGATGCGTAAAGACCTATAAACACCCATAAGGACCAATTAGAACGCATTATGACTAAAAAGGACCCATAAGATCCCAATGCAATCCATAAAAACGAATAAGGACCTATAAGGACCCATTAGAACCTATGAGTACCCATAGGTACGCATAAGGACCTATGAAAATCCATAATGACGCATTTAGACCAATAGGAACAAATAAAAACTTATGAGGACGCATAAAGACTTATAAGGACCCATAAAAACCCCAAAAGACCCATTACAATCCAAAAGGACGATCAAGGATTTATGAGGACACAATAGGACTTATTGGAATCCATATAGACGCATAAAAACCCATAAGCATCCATAAGGACACTAATAGACACATAAAGACCTATAAGAACCCATTAGGACCCATTAGAACCCATAAAGACAAGTAAGAACCTATAAGGACTCATAGAGACCCATTAGAATTATTTAGGACGCATTTGGACCTATAAAGACCCACAAGGACTAATAAGGACGCATAGGGACTTATAAGGAGCCGTAAGAACCCATTAGAAACCATAAAGGCGCGAAAGGACTTTTAAGGACCCATAAGGAACCATTAGATTCCATCAGAACGAATAAAAACCTATTAAGACCCATAAGGACCCATTAGAATCCATAAGGACTCAAACGGACCTATAGGGACCTAAAACGACACATAAGGACGCATAAGGACTTATAAGAACCCATAAGGACACTTAAGGATGTATACGGACCCATAAAGACCCAAAAGGATGCATAAAAACCTATAAAGACCCATAAGAACCGATGAGAACGCATATGGACATATAAGGACCTATAAGGTTCCATTAGCATCTATACGCAAGGATAAAAACTTATAAGGACCCATAAAGACCCATTATAATTGATAAGCACGAATAGGTACCTATAAGGACCCATAAAGACACATTAGATTCCGTAAGGACGAAAATAGAACTATAAGGACCCATAAAGAACCATAAAGACGCATAAGGATTTATAAGGACCCATAAAGACTCATTAGAATCCATTTAGACAAATAAGAACTTATGAGTACCTTTAAGGACCCATTAAAATCCGTAAGGACAAATAAGGAACTACAAAAACTCTAAAGGACCCATTAGGAGTCACAAGGACGCAAAAACTCTCCAACGACGTATAAGGACCCATTAGAATCTATAAGGACACATAAGGACTTAGATCCTTATTCATCCTTATGGATTCTAATGGGTCTTAATGTGTCCTTATGCGTCCTTATGGGTCCTTATGTGTCCTTATGGGTTCTTATGCGTCTATATGGATTCTAATGGGTCCTTAAGTGTCCTTATATGTTCTTGAACGTTCTTATGGATTCTAAAGGGTCCTTATGTGTCCTTATAGTTTCTTATGCGTCCTTATGGATTCTAATGGGTCCTTATGAGTCTTAAAGTGTCCTTATGGTTCCTTAAAAATCCTTATGCGTCTTTATGGGTCCTTATGGGTCCTTATGTGTCTTTATGGGTCCTTATGGGTCCTATAGGGTCCTTATGGGTCTTAATGTGTCCTTATTGGTCCTTAAACGTCCTTGTGCCTCATTATGAGTCCTTTTTGGTCCTTATGCGTCCTTATGTGTCCTAATAGGTCCTTATGCGTGGTCATGGGTCGTAATTGGTCCTTATGCATCCTTATGGATTCCATTGTGTCCTTATGGGTTATTACGGGCTTATATGAGTCCCAAGGGGTCTTTATGGTGCCTTTATGACCTTATGCGGCCTTATGGGTCACTTTGGGTGGTTATTGGTCCTTATGCGTCTTAATGGGTCATAATTAGCCTGTTTACATGTGCACTTTTGGGAACCAGTTCTTAGTTCTAGTGCCTGAATTTTGCTGAGTCACACAAAATTCCTAATTCAGAAACGTAATTCAGAACCTTTTTTGTGTAAGACTCGGCAAAGTTCAGGCACTAGAAGTAAGAACTGGTTCCCAAAAGTGCACATGCAAACAGGCTAAATAGGACTTATAGCTACCTACAGGTTCTTATGCGTCTTTATGGATTTTTTGGGTCCTTGTGGGCTTTTACGGGTCTTTATGTGTCCCAAACGATCTTTATGGTGCCTTTAGGACCTTATGCGTCCTTATGTGTTCTTATTAGTTTTTATAATTTTTTATGCGTTCTTATGTGTCCTTATAGGTCCATATAAATCCTTTCGCGTCCTTTTGGGTCCTAAAGGGTCTATACAGGTCCTTTCGCGTCCTTATGGATTTTAATGGGTCCTTATGATTACTTATATGTCCTTATGCGTCCTTATTGCTCCTTATTGGTGCTTATAGGTCCTTATGTGTCCTTATGCGTTCTAATGGGTCCTTATAAGAATCCATTAGGACCCACACGGATCCATGAGGACGCATAAATACCTATAAGGACCCAAAACGACCCTTTGGATCCATAAGGACGAATAAGGACCTGTAAGAAACCATTAGGACCCATAAAGACGCATAAGGACGCATAAGGACCCATAAAAACTCATAAGGATGGATAAGGACCACTAAGGGCCCATAAAAACGCAAAAGCACCAAAAAAAACATGATGACCCATAAGGACGCAAAACGACCTATAAGGATCCTTAAGGACACGTAAGGACACATAAAAACCAAAAAGACCCATAAGGACCCAAAAGGACCTATAAAAACCCATAAGGACACATGGGGACTCATGTGGACCCATAATGACCCATAAGGACCCCTTAGAATCCATAAGGACGCATAAGGACATATAAGGACGCATAACGAACCATTGGAGTGTATATGGACAAACAAGGACCTATAGGGACCCATAAGGACCCAATAGAATCCATATAGACGCATAAACACCCATAAGGACCCATAAGGACGCTTAAGGACGCATAAGGACCTATATGGACCCATTAGGACCGATTAGAATCCAGAAGGAAAAATAAGGACCTATAGGGACCCATAAGGACCCATTAGAATCGATAAGGACGAATCAGGATTTATGAGTACCCATAACGACCAATAAAGATGCATAACGATTTTAATAGACCTGTAAGGACCCATTAGAACCCACAAAAACGCATAAAGACTTATAAGGACCTATAAGGTCCCATTAGGACCCATGAGGACGCATAAGGCCTACAAGTACCCGTAAGGACGCATTAGGTCCAAAAAAGACCCATAAGGACACAAAATGATGCGTAAGCATTTTTAGAGACCCATAAACACACATACGGACTCATAAGGACCCATAAGGACACATGAGGACCTATAAGGACCCGTAAAGACCCCATGAGACTGATAAGGACCCATAAAAACCCATAAGGACCCATTAGAATCCATAAGGACACATAAGGAACTATAATGACACATAAGGACCAATTAGAATCTAAAAGGACGATCAAGGACCTATAAGGATGTTACAGCACGATTGTTTACAGTTGGATTCGAACCTAGGTTTTTGTGTTCTGTCGTTAACACGTTCATTTATCTTATTTGCATATTACTTTTGTGTTGCGCGTCTTTCATTATTCGCTCGGTAGAAACTCTGCAAAGTTGACTGAAAGACGCGCCGTTTTGCCGTTTGCTGATCACCTTTTTGTAGCAACGTTTTAATTCTAGCACGGTAGTTAAATCAGTTTTATTTTTGAACAGTAGCGTCAAGAGGTTTTATTTTACGCTGTTAAATTAAGTTTTCAGTTTTAAGTGTTTATCGCCCAGCCGGGTAATCTTCAATAAATTTATGCTGGACTGGTCTTTTTTATTTGCCTTTTTATTAATTCAAGTTTGTTTTTGGAATCTCCTTTGTTAGTCTCTTGAACGCAAGGACCAGACAGTGAAGACCAAGGCATTCCACCTCGGACACAGCCTTCAATCTATAACATCAAAATTTATCGTCTCCTGACCTGGTTGGATTTTTGGTTTTTGGATTCATTGGTGATTACGGCTTAGAATCTCGCACTCATCGTTTCTTTGATTTGAATTCCATTGGCTGATAGCGAACTGCTGCATTTTGCTGGATTCCCTCAACTGTACGACGATTATACTCTGGTTGAGAAAGATCCATCCTTCTCAATCCGTTGGTTTACTGCGGCGACTTGAAGTTTCTTCGTTTTGGTTGGTCAGCAACTTGCGACACCCTTTTTTTTGTTTCTGTCGCCTGCATTTCGGTTTCGTAGAGAATTCCAATCCTACGTCCATCGGTTTCTTCTTTCGTCGTCCTGTGGAGGTGGAGTCATCGATCTTCGGTCTGCGTCGGTGGAATTCAAGCGTCATCTACTTTTGGAAGAACTGAAATCTTTCTTGTGATCGTTAAGAACTGTACAAAGTGACGTTGTTTATTTATATTGAGTGCGACTTAGTCTTTGCTATATTAATGTTTGTGCTTATTTGTTTTGTTTTATTATGGCCACAGAAAGCCACACTTCTAAGGCATCATTGACTGGGACGCCTAAACGTAATAATGGCGGAGTAGATACGATACCCACATGTACGAGTACTGACAAGGTTGTTAGGTGGCGGTTAGAAGCGGCCCAGGAAAACTTAACTGACCCCGAGGGAAACCATGCTAAGCCCGACGCTGCTAACGCTGGAGCTACGGAAACTGGGTTTGTCGCGGCAACTGCCCCTCGTAAATTGCTTACTGTTCATCGACGATTAATGTTAGACACTAAAAGACTGATCAAGTCGCTCGAATCATGCGAAACTAAAAGTGAATTCGATTTTGAATCACGTAAATTTAACTTACTAAAATATGAGTATGAAAATTTTCACTACTCTGCGTCAGAGCTAAAGAATGTCAAATTAAATCAACTTTTATCTGAAATTGCTGATCAGTTTAAAAAATGTGTTAACTTGTTTGAAACCGTAAAAGACAAAATTTGCGATAAAACTAATCTGTTAAATAAAAGCGAAAATGATTGTGATGATGATGATATGGGACCCGCAGATAGTGTGTCATTAATTGCACAAGTTCTACGAGTGTGACGTCAAGCAAATCCTCAATAATAAAGCAAAGTGAACTTGAACGCAGGCGCTTTGAGCTTGACAAATTGACTGTTTTGAATCCCCAAGCTCGGGGCTCTATTCCGCAGCATGTGTCTGGTTCAAGGAATTACAACAGCGCTGCCTATTATAATGATTATGCTAAGAACTCTGGAAATGTGCAAAGATGTGTGTCTCGGCGTGTGTTAGATGCAGAAAATCAACACACTGTTTTACGTACTGCTGAATACGGGATCTCGGGAAATTCAAATGTCGGACCCAATCCTTGCCCTCAATTCCGAGTTAATGCGGCTACTGGGTCGAACGTGAATATCCCCGTTGCTTCGGAAAGCAACCCTAATGCTGCATTGAATGCTTATTTAGAGCGCCAAGGTAGGAATGAGTGTATTAATCTAGCTACCCAAGTAGGGTATGTTGGTGCAAATATTGCCTTTGTGTTCTTCGAGAATCAAGTGCGTCGCCTTATGAACCAAAGTCCTTACGACGAACGTAAATTAGAAGTTCTTCGAGCAGCATGCGTTGGTCAACCGCGCGAAATGGTGAATCTGTTTTGCGCCCCCATGAAAAGTATGACCACTGCTCAACGTATTGAAAAGGCTCTTGACCGACTCCGTCAGCGTTACGGTGTGTCGAGTGGTTTAACGTCAGAGCCTAAAGTCATTGCTATAGGGCAAGGTGCCAAAGTAAATTTTACTGCTTCTTCACTTAAAATGTATAATGAAGACTTAAACACCCTAGTAGTCTTTGCTTATGCCCATGACGAGTACAACAAACTCTCTGGGCAATTATTGCTCGATACTGCTAACCGTTTACCGAGTGCTTTGAAGCGGCGGTATCTTGACTTTCTTGACAAAAATGGTATTAGTCTGAATCAACCAAGCTTTGAATCATTACGTAAATTTGTGGTGCATGAAATTAACGTGACTACGTCTGACTACGCGCAGGCATTCTTCAAATCGGAGGACAAGGAAAAATCGCGTGAGCCTCAAAGTGGTCGTAGTGAGTTTCGTGTCCGCCAGGTGGCCCTGGATTCGGGATTAGGTGCTCATAATGGTAGTGCCGACTCTCCTGGGTCTGCAGCTGCCGGTTGGCGTGGGGCACCTACAGATCACAATCGTGGGACCAAAAAGGCTAACGGGCACCGTCCTATTTGTTTTGTTTGTGCGCGGGCTGACAATAGACACTATCTTGTTGAGTGCGAGAAGTTTATGAAGTTACCTCCTCAAGAGCGACGTCAGACTATGATAAAGGCAGGAAGATGTCTTAATTGCTTATCGACGGAACATTTAGCTCGTAACTGCCCTTCTCGGTGCAAGTGCCGAAAGTGTGGTCCTAATTTCCGAGCTAAGCACTCTAGTGCTATTCATGACAGCTATGAATCTCAGACCGTTGGGGCCGCTGGCGAGACCAAGGCCGCTCCTGGCAGTCCTGTTGCATCATCTGTCGCTAGCACACCCACTAATAACGTAAAAAATGTCCTAAAAGTGAGAGTTGCTGAGGAAGGTACAGTCTTGCTTCGAACTAGCGCAGTTAGAGTGATCAATCAGACAACGGTTGCTCGACACTGGCGTATGCTCAGCATGACACTGCCTCGCAAGCGACACTCATTTCGGACTCGTTAAGAGAAGAACTTGGGCTTGAAGTTACGACAGATTCTTTAATAAGAATTCGTACACTTGCAGACCAAACTGCAAGCTGCATAGGTAAAACTGATTTTAGTCGAGAATCTCTAGTCACGGGTGACAACTATACGATTACTGGTGCCCTTGTGGTGCCAGCCTTTTCTGACGATAAAAGCCCTCTTCCACATGCAGTGGATACCAGTAAGTTGAAACATTTCCATGGAGTGGAATTTCCCGTCATACCCGAACGTAAGTGCGTGGACATTTTGATCGGGCAGTCTGATAAAGAACTAATTACTGTTTTAAAAGAGCTTGAGGGTTCGAACTCGAATGAACCCAACCTGGTGATCACACGACTTGGACCGATCGCTAGCGGAGGTAGAGTTCAAGGAAGCTCTAAATCTGTGAGAGTGTTGCGAGTCGAGACAATTTCTACTGACCCAGACTGCGGACTTTGTGATAAGTTGCAACAAGAACTTCTCACGGTTAATAATGCTTTACGCGAATACAAGCTGCTTGATGAAGAGGTATTGCCATCAAAAAACGATGAGCTTACCTGCAGCTTGGTTGAACCATTTATTCGCGTTGTAGACGGTCGGTATGAAATGCCGGTTCCGTTTAAACCTGATATTCTTAAAAAAATTCCTAATAATTACGATATTGCGTTAAAGCGAACATTGTCGATGCGTCGTACTGCTGCAAAAAACTCGCAGTTAAAAGAGACTTTGACAGATACGTTTGCTGAGTTACTGAAGCATGATTGGATTGTGCCTGCGGATAAAAATGAAAACGATTCTTATAAAATGGTACTTACCATTTTTTGTTACTAAGACGGCTAAGCCTAGAGTTGTCTATGATGGCGCTGCTACGGCTGGTGGCGAGTCATTAAATCGGGCAGTTTTAGCCGGTGAAAACCTTTTAAATGGCTTGGTCGATGTGTTGATGCGCTTTCGTATGGGAAAATACGCTTGCGTAGCTGATGTGAGTAAGTGCTTCTTTTAAATTAAGCTTCCTCGGGATCAACAAGATTGGTTCCACATTATTTGGTTTAAGGATAACAACATGGACAGTGGTGAAATTCAAATCTTTCGTTTTACTCGGCACGTGTGGGGAATAAACTCGAGCCCTTATGTAGCACTCATGGCACTCAATCGGCTGGCTGCTGATAACCCCACGCATGCAAGTATGGTGACCTTAAATGCAATCAATCAAAACAGATATATGGATGACTTGCTGTTTGCTGGCGACACTTTATCAGACGTGGAGACCTTTGCTAGTGAAGGGATTGAGCTCTTTGAAAGCAGGGGATTCGAGTTACGAAAATGGGTGACCAATGGCCACGTTAAGTCTGTCTTGCGTCAGGTTCCCCAATGCGATCATGCCCCTTCAATTGGCAAGATTGACATTGGGTCGCAGCCTTTGCCGGACTCTACAGCGTTGGGCCTTTCCTGGGACCCAGAAAGTGACACACTGAAGATAAGTGGCCGCACGTTTGTCGAGGCAGCCACGAGACGCGAGATGGCAAGTCAGCTTGCGAGTCAATTTGACCCTTTGGGTATAGTGGCGCCGCTGCCTCTGGGGGGAAAGTTGATTTTGCAAAAATTCGTTGCGTTTGGAGTGGACAGAGACGACGCTGTATCGGATGAAGTTAAAAAAGATTGGAAAAAGTGGCTTGAAACTTCGAATATACTAAATGAATTCTGCATTCCTCGCAACTTCCTTTTGGAACACACCAAGCTCAGAAATGACGCAGAATATCAACTGCATGGGTTCTGTGATGCTTCGGACTCTGCGTTTTCTTGCGCAATCTATTTGCGTGGCGTTAGTGCTGGTAAAGCACAAGTCAGTTTTGTGATTGGAAAATCTAAGCTGGTTCTCACTCATCAAAAAGGGTGGGTTATATCTCGCAAAGAGTTGGAAGCAGCTAAGATGTTAAGTGAATTGATGCTTCAAACTTCTAAAGCTTTACACGTTCTTAACTGTAAAATCTTTTGTTGGACCGATTCACTGGTAGTTCTTAAATGGATTGTGAACCCAAACCTGTCACTTGCTCGCTTTGTTAAACGGCGTGTCGACAGGATTCTTCTTGTGGTGTCATCTAGCTGTTGGCGCTACGTTAATACGATTTTAAACCTGCAGACGTGGGCACTCGCGCGCAGAGCTGTAAACAGCCTAGTTCACTTGATTTGTGGTTAAAAGGACCCTCCTTTCTTTTGCAGGAGCAGGTGGATGCCAGGCCTCCTGAGCATTCGGTGGTCGTGCGCGGAACTCTGGCAAGCAGCGTAGATTTGTCTTCTGACGACGCAGCTTTGGATAGGCTCATTGAAGCTTCTTCAAGTCTGTATATGCTAAAGAAGCGCTATGCGTATCTGGCTGCTTTTCCGAAGTTTGTCGTTGCGAAGGCGAGAGGAGTTGCTTTTCAAAAACCTGTTCTGAATGCTAGTTACTTGGATAAGGCCTTTGTTAATATTGTTAAGTATGTTCAATTTCAGCGGTTTGGGGCCGCTGTTAAACTTTTAAGTAAAGAATCACCTGATGAATTTGAATCTATTCTTAAACGTTTAGGCAGCAAAACAAATGATCCTGAATCTAAACCCCGCTTAAACGAATTAAAAACTTTGCATAATTTGCGCCCTTACGTGGATTTGGATAATTGTTTGCGTATTGAAGGCGGGCTCGAAAATGCAGACTTGCCACTTGATTCTAAACACCCTTTAATTTTACCTGGAAGGCATCCTTTGACTAGACTTATTGTGCAATATCAGCATGAGCAGGCTGGACATGGTGGTCCGGCATATACGTTAATGAAAACCCGCGAATGTTTTTGGATTATTCATGGCATTTCCAGTGTAAAATTTTACATCGCAACTGCGGAAAATGTGCTTTGGTAAAAGCTAAACCGGTTCGTCAATTAATGGCAAATTTGCCATTGTGCCGAGTTACTGTTTGCAACAAACCTTTTAAATTTACCGGATTTGACTACTTAGGCCCTTATATTTTTCGACTGAATCACAGTGATTGCAAGGCATGGGGATTGCTGTTTACGTGTCTTTGTACACGCTGCTTGCATGTAGAACTGGTGACAAGCCTGGACCTAAACAGCTTTCTTCTTGCTTTCACTCGCTTTGTTAATTTGCGCGGAGCAGTGGACACTTTTTATTCGGACAACGCTTCGACGTTCCGTGCCGCATCTGATAAGTTGCCAAAGTTGTTGGGGTCTTCTGAATTTGTTAACTCGCTGCGTAAGTTAAATATAAATTGGGTAAACATTCCTCCGTATGCTCCTAGCCAGGGTGGTAGTTGGGAAAGCATGGTGAAATTGTTTAAAACTGCGTTGTGTCGGGTTATGGAACAGACTCGTCGTAAACCTTCTCTTATTGAGTTACATACTTTTTTCACTGATGCCGTAAAAATTGTGAACGACCGCCCCCTAACTACACTTAGCGATCAGCCCAACGATTTGTGCCCCATTACACCTTCGTCCTTTTTGGGACAGCACTTGGCTCCTAACACTCCTCTTTGTGGGTTGCATGATCAGGGGGACCTTCGCAACGATTACTTGTATAACTCCACGCTAGCCCACCGTTTATGGCTTCTCTGGATGAAATCATATTTACCCAGTCTCCAGGGCCGTAACAAATGGCGTACACTTCAAACAAACCTTATACCTGGACAGTTAGTCCTTGTAGGGGATGCCGAAGACATTGCCTCAAAAGGAGCGTATAGATTGGGACGCATTCATAGCCTGCATCCACAGTTGCGTAAAGGAAAAGAAATAGTCCGTAGGGCAACTGTGGCCGTTTTGAAAAACTGCTCTACAGCAGGCAACTGTGAGATTGAATATGTTCTTCGTGATCTGGCCAAAACAGATCCTGTCTGATTAACCATTTCATTTGTGAACTTTATTTGTGATTTTATCGTGATCTCATGATAGCCGAATTGTGATTTTGAATTTAACGTCGTTTTTTGTGAAACTTTTGTACAATTTATTCGTGATCGTGATTTTGTGAAAGGCTATATTATACTGTGAACCCCCAACTCTAATCATAAACGTTTTATTGTTTAAAAGTTTGCCCTCTGCCCTACTGTTGCACTGTTTGTTTACGTTCTTCTGATGTCATAATTTTGTGATGTCACTCACGTTTTTAATAAATCTCCTTCATAATTTGTTGACTTCATTTTCTCATTTAGTAAGATTTTAAGTCGAAGCGCGATCTGTACTTTCACTGTGTGTTTTTTGTTTGAAACTTACCCATGGATAAGATTTCAAAGGGGCCGCTTATGTTACAGCACGATTGTTTATAGTTGGATTCGAACCTAGGTTTTTGTGTTCTGTCGTTAACACGTTCATTTACCTTATTTGCGTATTACTTTTGTGTTGCGCGTCTTTCATTATTTGCTCGGTAGAAACTCTGCAAAGTTGACTGAAAGACGCGCCGTTTTGCCGTTTGCTGATCACCTTTTTGTAGCAACGTTTTAATTCTAGCACGGTAGTTAAATCAGTTTTATTTTTGAACAGTAGCGTCAAGAGGTTTTTATTTATGTTGTTAAATTCGCTCTTTCAGTTTAAAGTGTTTTCCGCCCAGCCGGGTAATCTTCAATAAATTTATGCTGGACAGGTCTTCTTTATTTGCCTTTTTATTAATACAAGTTTGTTTTTGGAATCTCCTTTGTTAGTCTCTTGAACGCAAGGACCAGACAGTGAAGACCTAGGCATTCCGCCTAGAACACAGCCTTCAATCTATAACAAAGGGCACAGAAGGACCCATTAGAATCCATATAGACGCATAAGGACCCATAAGGCCCTTAAGGACCCATAAGAACGCATAAAGACTGATAAAGACCCATAAGGACCCAATAAAATCCATAGGGACGCATGAAGACTTATAAAAACCCATAAGGACCAATAAAGACGCATAAGGACTTTTAAAGACCCATAATTACCAATTACGACTCATAAGGATTCATAAAAACCCATAGGGACCCATTAGAATCCATAATTACTCATAGGGAATTATAAGGACCCATAAAGACCCGGAAGAGCACATTAGAATCCATAAAGACGATCAAGGATTTATATGGATCCATAACAATCCATTAGAATTCTTATACACGCATAAAGACCCATAATGACCAATACGGACCCATAAGGACGCATAAAGACCTGTAAGGACTCATTATGATCCATTAGAATCCATAAGGACGAATAAGGACCCATAGCGACTTATAAAGACGCATAAAGATTTAAAAGGACCCATGAGCACTATTAAAAACCATAAGGACGCCTAAGTACATATAAGAATCCATTAGGCAACATAAAGATCCATAAGGACGCTTAAGGGCCTATAAGGACCCATCCGGACCCATTATAATCCATAAGAACAAATTAGGACCGAGAAGGACCCATTAAGACCCATTAGAACGCATATGGACGGGTAAGGACCCATAAGGACTCATAATAACGGATAAGGACCAATAAGAACCCATCAAGACCCATGATAACGCATAGTGACACTTATGGACCCATTACAACCCATAAGGACGCATAAGGACCTATAAGGCCCACAATGACGCATAAAAACCAATAAAGACCAATAGGACGCAAAACGATTTATAAGGATCCATACGAACACATAAGGACCCGTAAGAACCCATAGGGACCCATAAGGACACAAATATATCTAAAAGGACCCATAAGGACCCATAGGGATTCATACGGGTCCATAAAGACATATACAGACCAATTAAAATCCATAAGGACGCATAAGGACTTATAAGGACCCAAAAAGACCCATTAGAGTCCATAAGAACGCATAAGGACCTATAAGGAACCACACGGACCCATTAAAATCCATAAGGACGCATAAAGACCTGTAAGGACCCATAAGGACGCATAAGGACAAATAAAAACCAACGAGGACACATAAAAATGCATACGGACTTATAAGAACCCAGAAGGACCCATAAGGACCCATAAGGACGCTTAAGGACCTATAAAAACCCATAAAAACGCATAGGATGCGTAAGGATGTATAAAGACCCTTAAAGACTGATAAGGACGCATAATTACCTTTAAGGACCCATAAGTTCCCTTTAGAATCCATAAGCACGCATAAAGATTTATAAGGACCCATAAGGACCCACTAGAATACATAAGGACGAATAAGGACCGATACAGACCCATTACGACCCATGAGGACTCATAAAGATGCATAAGAATTTATAAGGACCCATAAGGACGCATAAGGATCAATAAAGACCCATAAGGACCCATAAGGACGCATAAGGACCTATAAGGATCTGTGGTGACCAAGTGAATTAATATATTTTGTCTTTGTGTAGTTATGTCTGCGGTATCCGGTTATTGGCACATATCGCTCATTGCTATGGGTGGTATTGCATAATGAACGGATATTGCGAGACATAAGGAATTTAATTAATGTTGTTTTTGTTTTCGCTTTTCTTTGTTTGCTTGCTGCATATATACCGCTGCTTCGCTGTGTTAAAAATTAATTGAATTATTACGTGTGAGGAGCGCCCGAAGGGGCGCTCACCAAATTGGTGCCCCGTTAAAATTAATTGAATTATTACGTGTGAGGATAATAAACAATTACGTTGGTTTTGAGACTCGTTTGCGCACGAACTCACTAAAGATCCATAAGGACCTTTTGGGACTCAAAAGCACCCACAAAAACCCATAAGGACCAAATTAGAATCCATAAGGAAGCAGAAAAAACTATAAGGACCCATTAGAACCCATTAAAATCCATAAAAACAACCGAGGACTCTAAAGACCCATAAGGATCTATAATGACCTATAAAGATGCATAACGACTTATAAGGATCTATAAGGACACATTAAAAACCAATAGAATGCATATAAACGCATCAGACCTATAAGGAACCATGAAAACCAATAAAGACGCATAAGGAGCTATAAAAACCAATAAAGACCCATAAAAACCCGTTAGAATCCAGAAAAACGCATAAAGACAAACAAAAACCAATAAGGACCCATTAAAATCCATCAGGATGAAACAAGACCTACGAGGACACATAAGGACCCATTAGAATGCACAAGGAGAAATAAGAACATAATGGGACCCATAAAAACCAATAAGGACGCATAAAAGCTTAAAAATAACCATATGGACCGATCAAAAACCATTAGGACGCGAAAGGACCTGTATAGACCCGTTAAGACCCTAGAGGACACATAAGCACATTTACGGACCTATAAGAACACAAAAGGACGCATAAGAACTTATAACAACACATAATAACCCATTAAGGACGCATAAGGACCTAGAAAAACCCATAAAGACACATAAGGACGCATAAAAACCAATAAGCACCCAAAAAAACCCATAAGGACGCATAACGGCCTATAAGAACCATAAGGACCCATTGGGACTTGTATAGACCCATAAAAACCCATAAGGACCCAATAGAATCCATAAAGACGCATAAGGACCTACAAGGACTTAAAAGGACTCATTACGACCCATGAAGACGCAAAAGGAAGCATAAGGACCTATAAGGACCCATAACGACGCATAAGAACACATAAGAACCTATAAGGACCCATAGGAACGCATAAGGACCGATAAGGACCCATAAAGACACATAAGGACGCATAAGGAGCAATAAGGACCCATAAAACCCATAAGGACGCATAAGGACTTATAAGGAACCATAAGGACACTTTGGGACTATAAAACCCGTAAAGACACATAGAGATGCATACAGACTTTTAAAGACCTTAATGGATCTATAAGCACGCATAAGGACCTATAAAGACCAATAAGGACGCATGAGAATCCATTAGGACGGATAAGGACCCATAAGGATCCATTATGACCCATAAGGATTCTTAAAGACGCATAAAGAACCATTAAGAACCATAATGACGCAAATGATTTACAGGTACTATAAGAACCAATAAGGACGCATAAGGACTTATAAGGACCCACCAGGACCCATAAAAACGCATAAAGATTTATAATAACCCACAAAGACCCATTAGAACCCATTAGGACGCATAAAGACCTATATGGACCCATAACGACCCATTAGAATCTTTAAGGACGCATAAGGACTTATAAAGACCCATAAGGACCCATTAGAATCGATAAAAACGCAAATGGGCTTATAGAAACCCTTCTAGGCCCTTATGGGTCCTTATGTGTCCATATCCGTCTTTGTGGATCGTTATGGGTACTTATAGGTCCTTATGCGTCCTTATGGGTCCTTAAGGGTTCTTATGCGTTTTTATCGGTCCTTAAAGGTCCTTATGCGTCCTTATGGATTCCAATAGTTCCTTATGGGTTCTTATAGGCCCTTATGCGTTCTTATGGGTGTTTATGTCTAAATATAGGTCCTTATTCGTTATTGTGAGTCTTTATGGGTTCTCATAGCTTTTTATATGTCCTTATGGATTCTAATGGGTCCCTATGGGTCCTTATAAGTCCATTTTTGTCCTTAGGGATTCTAATGGGTTCTTAAGGGTCGTTATGGGTCCTAATGGATTCTATTGGGTCTTTGTGGGTCCTTATAGTTCTTTATGCGTCCTATAGGATTCTAATGCTTCCTTATGGGTCCTTATCGGTCCTTATGCGTTTTTATGCGTCCTTGTGGGTCCTTATTAGCCTGTTTACATGTGCACTTTTTGGAACCAGTTCTTCTAGTGCCTGAATTTTGCTGAGTCACACACAAAAAAGGTTCTGAATTACGTTTCTGAATTAGGAATTGTGTGTGACTCAGCAAAATTCAGGCACTAAAGCTAAGAACTGCTTCCCAAAAGTGTACATGTAAACAGGCTATATATGTCATTTTGCGTCCTTATAGTTCCTTATGGGTCCTTATAAATCATTTGCGTGATTATGGGTCCTAATGTTTTTTATTGGTCCTTATTCGTCCTTATGGGTGCTGATGGGTCCTTATAAGTCCTTATGCACGCTTAAGGGTCCATATGGGTCCTTAAAGGTTCTTATGCATCGTTATTTGCCTGTTTACATGTGCACTTTTGGGAACCAGTTCTTAGTTCCAATTTTGCTGAGTCACACCCAAAAAAGGTTTTGTGTGTGACTCAGCAAATCTTTTTTGTGTGTGACTCACAAAATTCAGGTACTAGAACTAAGAACTGGTTCCCAAAAAGGCACATATAAACAGGCTATATGGGTCCTTGTGGGTCTTTTTAAGATCTTATGCGTTTTTATGTTTCCTTGTGGGATTTTGTTGGTCTTTATGCATCCTTATGGATTCTAATGGGTCCTAATGGGTCCTTATGTGTTGTCATGCGTCGTTATTGGTCATTATGGGTCCTTATAGGTCCTTATGCGTCCTTATGGCTTCTTGTAGGTCCTTATGGGTTTTTTATGGGTCCTTATAAGTCTTTTTACGTTCTTATGGTTCCTTAGTCGTCCTAATAGATCCTTATGCGTCTTTATAGATTGTAATGTGTCATTTCTGGGTCCTTTTGGGTCCTTGTGTTTCCTTGTTCTTTTTTATGGGTCCTTATGGGTAGTTATAGGTCCTTGTACGTTCTTATGGGTCCTTATGGGTCCTTAAAAGTTCTTATGCGTGTTTTACGAACTCTGTGTGTCCTAATGCGTCCTTATGCATTCTAATGGATCCTTATGAATCCTTAAAGATCGTTATGCGTCCCTAAGGATTAAATTGGGTCCCTATGGGTCCTTATAAGTCTTTATGCGTCCTAATGGATTCTAATGGGTGTTTATGCGTCCTTATGGGTCTATATTCGTCCTTATGGATTCTGATTGGTCTTTGTCGGTTCTTATAGGTACTTCCTCGTCCTTATGGATTCTAATGGGTACGTATGGGTCCTTATGCGTCCTTATGGGTCCTTAAAAATCCTTATGGGTCCATTATGGTCATGGTTGAATCTTATACGTCTTTTTGCATCTTTATAGATTCTTATAGGTCCTCTTTTGCGTCATTATGGGACCTAATGGTACTTTATTGGTTCTTATGGGTTTTTATGGGTCTTAATGGGTCTTAATGGGTCTTTATGGGTCCTTATTCGTCCTAATGGATTCTAATGTGTCTTTATGATACTTAATAGGTTTTTATGCATCCTTATGATGTTCATATTGCTCTTTAAATGTCCTTATGCGTCCTTTTGTGTCCTTATTGGTCCTTATAGGTTCTTATGCGTCCTTATGTGTGCTTATGGGTCTTTATTGGTCGTTTCGCGTCCTTATGGATTTTAATTGGTCCTTATGGGTCCTTATGAGTCCTTATGGGTCTTTATGAGTTCTTATAGGTCCTTATGCGTTTTTATGCGTCCTTATGGCTCCTTAAAAGTTCTTATGGGTCCTTGTGGGTCCTTATAAGTCCTTATGCGTCATTGTGATTCCTTAGGCGTCCTTATTGGTCGTTTTGCATCCTTATAGATTCTAGTTGGTCCTTATAGGTGCTTTTAGATCCTTATCCGTCCTTATGGGTTCTAATGGGTCCTTATAGGTCCTTTTAAATCCTTATGCGTCCTTAAACATTCTAATGGGTCCTTATTGAGCCTTATAAGTCCTTATTCGTCCTCATTGATGTCAATGGTTTTTTATGGGTCCTTATGTGTCCCTTTGTGTCCTTATTCGTTGTTATGGATCCTTGTTGGTACTTATAGATCCTTATGCGTCCTTATGGGTCTTTATGGGTCCTTATAGTTTCTTTTGCGTTTTTATGGGTCCGGATGGGTTTTTATGCGTTCTTAAGTGTCTTTGTGGGTACGTATGTGTCCTTTTGCGTCCTTATGGGTACTTATGGGTCTTTATGGATTCTAATAGGTCCTTATGGATTTCAAGGGTCCTTATGGGTCCTCATAGGTCTTTATGCGTCTTTAAGGATTCTAATGGGTCTTTTTGGGTCCTTAAAAGTCCTTATTGGTCTTTTTGGATTTTAATGGGTCCTTATGGGTCCTTTTTGGTTTTTATGCGTCTTTATGTGTCCTGATGAGTCCATATAGTTCCTTAGTTGTCCTTATGGAGTCTAATGGGTGCTCATGGGTCCTTATAGGTCCTTATGCATCCTTTTGGATTCTAATGTTCAAAACTTAGTTCAAAACTTTGCTGAAAACTTATTTTTTTACTCAAGTGTTTGTTGAAGCTTTGTTGTACTTAAATATTTTGCTATGCTCAGTATTAGTAGTTCGATACTCATTTTATGGTGTTCCATTATTCTCTCAGACTGTGTACTTAATGTGCTGTAACTCCAACAACTGACTCCACTACCTGTTTTTTGCTAATAGCACTACTATACTTTAATATTGACTAGGCCAGTTGACCCGCAACACAGTGTTTCAGCTTTTCCTACGTTTTTCATTTTGTGCTACAAGGTTTGCCTAAAGTCAATGTATTTTGAGCTTGTTTTATTTTCTCGATCTATACTCCCTTGCTTGTTTCCTTTTTTGTGTTTTCTGTAATCTTTTTTTGTTTCCTTTTCGGTTTCCAGGGTGAGGGTTAATAGCTTTTCGAATTTGTTTAGAGAGATAGTATGCAAAAATAAACAAAAATCACTATCGATATATTGATATTTTTTTACTGTGCTGTTTGTGTAAATTGCTTTTCGATTTTTCTGTAAAACGCCTTTGATCAGATTCACTTCAGGAAAGAGCGCTATACAAATTTCTGTCAATATTGTTTATATTATTATTGGGTTCGTATGTGTCTTTATGGGTCCTTATTGGTACTTATGGGTCCTTATAAGTCCTGATGCGTCCTTATGGATTCTAATGGGTCTTTATGGGTCCATATGCGTCCTTATTAGTCCTTATGGGTCCTTATAGATCCTAATGCGTTCTTAGGGATTGTAATGGGTTCTTATGGGTCCTTTTTGGTCCTTATTCGTCTTTATGGATTTTAAAGAGTCCTTATGTTTTTTTTATAGTTCCTTATGCGTCCTTATGGATTCTAATGGGTTCTTATAACTCTTTATGGGTCCTTATGAGTCCCAATGGGTCCTTATGGGTCCTTATTCGTGTATAAGAATTCTAATGGGTTCTTATGGGTCTTTATAGGTCCTTGATCGTCCTTACGGATTCTAATGGGTTTTATGGGTCCTTATAGTTCCTTATGCTTCCTTATGGATTCTAATGGGTCCTTATAGGTCTTTATGGGACTTTGTGAGTCCCAATGGGTCCTTATGGGTCCTTAAAGGTGATTATGCGCCCATTATGGGTCCTTATGGTTCCTTATGGGTTCTTTTTTCGTCCTTATGCGTCCTAATGCGTCTTTATGGTTTCTTATACGTCCTTATGCGTCCTTATGGATACTTATGGGTCCTCATTGGTCTTTATGCATTCTTATGTGTCCATACAGGTCCTTAAAGGTCCTTATAGGTCGTTATAGGTCCTTATAGGTTCTTGTTCGTCCTTATGGTTTCTAATGGATCCCCACGTGTTCTTACAGTTACTTATGCGTCTTCTTTAATCCTTATGGGTCCATTCAGGACCAGATGCGTCCTTATGAGTTCTTATGGGTCCTTATTGGTCCTTATGCGTCTTTATGGGTCCATATGGGTCCTTACAGGTCCTAATTTATCCTTATGCGTCCTTATTGGTTTTTATAGGTCCTTATAAGTTCTGATGCGTTTTTGTGTGTCTTTATGGGTCCTTATTTGTCTTTATCCGTCGTTATGATTCCGTTTGCGTCCGTATGCGTCCTTATGCTTTTTTTATGGCTGCTAATGTGTCTTGATAGGTCCTTATTCGTCCTTATGGTTTCGAATGGGTCCTTATGGGTCCTTATAGGTTCTTATGCGTCCTAATGGGTCCTTATAGATCCTATGGGTTCTCATAGGTACTTATGCATCTTTATGTATTCTAATGTGTCCTTATGGGTCGTTATTGGTCTTTAAGCGTCCTTAATGGTCCGTATGGGTCTTTATAAGTCTTTATGCATCCTTACGGATTTTAATGGGTCCTTATGAGTCCTTGTTAGTCCTAATTGGGTTTTTAGGGGTCCTTTAAGACTTTTATTCCTACTAATGGATTCTAATGGGTCTTGATGGGTCCTTGCAGGTTTTTATGCGTCCTTACAGATTCTAATGGGTCTTTAAGTGTCCTTATAAGTTTTTAATCGTTCTTACGGATTTTAATGTGTCCTTATGGGTCCTTATGGGTCCTTATGCTTCGTTATCGATTCTACCGGGTCGTTATGGGTCCTTATAGCTTTTTACTCGTCCTTATGGATTGTAATGATTCCTAACGGGTCCTGTTAGATGCTTATGCGTCTTTATGCGTCCTTACAGAACTTTATGGGTCATTCTTTGTCCTTAACGGTCCTTATGAGTCCTTATGATTCCTTAAGCGTCCTTATGCTTCCTTATGGCTCCTAAGGTGATTTCACAGGTCTTTATGCGTCTTTAAGTAATTTTAATGATTCCTTATGGGTTCTTATGGGTCCTTATACGTCTATTTTGATTCAAATGGATCCTAATGGTTCCTTATAAGTCTTGATCGTCCAAATGGACTCTAGTGGGTCCTTATGGATCCTTATCATTCCCTATTCATCCTTTTGCGTTTCTTATCCGTCCATAAGGACCCATAGGGACGCATAAAGAATTATAAGGACACATACAGACTCATTAAATCCATCAGGACGAATAAGGAAGTATAAGGTCGCATTATGACCCATAGACAAGCATATAGACGAAAAAGGACCCATAAGGACTCATAAGCACGGATAAAGACAAATAAGGACCCACAAGCACCCATAAGAATGCATAAGGAGCTATAAGGAACCATAAACACACATAAGAACGCATGAAAACCAATAAGGACCCATTAAAATCTATAAGGACGCATAAGGACCTATAAGGACCTATAAGGACCCATAAGGACGCATAAGAACCTATAAGTACACATAAGGAACCATTAGAATCCCTAAGGACGCATAAGAACCTACAAGGACCCATAAGGTCACGTCATAAAAACTCATAAGGACCCATAAGGACCAATGAAGAACCATAAAAATGGATAAGGTCACATAAAGACCCATAAGGACCCATAAGGACGCATAAGGACATATAAGGACCCATAAGGACACATTAGAATTCATAAGGACGAATAAGGACCTATAAAGACCCATGAGGACCCACTAGAGGATACAAGGACTAAAACCCAAAACCTAAAACGACATGAGGACTTATAAAGGAACCATTACCCATAAGGAACCATTACACTCAGTAAAGATGCATATAGACCAATAAGGACCCATAAAGAACCATAATGACGCATAAGACCTATAACGACCCATGAAAACGCAAATAAACTTATAAGAACCCATAAGCACCCATAAAGACCCATCAGGACCTAAAAGGACCTATAATGACTCATAAGGAACCATAAAGACGCATAAGGACTTATATGAACCTATAAGAACTCATAAAGACTTATAGAGAGCTATAATGTCCCATAAGGACACACAATAATGCAAAAGGACTTTTAAGGATCTATATGGACCCATATGGACGTATAAGCACCCATTAAGACGCATAAGAATCCATAAGGACCCATAAGGATCAATAAGGACACATAACGACCAGTAAGGACGCATAAGGACCTACAAAGAACCGTTAAAATCCATAAGGACGAATAAGGACCTCTAGGGACCCACAAGGACCCATTAGAATCCATTTGGACGCAAAAGAAATTATAAGGAACATAAGGACCCATTAAATTCCATAAGGACGCATAAGGACTTATAAGGACACATTTAGACCCATAAGAGCCATAAGGACGAATAAGGACCTATAAGGACCAAAAAGGACCCTTTGGAATCCATTAGGGCGCAAATGGATCTATAAGAACCCATAAGGACGCATTAGAATCCATAAAGACGTATAGGCACCTATAAGAACCAATAAGGACACATTAGAATCCATAAGGACGAATAAGGACCTTTAAGGACCCTTAAGGACCCATTAGTATCCATATGGACGCAAATGAAATTACAAGGACCATAAGGACCCATTAGATTCCATAAGGACCCACAAAGATTCCATAAGAATTCCATAAGGACCCAAACCATAAGGACCCATTAGATTTTATAAGGACGTGTAAGGACCAATAAGGCCCATGAGGACCCATTAGAATCCGCAAGGACGCATGAAAACCTATAAGGACCAATAGGGACTTATAAGCACCCAGAAGGATCCCTAAGGACCCATTAGACTTCATAAGGACCTATAAGGACCTACAAGGATACATTAGAATCTAAAAGGACGCAAAAGGACCTATTAGGAGGCATATGGATCCAAAACGACGTATTAGGACCTATAAGGTCCCATAAGGACCCATAAGTACGCATAAGTTTATATAAGAAACCATAAAGACCCACAAGGACGCCAAAGGACCTATAAAGACCCGCAACAACCCATGAAGACGCGTATGGACCCATAAGGACCCATAAGGCCCATAAGGACCAATAAAGACCCATTAGCATCCATAAGGACGAATAAGAACCTATAAAGACTCTAATGGGTCCTTATGAATTCTAATGGGTCCTTGTGGGTCCTTATAGGTCATTTTGCATCCTTTTGCAATCTAATGGTTCCTTTTGGGTCTTTGTAGTTCCTTTTGCGTCCTAATGCGTTATTAAGGGTTCCAGTACATCCTTATGGGTCCTTTAGCATCCTCATGGATTGCACTGTGTCCTTAAGTGTCCTAATAGGGCCTTATGCGTCTTTATGAGTCTTTATGGGTCTTTGTAGGTCCTTATGCGTTCTTATGGGTCTTTATGTGTTCTTATTGGTCCTTATCCGTCCTTATGGTTCCTTATGGGTCCCTACAAAGCTTTATGCAATCTTAAAGATTTTAAAATTGTCCTTGTGGGTCTTTTAGGCTCCTTATAGGTCCTCATGCGTCTTTATGCATTTTATTGGGTCCTTATGGTTCCTTATTTGTCACTATGTGTCCTTATGGGCCCTATTGGTCCTTATAGGTCCTTTTGCGTGCTTGTAGGTCCTTATGCGTCCTTATTGATTCCAATGTGTTATTATGAGTCGTTATGGGTCATTATAAGTCTTTATGCGTTCTTGAGGATTCTAATGGTTCCTTATGGGTCCTTATAGGTCTTTATGCGTCCTTATGTATTTTAATGGCTCCTAAAAGGTTTTTATATGATTTTATTCGTCCTTATTGATTCTAATGTGTCCTTATGGGTCCTGATAGTTTTGTATGCGTTCTCATGGATTTTAACGGGTCCGTATGTGTCCTTATCGCTCCTTATGCGTCCTTAAGGATTCTAATGGGTCCTAACGGGTCCTTAGAGGTCATTATTCGTCTTGATGGATTCTAATGGGTTGTTGTGTGTTCTGATAAATCTTTATTTGTCTTTATGAATTCTAATGGGTCCAATGGGTCCTTAAAGGTACTTATGCATCCTTATGGATTCTAATGGGTCCTTATGGGTCGTTTTAGGTCCTTATTCGTTCTTATGGATTCTAATGGATCTTAAGGTGTCCTTATAGGTCCTTATGTGTCCTAATGCGTTTACGTGAATTCTAAAGGGCCCTTATGGGTCCTTATAAGTGCTTGATCGTCCATATGGATTCTAATGGGTCGTTATGGGTCCTTGTAGTTCTTCACGCGTCCTTATAGATTCTAATGGGTTCTTATGGGTTTTTGTTGATCTTTATGATTCCCAATGGATTTTTATGGTTCCTAATAGGTCCTTTATGGTCCGCAATAGTTATTTTGGTCCTTATTTTACCTTATGCATCCTTAAGAGTCCTTATGAGTATTTATGCATCCTTAAGCGTCCTTATGGGTCCTAATGGGTCCTTATAGATCCTTATGCGTCCTTGTTGGTTCTAATGGGTCCTCATGGCTCTATATGGGTCGTTATAGGTCCTTTTCGTCTTTACGGATTCTAATTGGTCTTTTTGCATCTTTATAGGTCCTTATGCGTTCTTATTTGTCTATATGGGTCCTTATAGGTGTTGATGTGTCCTTATGGATTCTAATTGGTCTTATGGGTTTTTTTAGGTCTTTATTCGTCCTTATGGACTCTAATGGGTCCTAATGGAACCTTATAAATCCATATGCACCCTTATGGATTATAATGGTCCTTATAGGTCTTTTTAGATCCTTATTTGTCTTTATGGGTCCATATGGGTCTTGATGGGTTTTTATAGGTCCTTATTCGTCCTTAAGAGCTCTAATGGGTCATTATGGGTTTTCTTGGGTGCTTATTCGTTCTTATGGATTGTAATGGGTCCTTATGGGTCGTTACAGGTCTTTATGCGTCCTTATGGGTCCTTATAGTTCCCTTTGCATTTCTTTGGATTCTAATGGGTTCTTATGGGTCCTTATAAGTCTCTAATGGCTTTATGGATTCTTATCAGTGCTTATGGGTCCTTATAAGTCCTTATGCGTTTTTATGGATTCTAATGGGACCTTATGTGTCCTTATAAGTCATTATGCGTCCTTATAAATTCTAATCGGACCTTATGTGTCTTTATAAGTTATTATGCGTCCTTGTCTGTCCTTATGGGTCTTTATTAGCCTGTTTACATGTGCACTTTTGGGAACCAGTTCCTGGTTCCGAAAAGTAGTTCTTTTGTTGGCACTTTTTCGCTCGAGTTTACATGCACATTTCAAGAACTCGGTCACCTATGAAATGAAGGTGACTTGCTGAGATGTTATAGGCTGGTAAAATACAATGCAAATATGCAATACAACATAAATAAATAAATGCAATGCATGAAATTCTGAGCTAAACATCGGTATTATCTGTTATCATTAATTATTTTCGAATTATTAACATCATGAAAAAAATCTAAACATTTGGGCATGTTTAGGCCTACCTTAGTGATCAACTTTGCTTGGACTAAGACCAACGGCTAAACAAGGCCTAATTGACGTTTTCATCTAAGAACGAACTGCATTTCAAATTTAGATTCACTACTGTATTTGCATTAATAAGATTAGCCTAGTGTAGTAGGCAAACCTCTGCTAACTAGCTGAGATACGGTAAGCCTAAGCTTAGGGCCTCCTTTTACCTACTCCATTTTAGTCCAAAGTAGCCTAGTATACACTACAAATACAAGCATAGGCCTATTTATGGTAGCCTAATTTATTGCCAACTCATGTAGGCTACTAACCTATGTCCAACCAGCCTGCGAGTACAGCCGACCTACTGAACCTAAACGATCAGAACTTTTGGAACTGCAACGGGCCCACTTTTGGTAGCAGTTCCAAATTGCGAACGGTTGTGACGTAATTCAGAACCTTTTTTGTGTGTGACTCAGCAAAATTCAGGCACTAGAACTAAGAACTGGTTCCCAAAAGTGCACATGTAAACAGGCTATATAGGTCCTTGCGTGTCCTCAAGGGTCTTTATGGGTGCTTAAAGGTCGTTATGCGTTCTAATGTGTCCTTATGAGTTCTTATAAATCCGTATGCGTCCTTGTTTGTCCTTATGGATTTTTATAGTTCCTTATGCGTCCTTATGGATCCTTATGGGTCCTTACAGGTCCTTATGCGTCCTTATGGATTCTAATGGGTCTTTATAGGTCATTAAAGGTCTTTATTGATTCTAATGGGTCCTCATGGGTCCTTATAGGTCCTTATTCGTACTTATGGATTTCATTGGATCCTTATGGGTCCTTACATGTTGTTATTCGTTCTTAGGGATTCTAATGGATCCTTATCGGTCCTTATAGTTCGTTTTGCGTCCTTGTGGATTCCAATGGGTCCTTTTGGGTCCTGATATGTCCTTATTCGTCCTTGTGGTTTGTAATGGGTTTATATGGGTCCTAATAAATCCTTATGCGTCCTTATGGATTTTAATGGGTCTTTATGGGTCCACATGAGTCTTTAAGGGTCTTTTTAGGTCCTTATGCGTCCTTAAGGAATCTAATGGGACCTTGTGCATCCTTATGGGTCCTTATAAGTTCTTCCTTAGGAATTCCAATGGGTCCTTATTGGTCCTTATGCGTCCTTATGGGTCCTTATAGGTCCACGTAGGTCCTTTTGCGTCCTTATGGACTCTAATGGGTCCTTATAGGTCTTTATGCGTTCTTTTGGATTTTAACGTGTCGTTATGGATCCTTATAAGTTCGTATTCATCCTTATGGATACTAATGGGTCGTAATGGATTCTTATAGTTCCTTTAGAGTCCTTATGGATTGTAATGGGTCTTTATGGGTCCTTATAGATCTTCAAGCTTCTTAATGGATTCTAATTGGTCCCTATGTGTGCTTAAGAGTCGTTATAACTCCTTATCAGTTGCAATGGGTCCTTATAGGTCTTTTGGCGTTTTTATGGATTCCAATGTGTCGAAATGTGTATTTATAAGTCCTTATGCCTCCATATTCATTGTAATGGGTCCTCATGGGTGTTTATGGTTCTTTTTTTGTGGTTATGGATTCTAATGAGTCCTTACTGTTTTTTTAGGTTTTTTTGCATCCTGAAGCGTCTTTATGCGTCCCTATGTGTTCTTATGGGTCCTAATAGGTCTCTATACGTCCTTGTGTGTCCTTATGTGTCTTTATAGGTACTTATGTGTCTTTATAGGTTCTTATGCGTTTTTATGGGTCCTCAGGTGTCCTCATAGGTTCTTTTGCGTCCATATAGGTCAATATAGGTCCTTATGTGTCCTTATAGACTTTAATGTGTCCTTATTGTCCCTTATGGGTCCTTATAAATCCTATTTCGTTCTTATGGATTCTAATGGGTCCTTATGAATCTAAATTTGAAATGCAGTTCGTTCTTAGATGAAAACGTCAATTAGGCCTTGTTTAGCCGTTGGTCTTAGTACAAGCAAAGTTGATCACTAAGGTAGGCCTAAACATGCCCAAATGTTTAGATTTTTTTCATGATGTTAATAATTCGAAAATAATTAATGATAACAGATAATACCGATGCTTAGCTCAGAATTTCATGCATTGCATTTATTTATTTATGTTGTATTGCATATTTGCATTGTATTTTACCAGCCTATAACATCTCAGCAAGTCATCTTCATTTCATAGGTGACCGAGTTCTTGAAATGTGCATGTAAACTCGAGCGAAAAAGTGCCAACAAAAGAACTACTTTTCGGAACCAGGAACTGGTTCCCAAAAGTGCACATGTAAACAGGCTAATAAAGACCCATAAGGACAGACAAGGACGCACAATAACTTATAAGGACACATAAGAACCCATTAAAACCCATAGAGATGCAAAAGGATAATAAGAACCCATAAGGACGCATTAGAAACTGTAACGACCCATAAGGACCCATTAGAATCCATAAGGACGAATAAGAACCTAAAAAGACCCATAAGGACACACAGGGACGCATTAGGATTTATAAGAACCCATAAAAACCCAAATGAACGCATAACAACATATAAGCACCCATAAAGAACCGTAAGGACAGATAAGGACGTATTAAGACCCATATGGACAGATAAGGACGCATAAGGACCTATAAAGATGCAAAAAGACCAATTAGAATCCGTAAAGACGAAAAGGACCTATAACGACCCATATAGAGCCATGAGGACCCATTAGAACCAACAAGGACGCATAAGGATCTATAAGGACCCATTAGGACCCGTAAGGACGCTTAAGGATGCATAAATACTCATAAGGACTCTTAAGGATGCATAAGGTAAAATAAGGACCAAAAAACTATTGCGGACCATAAAGGACCTATTAGGAACCATAAAAATCCATTGGGAATCATAAAGATCAACAAAAACCCATAAGAACCCATTAGAATCTATAAGGACGCGTGAAGAACTACAAGGACCCATAACGACCCATTAGAATCCATATGGACGATCAAGCACTTATAAGGACCCATAAGGGCCCTTTAGAATTCACGTAAACGCATTGGGACACATAAGGACCTATAAGGACACCTTAAGATCCATTAGAATCCATAAGAACGAATAAGGACCTAAAACGACCCATAAGGACCCATTAGAATCCATAAGGACGCATAAGTACCTTTAAGGACCCATTGGACCCATTAGAATTCATAAAGACAAATAAAGATTTATCAGAACACACAACAACCCATTAGAATCCATCAAGACGAATAATGACCTCTAAGGACCCGTTAGGACCCATTAGAATTCTTAAGGACGCATAAGGAGCGATAAGGACACATATGGACCCGTTAGAATCCATGAGGACGCATACAAAACTATCAGGACCCATAAGGACACATTAGAATCAATAAGGACGAATAAAATCATATAAAAACCTTTTAGGAGCCATTAAAATACATAAGGACGCATAAAGACCTATAAGGACCCATAAGGAACCATTAGAATCCTCAAGAACGCATAAAGACTTATAATGACCCATAACGACTCATAATAACACATTGGAATCAATAAGGACGCATAAGGACCTACAAGCACGCAAAAGGACCTATAAGGACCAATAGGGCCCATAAGGACACATAGTGACAAATAAGGAACCATAAGCACCCAATAAAATGCATAAAGACGCATGAGGACCTATAAGGAGCCTAAAAGACCCACAAGGACAATTTTAAAATCTTTAAGATTGCATAAAGCTTTATAGGGACCAGTAAGGACGCATAAGAACCAATGAAAACGCATTAAGACGCATAGAAAGACATACGAAGCCATAAGGACCCATTAGAATCCATAACAACGAATTACGATTTATAAGGACCCATAAGGACACATTAAAATCTGTATTGACGTATAAGGAACTATAGGGACCCGTAAAGACCCGTAAGGACCTATATTGACCCATTTGGACGCTCAAGGACCCATGAGGACACCTAAGGAACCATAAAAACGCATAAGGACTCATAAGACACATAAGGACACATAAGGACGTATAGAGACCTATAAGGACAAATAAGGACACATAAGGACGCATAAGGACGCTTAAGGCTGTATAAGGATCTATAAGGACCCATAAGGACCCATTAGAATAAATAAGGAGGCATAAGAACTTATAAGGACACATTGTGACCCATTGGGATCCATTAGGACGCCAAAGAACCTATGACGTCCCATAAGTACCCATCAGAAGCCATAACGACGCAAAAAAAAATATAAGGACCCATAAGCACCCATTAGAATCCATAAAGACGAGAAAGGTCTTGCAAGGACCCCTAAGGATACATAAGAACTTATAAGAACACATTAAGATCCATAAGAACGAATAAGGACCTATAAGAACCCATAAGGAACCATAAGGACGGATAAGGACCAATAAGAACACATAAAGACCCATAAGAACGCATAAGGACCTACAAAGACCCATAAAGACTCATAAAGACGCATAAGGCCCTATTAGGACACTTAAGGACACAGTGCAATCCATGAGGATGCTAAAGGACCCATAAGGATGTACTGGAACCCTTAATAACGCATTAGGACGCAAAAGGAACTACAAAGACCCAAAAGGAACCATTAGATTGCAAAAGGATGCAAAATGACCTATAAGGACCCACAAGGACCCATTAGAATTCATAAGGACCCATTAGAGTCTTTATAGGTCCTTATTCGTCCTTATGGATGCTAATGGGTCTTTATTGGTCCTTATGGGCCTTATGGGTCCTTATGGGTCCATACGCGTCTTCATGGGTTGTTGCGGGTCTTTATAGGTCCTTTGGCGTCCTTGTGGGTCTTTATGGTTTCTTATATAAACTTATGCGTACTTATGGGTCCTTATGGGACCTTATAGGTCCTAATACGTCGTTTTGGATCCATATGCCTCCTAATAGGTCCTTTTGCGTCCTTTTAGATTCTAATGTATCCTTGTAGGTCCTTATAGGTCCTTATGAATTCTAATGGGTCCTTAGGGATCCTTCTGGGTGCTTATAAGTCCCTATTGGTCCTTATAGGTTTTCATGCGTCCTTGCGGATTCTAATGGGTCCTCATGGGCCTTATTGGTCCTTACACGTCCTTATAAAATCTAATGGGTCCTTATGGTTTGGGTCCTTATGGAATTCTTATGGAATCTTTGTGGGTCCTTATGGAATCTAATGGGTCCTTATGGTCCTTGTAATTTCATTTGCGTCCATATGGATACTAATGGGTCCTTAAGGGTCCTTAAAGGTCCTTATTCGTCCTTATGGATTCTAATGTGTCCTTATTGGTTCTTATAGGTGCCTATACGTCTTTATGGATTCTAATGCGTCCTTATGGGTTCTTATAGATCCATTTGCGCCCTAATGGATTCCAAAGGGTCCTTTTTGGTCCTTATAGGTCCTTATTCGTCCTTATGGCTCTTATGGGTCTAAATGTGTCCTTATAAGTCCTTATGCGTCCTTATGGAATTTAATGGGTCCTTATGTTCCTTATAATTTCTTTTGCGTCCAAATGGATTCTAATGGGTCCTTGTGGGTCCCTAGAGGTCCTTATTCGTCCTTATGGATTTTAACGGTTCTTTGTAGGTCCTTATGCGTCCTTACGGGTCGTTATGTGTCCTTATTGATCCTTATGGGTCCTTATGGATTCTTATGCGTCTTAATGGGTGCTTATACGTCCATATGGGTCCATATAGATCCTTAAAAGTCCTTTTGCATTATTGTGTGTCCTTATGGGACATTATAGCTCTCTATAAGTCTTTATGAGTTCTTATAGGTTCTTATAAGTCCTTATGCGTCTTTATGGTTCCTTATGAGTCATTATAGGTCCTTTTAGGTCCTGATGGGTCTTTATGGGTGCTTATGGGTTCTTATAAGTTTATTTGCGTTTTCATGGGTCGTTATAGGTCTTATGCGTCATTATGGTTCTTTATGGGTCCTTATTGGTCTATATGCATCTTTACTGAGTGTAATGGTTCCTTATGGGTAATGGTTCCTTTATAAGTCCTCATGTCGTTTTAGGTTTTGGGTTTTAGTCCTTGTATCCTCTAGTGGGTCCTCATGGGTCTTTATAGGTCCTTATTCGTCCTTATGAATTCTAATGTGTCCTTATGGGTCCTTATATGTCCTTATGCGTCCTTATGGGTCCTTATGGGTCTTTATGTGACCTTATCCATTTTTATGGTTCTTCATTGGTCCTTATGGGTCCTTATGAGTTTTTATGACGTGACCTTATGGGTCCTTGTAGGTTCTTATGCGTCCTTAGGGATTCTAATGGTTCCTTATGTGTACTTATAGGTTCTTATGCGTCCTTATTGGTCCTTGTGGGTCCCTATAGGTCTTTATGTGTCCATATTGATTCTAAAAACGCCTTTTAGGTCCTTATTTGTTTACATTCGTCTTGATGGATTCCAATGGGTCTTTATGGGTCCTTACATGTCCTTATGGGTCCTTATTTGTTCTTTGGGGTCATTATAGGTCCTGATGCGTCCTTATGGATTCCAACAAGTCTTAATGGGTCCTTACATGTCCTTATTTGTCTTTATTGATTCTAATGGGTCTTTATGGGTCCTTATGCGTCCTTATGGATTCTAATGGGATCTATGGATCCTTATTGGTTCTTATAAGTCCTTATGCGTTGTTATGGGTCTGCATGGGTCCTTCTTGGTCGTTATCCGTCCTTATGAGTCCTTATGGTTCTTTATGCATCTATATGTATTCTAATGTGTCCTTATGGTTCTTTATGAGTCCTTATGCGTGTTTATGGGTCCTTATGGGTGTTGATAGTATTTTTTGTGTCCTAATGGAATCCAATGGGTCCTTGTGGGTCCCTATAAGTCATTATGCGGCTTTATCTGTCCTTATGGGTCCTTATAGGTCCATCCGCGTTTTTCTGGGTCTTTTCGGGTCCTTATAGGTCGATATGCGTCCTTATCAATCCCTATGGGTCGTTATGCGTCTGTATGGTTTTTTATGGGTCCCTATGGATCCTTAAGGGTCCTTATTCGCCATTATGGTTTCTAATGGGTCTTTATGGGTCCTTATAGGTGCTTATTCGACCTTATGGTTCCATATAAGTTTATTCGACCTTATGGTTCTAAATTCAATTTCAATAATTTTAATTTCAACAATTTATCAATTTTATCAACAACTTCCGGCCTTGCCCCGATCTTATTTGATCATGATTCAATCAAAATGTATCAAAATAAGATTTTTTTCATGATAACATTTTTTCAATCATAACATTTTTTCAGTACGTTGAAAAAAAGCTAACAAAATCGATAATTCTTTGGTACTTGAAGTAAGCTTTGAGGTTAAAAAGTCTTGGGCGTTTTGAAATCTGTTCGATCATTGGGTCTAAAGAGAACTCATTACATTACCTTTGCAAATCGTTTTAAAGATTTAGCCACCTGCCCATAAATTTTTTTTGTGATCCTATAAACAGTGTGTTTTTGACTTTAGATTCTGCTATCTACAAGGTAAACACTGAACCTTATTCTTGAAACTAGTATTTTTCAATAAAAAAAAAAATTGTTCAAATTAAAGCGACAAAAGCTTTCATAAAACCTCAAACAGTACAGTCGTGTCACTTCGACTTAGGAAAAAATTACGCCAGTATATGATTGCGACACAGAAACTCAAACGTTCTACAGCAGTATCGTCTATACAAGACTCAAAATGCAAAGAAATGTGAGAATGGGTTTTTCTTGCAAATTCAAGTGTCTATAATATGGAAAATACGGTCGTATTACAGCAAATCATATGCTTTGGCCGCAAGGGTGTGTTGCTCAAATTTGATTTTTATTTGATAATGTGTTAAAACAAAACCAAACTTCAAAAAATATTAAAAACGAAACGTTTAGATCAGTCTGTAAGTGTCAAAGTAGTGGTATTTTGATCTTTAGACACACAAACATTTGAACACTCAAATTTATTTATTGTCATATTGTCGCTAAATCATTATTCATTTTGTAAAACAAGGTTTCAATTGCTCTTATACTGAACCTCTTTGACTAAATTTGACTTACGCTCACCAAGTTAGTGGTTTGAGTCCTCTCTGTTTTGGAATCTCTTGACTCTATGACCTTTATCTTAGCCTCTCTCAAAATTTAACACATAAATATGCGAAATACAAAGAGTAATTTTTTATCGTTATTTTTGCAAATCAGGTTTCTATGACTTGATTAATTGTTTTAACGTATAAAGCAGCTATTTTTTTCTACTTTAAACAAAAATATTTTACTAAATCGTAAGTTTTAATTAACTATTTTTGCGTTCGTTAAGAATAACTTTGTCAAAACTATTTTAGAATGGTATGATTCCTTTGTCTTAAATGACATTTTTACCTTAAATATCGTTAAACTAGCTTAACTTAATAATTTTTTATTGATTTTCATGTTTTAAAGTAAGTGTTTTTGTAAAAATAACTTAAATTGTTTCGCTTTGTTTGTTTTAAATTGCATCTTTTCCTTAAAAAAACGGTAATTTTGAGCAATTTTTTAGTCATACAATTTTCTCAGACCTTAAATTTGGTAGAAAATGTTCCAAAGTAATAAAATGTCTAGTAAATCACTTACTTAAAAAAGATAATGTTTATTATTTTTAATCAAAAAAGTCTGAACTTCTTTGTTTTCGTAGCCATAGTTTTGTAAAAAACATTCAAAATCTTGCATTTCTTCATTTTGATTTGAAACTTTAATTAAAAATAATCTTTTTTTCTACTTTGAGACAAAAGCATTTACCTAACATCTTAAATTTTTTAACAATTATTTAGTTTTACACTGATTTTTTTACTAAAAAGTGATAAAAATTAACCAAAATAGATCATGTTTATTAATTTTAGTCAATAAATCTCAAGTTTTTTTGTTGTCGTAGCAGTAGTTTTGTAAAAAATCTTTCGTTTCGTCATTTTAAATTGAAAATTTCAGCAAAAATAATCTTTTTTGTACTATAAGACTAAAACGTTCACCTAACATCTTACATTTTTTAACAATTATTTAGTTTTACACTGATTTTTTTACTAAAATGCCATAAAAATTAACCAAAATAGATAATGTTTATTAATTTTAGTCAATAAACCTCGACGTTTTTGTGGTCGTAGCAATAATTTTGCAAAAAATCTTACGTTTCGTCATTTTAAATTGAAAATTTCAGTAAAAATAATCTTTTTCGTACTACAAAACTAAAACGTTTAACTAACATCTTACATTTTTTTTTTAGTTTACACTGATTTTTTTACTAAAATACCGTAAAATTTTATTCAACTACACTCTATCTTGAGTTAAAACAAGATCTTTTGCTAATTTTTTGGTGTCATTTGATATTGCACCTTGTCTTAAAGTCTCAAATTTACGTTAGTTTTTGCGATTTTCTTGTTTGCGTCAAAATGTTTTTTTGCAGAAATCAAAATCTTACAATTTCTTTGATTAAAACAATAATTCAACCTTAAAACGAAAATTATTTGACGAATTTTTAATCAAAATTTTTCTAAAAAAAGTGTGTTTTTTATTACTTGATCTAGTTTTATTGGGGTAAATTCATTAAAATATCTTACACCGTTGCGATTTATTTGCCTTGAGTGAAAATTTTAACGTACATAAACCCAAAAATTCCCCTAAAACCTGAACTTTTCAATAATTTTTTCACTGTGTGCCGATAATTTGATCGAAATCTTCGGTTTCTTTATGATGGTTATTACTTTTTACCTAATATAGTAAAAATTTTAACTGTTTTCATGTTTTTGTGAGAAATGTTTGATCATAGACATTCAAATACTTGCATTTTGTTGATTTAAATAAGAGTTTTAGTTAAAAAACTCGAAAATTCGCCAAAAATTAAGACATTTTGATGATCGCGATTACGGGTGAAACAGACTGTAGGGTCTTAAATCTCTAATTTTTGACGAGTACCATGTTATAATATTCACTCTGAGCTACGCTGCCAAAGACTTTTTTTGGAATCGGTTGAATTCAAACTCCATTCATCATATATTTTATTGGAATGTTTAACATGGTGATAATTTTGTAAAACATTTCAAAAATTAACCTTGAAGTCTTATTTGAAACCAATATTTTTTATAGTTATTCCGGAGAATCGTTCAAAATTAAACCTTTTTTCATCATCTCGGTTATAAATTTACCTGAAACATGTACCTTGAATCAAATATTTTCTAAATTCTTAAATATTGTAACGATTTTCTTGTTTGCGGTAATTTGTTTAAAAGATATTTCAACGTTATACAATTTGTTTTCAACAACATTTTGCGAGTTTTTTTGAGTAATCGTGTTTACATAGAGGTTGTGAAAAAAGTAATTCTAAAAAATGAATATGATTCAATTAATTCATAATTCTCTCAAATCTTGTTTTTTATCAATTAATATTGTTTTTTTATGGGAACAAATTCAATAAATTCTCTTCAGTCCTTGTAATTTCTCTGTCGTGAGCAAAAACTATAACGTAACAATGAAAAATGTTGGTCTAAAATCTTAAATTTTTATAAGTTTCTTGTTTACATAAGAATAGTTTGATCACAAAAGACATTCAAAGTTCAATTTCTTTGACTTGAATAAAGAATTTTATCTAAAAAAAAAAAACGAAAACTCACTTAAAATCTTACAAGTTTGAAATATTCTTACAGTTTTGTGTAAACACTTGAAGTATTACAATTTTTTAACGATGATTTTTGCCGTATTATTTGCGATAAGGTAACGGCAATAGTTCAGTGGTAGAACGTCGGGCTAGTGATCGAAAGGTTGCTGATCCCTGGCTCGAACTGATAATGTGCTGTTGTGTCCTTGGGAAAGACACTTTACGCTAATTTCTCATTGCAACCAGGTAGTCTACCCGTTGCGGTGACCCAGCCTGATCTTGCGATAAGAACTCAAGAAGCGGTGCTCTACGTTGGTGTGGTTAGCCAGATGCAGTGCCTGGTTCATATAAACAAATCAAAAATTTGATAGCTTTTAACTAAAAATTCATATTTTTTTATAATGTACAACAAAAACTAATCCAAAAAAACTCGTTTGATACTTTAACTTTTGATAAACTTTGTCTTTATGTCAGAGTGATTTGATCAAAATATTGAAAATCGTCTGTTTATTCTGAATACCGCTTTTATCATTGGTTAAACTTGGTTGAATTTGGACTGCGTCGTTTTTCACGGTGACTAAAATTGCATGATCTTTGTTGAACTCCCACTTTTTGCGTTTTAAGTGGACACAAAATGGACGCAAAGATGAACCTTACTGGCGTCAAAGATATAACGTCATATCCTCAACAAGGTCAGAAATCAAAAGCTTGTGACCAAACCGTTTCTCAATGCTTTACTAGTATTCAAATTGTCTTGATTTGTTGAAGCTAAAACAAACAACGTTTAGAAGTTTACCTCTCATCACTAGATAGTGCTCTTGATTGATTTTTTTTCTATATTTTGACTTGGAATGTTACTTCAGACAAAAGCGTGAGGTAAAATGTATTTATTGCGTAGTGCTTTGGACTCATCTGCTTCCTTTCTGGTCTGTAGTGTGTTTTGGATTTTGAGTTTATCTTTCTATTTTAAGTTCATTGTTTATTATTCGAATTATGCAAAAACAGGCAAGGTCAAGATTTTATCCCTCACCGCTACGTAGTGCTCTTGATTCATTTTCTATTTATGTTGTGATCTCATCATTTCAAACGTTAGTTCAAACTTAATAGTTGAGTATTTTTATCAATTAAGTAATGCTTTTAAGTCGTCCTCTCTTTAGTCTATATCGTGGTTTTACATTTTATGTGTAAGACATATTGTTTCAAAACCATGCGTATAACATATTGTTTCAAAGCCGTGCATAATATTGATAACTCCGACCATATTACCTTGACTTGATGCGAGTTATAACGTTATTCGTTTTGCTGCTTCTATTTGAGTAAAAATATTGTTTGTTTTTTATTGAATTGGTTACAATTGTACTGTTCTGATTGAATTATTGCTCATTTTATTAAAATTGCATTTTGGTGCAAATAAAATGAAACGAATAAAAATAAAATTAATAACCAATCCGAATTTAAATTACTGTAAGTACCACAAATTAAAAAATTAGTTAACTTGACCACAAACTTTTTATTTCTTACATCAATGTCTGAGTTCTCCAACATAAATGTTCTTTGAAGAACAAAAATTCTTAAAAATCGAAATATTACAAGTCTTTCATCAAAATAACTAGAATATGATTCGAATGGTTGAGGTTGAACGAAGCACGTACTGTCAGACTTGCACCAGATAGTAGTGCTCGCAATTCGATTTCAATTTTTTGCTGTGATACGACGTGTCAGTTTAAACTTAAATTTCAGGTGTTTTTATGAAATTGAACATGACGCTGGTGGTAACAGCGGCGGGTGCGTTATATCGGTAAGGGGCTCTTTTAAATTTTCTGTTACGTTTTTCGCACTCTAATTTCAAAACTGTTCATTTACTTCTCTTTTATGATGTAGTATAGCACCATTTCGAGGAAAGGTTTTCCGACAACAGGTACATACGTTCACTTTGATAGAATGACTATACCGTTAAAGCTCTCGAGTATGTATCGCAGCGAACAAACTAGCTTGTGACACCAAGGCGATCGGAAATTAAACAAATTGGATTATGTTACGTCATGCAGGCAAACACACAAAAGCCAAACATAATACCACTTTTCCATGTTGACTCACATAATATTCTAGCAGTCGTTGTTGCAATATTTTAATGCAAAAGTCAAAGGATACTATTGACCAACTTGTATTCAAGTTCGCCATTTTCTTGTTGAAACATAATACCGTAGTTATTCAAACTCCAGAATTAATATACAACCATATTTCAGACATATTTCTACGTTATCGACTAAATGTCTTAAAATTTAGTTTTGTTTTCATAATTTTTAATTTTTTTAGATTAAAACTATCGAATTGTTGGAACCTTGCAAACTTCAAAGCGATTTTGCGACAGCTAACCACCCGTCCAAAGAACGGTCCACGACCTTTAAACTATAATCCAAATTTTAAACTTTAGACTTTAACTAACAACCTTTGGTATTTCGATTCCCAGGGAAGCCTTACAAATTTTAGGCTTTAACTGACCGCCTGCGGTAGTTTAAACTTTAGACTCACCGCCTGCGTTGGTTCGGTTTCCAGAAAGTCTTGCCAATTTTACACTTTAGACTCACCACCTTCGGTGGTTTGGTTCCCAGATTTGTATTTTAAGCTTAAGACTCACCACCTTCGGTGGTTTGGTTCCCAGCGATTCGCAGGCAAGTGCTTTAAAATTTAAAGTTTTTGCCGTATTCCTCCACTAGAGATTCAGTCCATAACCTGAGGTTGACAGACCTATTCTAGAGCACTCGTTGAAAGCTTTTGAAAAAATTCGCTTTTAAATTAACAGGAATTTCCACAAAGAGGGGATTCCCCGAAAACTCGCGTACGATCAGACACAGTTAGCGATTCCAATTGAAGTCTTAATTCTAATGTCATTAGTGTAAGCGGATGCAAAGAGTTTTTAAAGGTGAATTCACAACAGACCAGATGGCTCATACCTTCACACTTTAACCTCAAATTTAAAGCTTTTAGACTCACCACCTTCGGTGGTTCGGTTCTTAGGTAAGTCTTACTTGTTTTAAACCCACCTTTGGTGGTTCGGTTCTTAGATAAGTATTTTTTAAGCTTAAGACTCACCACCTTCGGTGGTTCGGTTCTCAGGCAAACCTAGTCAAATTTTTAAGCTTTAGACTCACCACCTTCGGTGGTTCGATTCCCAGGTAAGCCTTACAAATTTTAGACTTACCACCTTCGGTGGTTCGGTACTTAACTAAGCCTTGCTAATTTTAGACTCACTAAACTTGAATGGCTTTAACCACATTAGTTCGATTCGAAAACAAACCAAATCTCTAAACGCTAGTAAAGTTGAAAGGGTTCAAGCGCATTAGTTTGACTCCAAGACAACATACGCCAAAGGACCGACCCTAAAATCATTGGGGTTAAACGAGTACATGTTGTATTGCACCATGCTCGCTCCATATTCGAAGGTTAAAAAAAAAGTAACAAACCAACCCTGACATCATCGGGATTAAACAGGTTATATTGCGCCATGCTCGCTCCATATTCGAAGGTTAAAAAATTAACAAAAGGTAGTGATTCACAACTAAACCTTAGATAGGTTAACAGCTATCACGATTTCGACAAGGCAGCGGAAATTCAACTACAGGAAACGTTTCAAGTTACACGAAGGTTTAACGTACAAAATAGGCTTCATAGTATTAACTAGATAATGTTTTTAGAAACTACCGGGTTATTCGCTTTTAACCAGCTACTTTGAAGCCAGGCACCTGCAGTGATTTGACAAACCACCTGCAGTGGTTCGGTACTCAGACACTCTTCATGTCAACGCTAAGTTTCCATTCTTACAAATACACTAAACTTAGAGTTATGACTAGATCTTGGGTTATTCACTTTTAACCTGTTACTTTGAAGCCAGGCACCTGCGGTGATATGACAAACCACCTGCGGTGGTTCGGTACTCAGACACCCTTCATGTCAACGCTAAGTTTCCATTCTTACAAATACACTAAACTTAGAGTTAAGAATAGATCTTGGGTTATTCACTTTTAACCAGCTACTACTTTAGATTTGAAACCAAGCAATCCACCTGCGGTGGTTCGATTCTCAGGTAAGACACTAAAGATCTTTACACTTGAAGCCAGGCACCTGCGGTGGTTCGATACTCAGGCAAGACCAACTACGTTTAGATAACATCACGTTTGGGGGACGCAATCCCCCAAAGCCCCAATCCCCCAAACCTCCAATCCCCCAAACTTCCCATCCCCCAAACTTCCCATCCCCCAAACCCCCAATCCCCCATCCCCCAATCCCTATAGTTTTCAGCCATTATAAACTACTCAGGTTTTTATGCGTCTTTATGTATTTTAATGGTTCCTTATGGGTTCCTATGGGTCCTTATACGTCTATTTTGATTCAAATGGATCCTAATGGTTCCTTATAAGTCTTGATCGTCCAAATGGACTCTAGTGGGTCCTTATGGATCCTTATCATTCCCTATTCATCCTTTTGCGTTTCTTATGCGTCCATAAGGACCCATAGGGACACATAAAGAATTATAAGGACACATACAGACTCATTAAAATCCATCAGGACGAATAAGGAAGTATAAGGTCGCATTATGACCCATAGACAAGCATATAGACGAATAAGGACCCATAAGGACTCATAAGCACGGATAAAGACAAATAAGGACCCACAAGCACCCATAAGAACGCATAAGGAGCTATAAGGAGCCATAAACACACATAAGAACGCATGAAAACCAATAAGGACCCAGTAAAATCTATAAGGACGCATAAGGACCTATAAGGACCCATAAGGACACATAAGGACGAACAAGAAACTACAAAGACCCATACGGACCCATTAGAATCCATAAGGACTTAAAAGGAACTATCAGGACCCATAGGGACCTATAAAGATGCATAAAAGCCTATAAGGACCGAATAGAATCCATATGGACGAATAAGGATTTATAAGGACCCATATGGACCCATTAGAATCCGTAAGAACGAATAACAACCTATAAGGACCCAAAAAGACCCATTAGAATCCATAAGTATGCAAAAGCAACTATAAGGACACATTAGAATTCATAAGCACGAAAAAGGAACTATAAGGATGCATAACAACCCATGAGGACGCACAAAAACCGATCAGGACCCAATACGACCCACTAGAATCAATAAAGATGAATAAGGACTTATAAGGACCCATAAGGACCATTACAACCCATCAAAACGAATAAAGATTTATAAGGGCACATACGGACCCAATAAGGACACAAAATAAGGACCAAAAAAGACGTATAAGAACCTATAAGTACCAATAAGGACCAATTGGAATTCATAAGGACGCATAAGGACCAAAAAAAACGCATAAACACCTATAAAAACCCATAAGGACGCATAAGCACCTACAAGGACCAATTAGGACCCATAAGGACGCATAAGGAGGCATAACGACCCATAAGGACCCATAAGGAATAAGGAATAGCAAAAAAGAAACATAGGGATGCATAAAGACCTATAAGGTCCAATTAAAACCAATAAGGACGCATAAGGACGCATAAGGACCCATAAGGACCCATAAGAGCGCATAAAAACCAATAACAACCGATTAGGAGCCATAAGGACGCATAAGGACCAATAAAGACCCACAATGACGCATAATGACCTATAATGACCCGTGAAAACCCATTAGAGTCCAACAAGATGTATAAAAACTTATTAAGATCCATTAGGACTTATATGGAACCATAAGGTCGAATAAGCACCTATAAGGACCCATAAAGACCCATTAGAAACCATAATGGCGAATAAGGACCCTTAAGGATCCATAGGGACCCATAAAAAACCATACAGACGCATAACGACCCATAGGGATTGATAAGGACGCATATCGACCTATAAGGACCCGAAAAGACCCAGAAAAACGCGGATGGACCTATAAGGACCCATAAGGACAGATAAAGCCGCATAATGACTTATAGGGACCCACAAGGACCCATTGGATTCCATTAGGACACAAAAAATACTATCAACACCCATAAGGACCCATAAACACGCATAAGGACTCATAAAGAAACATAAGGACACATTAGAATACATATAGATGCATAAAGAACCATAAGGACTCATAAGGACGGATAACGACCAAGAAGGACCCATGCAGACCCATAACAACGCATAAGGACTTATAAGAACCAATAAGGATCCATAGATCCCATTAGAATCCATAAGGACGCATAAAGACCCATAAAGACCCATTAGAATCAATAAAGACAAATAAGGACATGTAAGGACCCATTAAGACTTGTTGGAATCCATAAGGACGCATCAGGACCTATAATGACCCCAAAGAACAAATAAGGACCCATAAGGACATGTAAGGACCCATAAAGACCTATTGGAATCCATCAAGACGAATGTAAACAAATAAGGACCTAAAAGGCGTTTTTAGAATCAATATGGACACATAAAGACCTATAGGGACCCACAAGGACCAATAAGGACGCATAAGAACCTATAAGTACACATAAGGAACCATTAGAATCCCTAAGGACGCATAAGAACCTACAAGGACCCATAAGGTCACGTCATAAAAACTCATAAGGACCCATAAGGACCAATGAAGAACCATAAAAATGGATAAGGTCACATAAAGACCCATAAGGACCCATAAGGACGCATAAGGACATATAAGGACCCATAAGGACACATTAGAATTCATAAGGACGAATAAGGACCTATAAAGACCCATGAGGACCCACTAGAGGATACAAGGACTAAAACCTAAAACCTAAAACGACATGAGGACTTATAAAGGAACCATTACCCATAAGGAACCATTACACTCAGTAAAGATGCATATAGACCAATAAGGACCCATAAAGAACCATAATGACGCATAAGACCTATAACGACCCATGAAAACGCAAATAAACTTATAAGAACCCATAAGCACCCATAAAGACCCATCAGGACCTAAAAGGACCTATAATGACTCATAAGGAACCATAAAGACGCATAAGGACTTATAAGAACCTATAAGAACTCATAAAGACTTATAGAGAGCTATAATGTCCCATAAGGACACACAATAATGCAAAAGGACTTTTAAGGATCTATGTGGACCCATATGGACGTATAAGCACCCATTAAGACGCATAAGAATCCATAAGGACCCATAAGGATCAATAAGGACACATAACGACCCGTAAGGACGCATAAGGACCTACAAAGAACCGTTAAAATCCATAAGGACGAATAAGGACCTCTAGGGACCCACAAGGACCCATTAGAATCCATTTGGACGCAAAAGAAATTATAAGGAACATAAGGACCCATTAAATTCCATAAGGACGCATAAGGACTTATAAGGACACATGTAGACCCATAAGAGCCATAAGGACGAATAAGGACCTATAAGGACCAAAAAGGACCCTTTGGAATCCATTAGGGCGCAAATGGATCTATAAGAACCCATAAGGACGCATTAGAATCCATAAAGACGTATAGGCACCTATAAGAACCAATAAGGACACATTAGAATCCATAAGGACGAATAAGGACCTTTAAGGACCCTTAAGGACCCATTAGTATCCATATGGACGCAAATGAAATTACAAGGACCATAAGGACCCATTAGATTCCATAAGGACCCACAAAGATTCCATAAGAATTCCATAAGGACCCAAACCATAAGGACCCATTAGATTTTATAAGGACGTGTAAGGACCAATAAGGCCCATGAGGACCCATTAGAATCCGCAAGGACGCATGAAAACCTATAAGGACCAATAGGGACTTATAAGCACCCAGAAGGATCCCTAAGGACCCATTAGAATTCATAAGGACCTATAAGGACCTACAAGGATACATTAGAATCTAAAAGGACGCAAAAGGACCTATTAGGAGGCATATGGATCCAAAACGACGTATTAGGACCTATAAGGTCCCATAAGGACCCATAAGTACGCATAAGTTTATATAAGAAACCATAAAGACCCACAAGGACGCCAAAGGACCTATAAAGACCCGCAACAACCCATGAAGACGCGTATGGACCCATAAGGACCCATAAGGCCCATAAGGACCAATAAAGACCCATTAGCATCCATAAGGACGAATAAGGACCTATAAAGACTCTAATGGGTCCTTATGAATTCTAATGGGTCCTTGTGGGTCCTTATAGGTCATTTTGCATCCTTTTGCAATCTAATGGTTCCTTTTGGGTCTTTGTAGTTCCTTTTGCGTCCTAATGCGTTATTAAGGGTTCCAGTACGTCCTTATGGGTCCTTTAGCATCCTCATGGATTGCACTGTGTCCTTAAGTGTCCTAATAGGGCCTTATGCGTCTTTATGAGTCTTTATGGGTCTTTGTAGGTCCTTATGCGTTCTTATGGGTCTTTATGTGTTCTTATTGGTCCTTATCCGTCCTTATGGTTCCTTATGGGTTCTTATAGGTCCTTATGGATCTTAATGTGTTCTTATAAGTTCTTATGTATCCTTAGGGGTCCTTGTAAGACCTTTCTCGTCTTTATGGATTCTAATGGGTGCTTATGGGTCCTTATATTTTTTTTTGCGTCGTTATGGCTTCTGATGGGTACTTATGGGACGTCATAGGTTCTTTGGCGTCCTAATGGATCCCAATGGGTCACAATGTGTCCTTATAAGTTCTTATGCCTCCTTATTTATTCTAATGGGTCCTTATGGGTCCTTATAGATCCTTATACAGCCTTAAGCGTCCTTATGCGTCCTTATGTGTCCTTATTTGTCCTTATAGGTCTCTATACGTCCTTATGTGTCCTTATGTGTCTTATGAGTCCTTATGCGTTTTTATGGTTCCTTAGGTGTCCTCATGGGTCCTTGAGCGTCCAAATGGGTCAATATAGGTCCTTACGGGTCTTTACGGGTCCCTATAGTTCCTTATACGTCAATACAGATTTTAATGTGTCCTTATGGGTCCTTATAAATCGTAATTCGTTGTTATGGATTCTAATGGGTCCTTATGGCTTCGTATGTCTTTCTATGCGTCTTAATGCGTTTTCATTGGTTCTTATGCGTCCTTACTGGTCCCTATAAAGCTTTATGCAATCTTAAAGATTTTAAAATTGTCCTTGTGGGTCTTTTAGGCTCCTTATAGGTCCTCATGCGTCTTTATGCATTTTATTGGGTGCTTATGGTTCCTTATTTGTCACTATGTGTCCTTATGGGCCCTATTGGTCCTTATAGGTCCTTTTGCGTGCTTGTAGGTCCTTATGCGTCCTTATTGATTCCAATGTGTTATTATGAGTCGTTATGGGTCATTATAAGTCTTTATGCGTTCTTGAGGATTCTAATGGTTCCTTATGGGTCCTTATAGGTCTTTATGCGTCCTTATGTATTTTAATGGCTCCTAAAAGGTTTTTATATGATTTTATTCGTCCTTATTGATTCTAATGTGTCCTTATGGGTCCTGATAGTTTTGTATGCGTCCTCATGGATTCTAACGGGTCCATATGTGTCCTTATCGCTCCTTATGCGTCCTTAAGGATTCTAATGGGTCCTAACGGGTCCTTAGAGGTCATTATTCGTCTTGATGGATTCTAATGGGTTGTTGTGTGTTCTGATAAATCTTTATTTGTCTTTATGAATTCTAATGGGTCCAATGGGTCCTTAAAGGTATTTATGCGTCCTTATGGATTCTAATGGGTCCTTATGGGTCGTTTTAGGTCCTTATTCGTTCTTATGGATTCTAATGGATATTAAGGTGTCCTTATAGGTCCTTATGTGTCCTAATGCGTTTACGTGAATTCTAAAGGGCCCTTATGGGTCCTTATAAGTGCTTGATCGTCCATATGGATTCTAATGGGTCGTTATAGGTCCTTTTCGTCTTTACGGATTCTAATTGGTCTTTTTGCATCTTTATAGGTCCTTATGCGTTCTTATTTGTCTATATGGGTCCTTGTAGGTGTTGATGTGTCCTTATGGATTCTAATTGGTCTTATGGGTTTTTTTAGGTCTTTATTCGTCCTTATGGACTCTAATGGGTCCTAATGGAACCTTATAAATCCATATGCACCCTTATGGATTATAATGGTCCTTATAGGTCTTTTTAGATCCTTATTTGTCTTTATGGGTCCATATGGGTCTTGATGGGTTTTTATAGGTCCTTATTCGTCCTTAAGAGCTCTAATGGGTCATTATGGGTTTTCTTGGGTGCTTATTCGTTCTTATGGATTGTAATGGGTCCTTATGGGTCGTTACAGGTCTTTATGCGTCCTTATGGGTCCTTATAGTTCCCTTTGCATTTCTTTGGATTCTAATGGGTTCTTATGGGTCCTTATAAGTCTCTAATGGCTTTATGGATTCTTATCAGTGCTTATGGGTCCTTATAAGTCCTTATGCGTTTTTATGGATTCTAATGGGACTTTATATGACCTTATAAGTCATTATGCGTCCTTATCTGTCCATATGGGTCTTAATACGTCCTTATCTGTCCTTACGGGTCTTTATGGGTGCTTATATGTTGTTATGCGTTCATTTGGGTTTTTATGGGTTCTTATAAATCCTAATGCGTCCCTGTGTGTCCTTATGGGTCTTTTTAGGTTCTTATTCGTCCTTATGGATTCTAATGGGTCCTTATGGGTCGTTACAGTTTCTAATGCGTCCTTATGGGTTCTTATTATCCTTTTGCATCTCTATGGGTTTTAATGGGACCTTATGTGTCCTTATAAGTCATTATGCGTCCTTATAAATTCTAATTGGAGCTTATGTGTCTTTATAAGTCATTATGCGTCCTTGTCTGTCCTTATGGGTCTTTATTAGCCTGTTTACATGTGCACTTTTGGGAACCAGTTCCTGGTTCCGAAAAGTAGTTCTTTTGTTGGCACTTTTTCGCTCGAGTTTACATGCACATTTCAAGAACTCGGTCACCTATGAAATGAAGATGACTTGCTGAGATGTTATAGGCTGGTAAAATACAATGCAAATATGCAATACAACATAAATAAATAAATGCAATGCATGAAATTCTGAGCTAAACATCGGTATTATCTGTTATCATTAATTATTTTCGAATTATTAACATCATGAAAAAAATCTAAACATTTGGGCATGTTTAGGCCTACCTTAGTGATCAACTTTGCTTGTACTAAGACCAACGGCTAAACAAGGCCTAATTGACGTTTTCATCTAAGAACGAACTGCATTTCAAATTTAGATTCATAAGGACCCATTAGAATCCATAAGAACGAAATAGGATTTATAAGGACCCATAAGGGACAATAAGGACACATTAAAGTCTATAAGGACACATAAGGACCTATATTGACCCATATGGACGCAAAAGAACCTATGAGGACACCTGAGGACCCATAAAAACGCATAAGAACCTATAAAGACACATAAGTACCTATAAAGACACATAAGGACACACAAGGACGTATAGAGACCTATTAGGACCCATAAGAACACATAGGGACGCATAAAGACGCTTCAGGATGCAAAAAAACCTAAAAAAACAGTAAGGACTCATTAGAATCCATAACCACAAAAAAAGAACCATAAACACCCATGAGGACCCATTACAATGAATATGGAGGCATAAGGACTTATAAATACACATTTCGACACATTGGAATCCATAAAAACGCCAAAAGACCTATAAGGACCCATTGCAACTGATAAGGAGTTATAACGACTCTTAAGCACACATAGGGACCAATTAGAATCCATTAAGAAGCTTGAAGATCTATAAGGACCCATAAAGACCCATTACAATCCATAAGGACTCTAAAGGAACTATAAGAATCCATTACGACCCATTAGTATCCATAAGGATGAATACGAACTTATAAGGATCCATAACGACACGTTAAAATCCAAAAGAACGCATAAAGACCTATAAGGACCCATTAGAGTCCATAAGGACGCAAAAGGACCTACGTGGACCTATAAGGACCCATAAGGACGCATAAGGACCAATAAGGACCCATTGGAATTCCTAAGGAAGAACTTATAAGGACCCATAAGGATGCACAAGGTCCCATTAGATTCCTTAAGGACGCATAAGGACCTAAAAAGACCCTTAAAGACTCATGTGGACCCATAAAGACCCATTAAAATCCATAAGGACGCATAAGGATTTATTAGGACCCATATAAACCCATTACAAACCACAAGGACGAATAAGGACATATCAGGACCCAAAAGGACCCATTGGAATCCACAAGGACGCAAAACGAACTATAAGGACCGATAAGGATCCATTAGAATCCCTAAGAACGAATAACAACATGTAAGGACCCATAAGGATCCAATGAAATCCATAAGTACGAATAAGGACCTATAAGGACCCATGAGGACCCATTAGAATCAATAAAGACCTTTAATGACCTATAAAGACCCATTAGAATCCATAAGGACGCATAAGGACCTGTAAGGACCCATAAGGATCCATAAGGACGCATAAGGAACTATAAAAATCCATAAGGACAAACAAGGACGCATACGGATTTATAAGAACTCATAAGGACACATTAGAACGCATAACGACCTTTAAGCACCCATAAAGACCCTTGAGGACACGCAAGGACCTATATAGCCTGTTTACATGTGCACTTTTGGGAACCAGTTCTTAGTTCTAGTGCCTGAATTTTGCTGAGTCACACACAAAAAAGGTTCTGAATTACGTCACAACCGTTCGCAATTTGGAACTGCTACCAAAAGTGGGCCCGTTGCAGTTCCAAAAGTTCTGATCGTTTAGGTTCAGTAGGTCGGCTGTACTCGCAGGCTGGTTGGACATAGGTTAGTAGCCTACATGAGTTGGCAATAAATTAGGCTACCATAAATAGGCCTATGCTTGTATTGGTGGTGTATACTAGGCTACTTTGGACTAAAATGGAGTAGGTAACAGGAAGCCCTAAGCTTAGGCCTACCGTATCTCAGCTAGTTAGCAGAGGTTTGCCTACTACACTAGGCTAATCTTATTAATGCAAATACAGTAGTGAATCTAAATTTGAAATGCAGTTCGTTCTTAGATGAAAACGTCAATTAGGCCTTGTTTAGCCGTTGGTCTTAGTACAAGCAAAGTTGATCACTAAGGTAGGCCTAAACATGCCCAAATGTTTAGATTTTTTTCATGATGTTAATAATTCGAAAATAATTAATGATAACAGATAATACCGATGTTTAGCTCAGAATTTCATGCATTGCATTTATTTATTTATGTTGTATTGCATATTTGCATTGTATTTTACCAGCCTATAACATCTCAGCAAGTCATCTTCATTTCATAGGTGACCGAGTTCTTGAAATGTGCATGTAAACTCGAGCGAAAAAGTGCCAACAAAAGAACTACTTTTCGGAACCAGGAACTGGTTCCCAAAAGTGCACATGTAAACAGGCTAATAAAGACCCATAAGGACAGACAAGGACGCATAATGACTTATAAAGACACATAAGCTCCAATTAGAATTTATAAGGACGCATAATGACTTATAAGGACACATAAGGTCCCATTAAAACCCATAGAGATGCAAAAGGATAATAAGAACCCATAAGGACGCATTAGAAACTGTAACGACCCATAAGGACCCATTAGAATCCATAAGGACGAATAAGAACCTAAAAAGACCCATAAGGACACACAGGGACGCATTAGGATTTATAAGAACCCATAAAAACCCAAATGAACGCATAACAACATATAAGCACCCATAAAGACCCGTAAAGACAGATAAGGACGTATTAAGACCCATATGGACAGATAAGGACGCATAATGACTTATAAGGTCATATAAAGTCCCATTAGAATCCATAAAAACGCATAAGGACTTATAAGGACCCATAAGCACTTAAGACTAATTAGAATCCATAATCCATTAGAATCCATAAGGACCCATAAGACCAATTAGAATCCATAAGGACACATCAACACCTACAAGGACCCATATAGACAAATAAGAACGCATAAGGACCTATAAAGATGCAAAAAGACCAATTAGAATCCGTAAAGACGAAAGGACCTATAACGACCCATATAGAGCCATGAGGACCCATTAGAACCAACAAGGACGCATAAGGATCTATAAGGACCCATTAGGACCCATAAGGACGCTTAAGGATGCATAAATACTCATAAGGACTCTTAAGGATGCATAAGGTAAAATAAGGACCAAAATAACTATTGCGGACCATAAAGGACCTATTAGGAACCATAAAAATCCATTGGGAATCATAAAGATCAACAAAAACCCATAAGAACCCATTAGAATCTATAAGGACGCGTGAAGAACTACAAGGACCCATAACGACCCATTAGAATCCATATGGACGATCAAGCACTTATAAGGACCCATAAGGGCCCTTTAGAATTCACGTAAACGCATTAGGACACATAAGGACCTATAAGGACACCTTAATATCCATTAGAATCCATAAGAACGAATAAGGACCTAAAACGACCCATAAGGACCCATTAGAATCCATAAGGACGCATAAGTACCTTTAAGGACCCATTGGACCCATTAGAATTCATAAAGACAAATAAAGATTTATCAGAACACACAACAACCCATTAGAATCCATCAAGACGAATAATGACCTCTAAGGACCCGTTAGGACCCATTAGAATCCTTAAGGACGCATAAGGAGCGATAAGGACACATATGGACCCGTTAGAATCCATGAGAACGCATACAAAACTATCAGGACCCATAAGGACACATTAGAATCAATAAGGACGAATAAAATCATATAAAAACCTTTTAGGAGCCATTAAAATACATAAGGACGCATAAAGACCTATAAGGACCCATAAGGAACCATTAGAATCCTCAAGAACGCATAAAGACTTATAATGACCCATAACGACTCATAATAACACATTGGAATCAATAAGGACGCATAAGGACCTACAAGCACGCAAAAGGACCTATAAGGACCAATAGGGCCCATAAGGACACATAGTGACAAATAAGGAACCATAAGGACCCAATAAAATGCATAAAGACGCATGAGGACCTATAAGGAGCCTAAAAGACCCACAAGGACAATTTTAAAATCTTTAAGATTGCATAAAGCTTTGTAGGGACCCATAAGGAACCATAAGGACGGATAAGGACCAATAAGAACACATAAAGACCCATAAGAACGCATAAGGACCTACAAAGACCCATAAAGACTCATAAAGACGCATAAGGCCCTATTAGGACACTTAAGGACACAGTGCAATCCATGAGGATGCTAAAGGACCCATAAGGATGTACTGGAACCCTTAATAACGCATTAGGACGCAAAAGGAACTACAAAGACCCAAAAGGAACCATTAGATTGCAAAAGGATGCAAAATGACCTATAAGGACCCACAAGGACCCATTAGAATTCATAAGGACCCGTTAGAGTCTTTATAGGTTCTTATTCGTCCTTATGGATGCTAATGGGTCTTTATTGGTCTTTATGGGCCTTATGGGTCCTTATGGGTCCATACGCGTCCTCATGGGTTGTTGCGGGTCTTTATAGGTCCTTTGGCATCCTTGTGGGTCTTTATGGTTTCTTATATAAACTTATGCGTACTTATGGGTCTTTATGGGACCTTATAGGTCCTAATACGTCGTTTTGGATCCATATGCCTCCTAATAGGTCCTTTTGCGTCCTTTTAGATTCTAATGTATCCTTGTAGGTCCTTATAGGTCCTTATGAATTCTAATGGGTCCTTAGGGATCCTTCTGGGTGCTTATAAGTCCCTATTGGTCCTTATAGGTTTTCATGCGTCCTTGCGGATTCTAATGGGTCCTCATGGGCCTTATTGGTCCTTACACGTCCTTATAAAATCTAATGGGTCCTTATGGTTTGGGTCCTTATGGAATTCTTATGGAATCTTTGTGGGTCCTTATGGAATCTAATGGGTCCTTATGGTCCTTGTAATTTCATTTGCGTCCATATGGATACTAATGGGTCCTTAAGGGTCCTTAAAGGTCCTTATTCGTCCTTATGGATTCTAATGTGTCCTTATTGGTTCTTATAGGTGCCTATACGTCTTTATGGATTCTAATGCGTCCTTATGGGTTCTTATAGATCCATTTGCGCCCTAATGGATTCCAAAGGGTCCTTTTTGGTCCTTATAGGTCCTTATTCGTCCTTATGGCTCTTATGGGTCTAAATGTGTCCTTATAAGTCCTTATGCGTCCTTATGGAATTTAATGGGTCCTTATGTTCCTTATAATTTCTTTTGCGTCCAAATGGATTCTAATGGGTCCTTGTGGGTCCCTAGAGGTCCTTATTCGTCCTTATGGATTTTAACGGTTCTTTGTAGGTCCTTATGCGTCCTTACTGGTCGATGTGGGTCCTTGTGTGTCCTTATTGATCCTTATGGGTCCTTATGGATTCTTATGCGTCTTAATGGGTGCTTATACGTCCATATGGGTCCACATAGATCCTTAAAAGTCCTTTTGCATTATTGTGTGTCCTTATGGGACATTATAGCTCTCTATAAGTCTTTATGAGTTCTTATAGGTTCTTATAAGTCCTTATGCGTCTTTATGGTTCCTTATGAGTCATTATAGGTCCTTTTAGGTCCTGATGGGTCTTTATGGGTGCTTATGGGTTCTTATAAGTTTATTTGCGTTTTCATGGGTCGTTATAGGTCTTATGCGTCATTATGGTTCTTTATGGGTCCTTATTGGTCTATATGCATCTTTACTGAGTGTAATGGTTCCTTATGGGTAATGGTTCCTTTATAAGTCCTCATGTCATTTTAGGTTTTAGGTTTTAGTCCTTGTATCCTCTAGTGGGTCCTCATGGGTCTTTATAGGTCCTTATTCGTCCTTATGAATTCTAATGTGTCCTTATGGGTCCTTATATGTCCTTATGCGTCCTTATGGGTCCTTATGGGTCTTTATGTGACCTTATCCATTTTTATGGTTCTTCATTGGTCCTTATGGGTCCTTATGAGTTTTTATGACGTGACCTTATGGGTCCTTGTAGGTTCTTATGTGTCCTTAGGGATTCTAATGGTTCCTTATGTGTACTTATAGGTTCTTATGCGTCCTTATTGGTCCTTGTGGGTCCCTATAGGTCTTTATGTGTCCATATTGATTCTAAAAACGCCTTTTGGGTCCTTATTTGTTTACATTCGTCTTGATGGATTCCAATAGGTCTTTATGGGTTCTTACATGTCCTTATGGGTCCTTATTTGTTCTTTGGGGTCATTATAGGTCCTGATGCGTCCTTATGGATTCCAACAAGTCTTAATGGGTCCTTACATGTCCTTATTTGTCTTTATTGATTCTAATGGGTCTTTATGGGTCTTTATGCGTCCTTATGGATTCTAATGGGATCTATGGATCCTTATTGGTTCTTATAAGTCCTTATGCGTTGTTATGGGTCTGCATGGGTCCTTCTTGGTCGTTATCCGTCCTTATGAGTCCTTATGGTTCTTTATGCATCTATATGTATTCTAATGTGTCCTTATGGTTCTTTATGAGTCCTTATGCGTGTTTATGGGTCCTTATGGGTGTTGATAGTATTTTTTGCGTCCTAATGGAATCCAATGGATCCTTGTGGGTCCCTATAAGTCATTATGCGGCTTTATCTGTCCTTATGGGTCCTTATAGGTCCATCCGCGTTTTTCTGGGTCTTTTCGGGTCCTTATAGGTCGATATGCGTCCTTGTCAATCCCTATGGGTCGTTATGCGTCTGTATGGTTTTTTATGGGTTCCTATGGATCCTTAAGGGTCCTTATTCGCCATTATGGTTTCTAATGGGTCTTTATGGGTCCTTATAGGTGCTTATTCGACCTTATGGTTCCATATAAGTCCTAATGGATCTTAATAAGTTTTTATACATCTTGTTGGACTCTAATGGGTTTTCACGGGTCATTATAGGTCATTATGCGTCATTGTGGGTCTTTATTGGTCCTTATGCGTCCTTATGGCTCCTAATCGGTTGTTATTGGTTTTTATGCGCTCTTATGGGTCCTTATGGGTCCTTATGCGTCCTTATGCGTCCTTATTGGTTTTAATTGGACCTTATAGGTCTTTATGCATCCCTATGTTTCTTTTTTGCTATTCCTTATTCCTTATGGGTCCTTATGGGTCGTTATGCCTCCTTATGCGTCCTTATGGGTCCTAATTGGTCCTTGTAGGTGCTTATGCGTCCTTATGGGTTATTATAAGTGCTAATGCGTTTTTTTTGGTCCTTATGCGTCCTTATGAATTCTAATTGGTCCTTATTGGTACTTATAGGTTCTTATACGTCTTTTTTGGTCCTTATTTTGTGTCCTTATTGGGTCCGTATGTGCCCTTATAAATCTTTATTCGTTTTGATGGGTTGTAATGGTCCTTATGGGTCCTTATAAGTCCTTATTCATCTTTATTGATTCTAGTGGGTCGTATTGGGTCCTGATCGGTTTTTGTGCGTCCTCATGGGTTGTTATGCATCCTTATAGTTCCTTTTTCGTGCTTATGAATTCTAATGTGTCCTTTTAGTTGCTTTTGCATACTTATGGATTCTAATGGGTCTTTTTGGGTCCTTATAGGTTGTTATTCGTTCTTACGGATTCTAATGGGTCCATATGGGTCCTTATAAATCCTTATTCGTCCATATGGATTCTATTCGGTCCTTATAGGCTTTTATGCATCTTTATAGGTCCCTATGGGTCCTGATAGTTCCTTTTAAGTCCTTATGGATTCTAATGGGTCCGTATGGGTCTTTGTAGTTTCTTGTTCGTCCTTATGTGTCCTTATGGGTCCTTATAGGTCCTTATGCGTCCTTATAGATTTTACTGGGTCCTTATTGGTTTTCATGCGTTCTTATGTGTGTTTATGGCTCCTTATAGCTCCTTATGCGTTCTTATGGGTGCTTGTGGGTCCTTATTTGTCTTTATCCGTGCTTATGAGTCCTTATGGGTCCTTATTCGTCTATATGCTTGTCTATGGGTCATAATGCGACCTTATACTTCCTTATTCGTCCTGATGGATTTTAATGAGTCTGTATGTGTCCTTATAATTCTTTATGTGTCCCTATGGGTCCTTATGGACGCATAAGAAACGCAAAAGGATGAATAGGGAATGATAAGGATCCATAAGGACCCACTAGAGTCCATTTGGACGATCAAGACTTATAAGGAACCATTAGGATCCATTTGAATCAAAATAGACGTATAAGGACCCATAGGAACCCATAAGGAATCATTAAAATACATAAAGACGCATAAAGACCTGTGAAATCACCTTAGGAGCCATAAGGAAGCATAAGGACGCTTAAGGAATCATAAGGACTCATAAGGACCGTTAAGGACAAAGAATGACCCATAAAGTTCTGTAAGGACGCATAAAGACGCATAAGCATCTAACAGGACCCGTTAGGAATCATTACAATCCATAAGGACGAGTAAAAAGCTATAAGGACCCATAACGATCCGGTAGAATCGATAACGAAGCATAAGGACCTATAAGGACCCATAAGGACACATTAAAATCCGTAAGAACGATTAAAAACTTATAAGGACACTTAAAGACCCATTAGAATCTGTAAGGACGCATAAAAACCTGCAAGGACCCATCAAGACCCATTAGAATCCATTAGTAGGAATAAAAGTCTTAAAGGACCCCTAAAAACCCAATTAGGACTAACAAGGACTCATAAGGACCCATTAAAATCCGTAAGGATGCATAAAGACTTATAAAGACCCATACGGACCATTAAGGACGCTTAAAGACCAATAACGACCCATAAGGACACATTAGAATACATAAAGATGCATAAGTACCTATGAGAACCCATAGGATCTATAAGGACCCATTAGGACGCATAAGAACCTATAAGGACCCATAAGGACCCATTCGAAACCATAAGGACAAATAAGGACCTATCAAGACACATTAGCAGCCATAAAAAAAGCATAAGGACGCATACGGACGCAAACGGAATCATAACGACGGATAAAGACAAATAAGGACCCATAAAGACACACAAAAACGCATCAGAACTTATAAGGACCTATAAAAACCAATAAGGACGCATAAGGATAAATTAGGACCTGTAAGGACCCATATGGACCCATAAAGACGCATAAGGACCAATAAGGACCCATAAGAACTCATAAGGACGCATCTGGTCCTGAATGGACCCATAAGGATTAAAGAAGACGCATAAGTAACTGTAAGAACACTTGGGGATCCATTAGAAACCATAAGGACGAACAAGAACCTATAAGGACCTATAACGACCTATAAGGACCTTTAAGGACCTGTATGGACACATAAGAATGCATAAAGACCAATGAGGACCCATAAGTATCCATAAGGACGCATAAGGACGTATAAGAAACCATAAAGACGCATTAGGACGCATAAGGACGAAAAAAGAACCCATAAGGAACCATAAGGACCCATAAGGGGCGCATAATCACCTTTAAGGACCCATAAGGACCCATTGGGACTCATAAAGTCCCATAAAGACCTATAAGGACCCATTAGAATCCATAAGGAAGCATAAGGAACTATAAGGACCCATAAAAACCCATTAGAATCCGTAAGGACGATCAAGGACCTATAAAGACCCATAAGAACCCATTAGAATTCTTATACACGAATAAGGACCCATAAGGACCCATTGGGACTCATAAGGACCCATAAAGAGTTATAAGAACCCATTAGAATCCATAAGGACGCATAAGGAACTATAAAAAAACATAAGGACTCTTTAAAATCCATAAAGACGAATAAGGACCAAAAAGGACCCATAAGAACCCATTACAATCCCTAAGAACGCATTAGGATCTATAAGGACCCATAAGGACTAATAAGGACGCATATGGACCCATAAAGACCCATTAGAATCCATAAGGACGCATCAGGACTTATAAGGACCCATAAGTACCAATAAGGACCCATAAAGACACATACGAACCCAATAATAATATAAACAATATTGACAGAAATTTGTATAGCGCTCTTTCCTGAAGTGAATCTGATCAAAGGCGTTTTACAGAAAAATCGAAAAGCAATTTACACAAACAGCACAGTAAAAAAATATCAATATATCGATAGTGATTTTTGTTTATTTTTGCATACTATCTCTCTAAACAAATTCGAAAAGCTATTAACCCTCACCCTGGAAACCGAAAAGGAAACAAAAAAAGATTACAGAAAACACAAAAAAGGAAACAAGCAAGGGAGTATAGATCGAGAAAATAAAACAAGCTCAAAATACATTGACTTTAGGCAAACCTTGTAGCACAAAATGAAAAACGTAGGAAAAGCTGAAACACTGTGTTGCGGGTCAACTGGCCTAGTCAATATTAAAGTATAGTAGTGCTATTAGCAAAAAACAGGTAGTGGAGTCAGTTGTTGGAGTTACAGCACATTAAGTACACAGTCTGAGAGAATAATGGAACACCATAAAATGAGTATCGAACTACTAATACTGAGCATAGCAAAATATTTAAGTACAACAAAGCTTCAACAAACACTTGAGTAAAAAAATAAGTTTTCAGCAAAGTTTTGAACTAAGTTTTGAACATTAGAATCCAAAAGGATGCATAAGGACCTATAAGGACCCATGAGCACCCATTAGACTCCATAAGGACAACTAAGGAACTATATGGACTCATCAGGACACATAAAGACGCATAAAAACCAAAAAGGACCCATAAGGACCCATTAAAATCCAAAAAGACCAATAAGGACTTTTAAGGACCCAAAAAGACCCATTAGAATCCTTAAAGACGCATAAAGACCTATGAGGACCCATAAGGACCCTTGAAATCCATAAGGACCTATTAGAATCCATAAAGACCCATAAGTACCCATAAGGATGCAAAAGGACACATACGTACCCACAAAGACACTTAAGAACGCATAAAAACCCATCCGGACCCATAAAAACGCAAAAGAAACTATAAGGACCCATAAAGACCCATAAGGACGCATAAGGATCTATAAGTACCAACAAGGATCCATAACAACGAATAAGGACACAAAGGGACACATAAGGACCCATAAAAAACCATTGACATCAATGAGGACGAATAAGGACTTATAAGGCTCAATAAGGACCCATTAGAATGTTTAAGGACGCATAAGGATTTAAAAGGACCTATAAGGACCCATTAGAACCCATAAGGACGGATAAGGATCTAAAAGCACCTATAAGGACCAACTAGAATCTATAAGGATGCAAAACGACCAATAAGGACGCCTAAGGAATCACAATGACGCATAAGGACTTATAAGGACCCACAAGGACCCATAAGAACTTTTAAGGAGCCATAAGGACGCATAAAAACGCATAAGGACCTATAAGAACTCATAAAGACCCATAAGGACTCATAAGGACCCATAAGGACCAATTAAAATCCATAAGGACGCGAAACGACCAATAAAGACCCATAAGCACACATAAGGACGCATAAGAACCTATAAGGACCAATAAGGACACAAAAGGACGCATAAGGACATTTAAAGAGCAATATGAACATCATAAGGATGCATAAAAACCTATTAAGTATCATAAAGACACATTAGAATCCATTAGGACGAATAAGGACCCATAAAGACCCATTAAGACCCATTAAGACCCATAAAAACCCATAAGAACCAATAAAGTACCATTAGGTCCCATAATGACGCAAAAGAGGACCTATAAGAATCTATAAAGATGCAAAAAGACGTATAAGATTCAACCATGACCATAATGGACCCATAAGGATTTTTAAGGACCCATAAGGACGCATAAGGACCCATACGTACCCATTAGAATCCATAAGGACGAGGAAGTACCTATAAGAACCGACAAAGACCAATCAGAATCCATAAGGACGAATATAGACCCATAAGGACGCATAAACACCCATTAGAATCCATTAGGACGCATAAAGACTTATAAGGACCCATAGGGACCCAATTTAATCCTTAGGGACGCATAACGATCTTTAAGGATTCATAAGGATCCATTAGAATGCATAAGGACGCATTAGGACACACAGAGTTCGTAAAACACGCATAAGAACTTTTAAGGACCCATAAGGACCCATAAGAACGTACAAGGATCTATAACTACCCATAAGGACCCATAAAAAAGAACAAGGAAACACAAGGACCCAAAAGGACCCAGAAATGACACATTACAATCTATAAAGACGCATAAGGATCTATTAGGACGACTAAGGAACCATAAGAACGTAAAAAGACTTATAAGGACCCATAAAAAACCCATAAGGACCTACAAGAAGCCATAAGGACGCATAAGGACCTATAAGGACCCATAATGACCAATAACGACGCATGACAACACATAAGGACCCATTAGGACCCATTAGAATCCATAAGGATGCATAAAGACCAACAAAATCCCACAAGGAAACATAAAAACGCATAAGATCTTAAAAAGACCCACAAGGACCCATATAGCCTGTTTATATGTGCCTTTTTGGGAACCAGTTCTTAGTTCTAGTACCTGAATTTTGTGAGTCACACACAAAAAAGATTTGCTGAGTCACACACAAAACCTTTTTTGGGTGTGACTCAGCAAAATTGGAACTAAGAACTGGTTTCCAAAAGTGCACATGTAAACAGGCAAATAATGATGCATAAGAACCTTTAAGGACCCATATGGACCCTTAAGCGTGCATAAGGACTTATAAGGACCCATCAGCATCCATAAGGACGAATAAGGACCAATAAAAAACATTAGGACCCATAATCACGCAAATGATTTATAAGGACCCATAAGGAACTATAAGGACGCAAAATGACATATATAGCCTGTTTACATGTACACTTTTGGGAAGCAGTTCTTAGCTTTAGTGCCTGAATTTTGCTGAGTCACACACAATTCCTAATTCAGAAACGTAATTCAGAACCTTTTTTGTGTGTGACTCAGCAAAATTCAGGCACTAGAAGAACTGGTTCCAAAAAGTGTACATGTAAACAGGCTAATAAGGACCCACAAGGACGCATAAAAACGCATAAGGACCGATAAGGACCCATAAGGAAGCATTAGAATCCTATAGGACGCATAAAGAACTATAAGGACCCACAAAGACCCAATAGAATCCATTAGGACCCATAACGACCCTTAAGAACCCATTAGAATCCCTAAGGACAAAAATGGACTTATAAGGACCCATAGGGACCCATTAGAATCCCTAAGGACGCAAAAGAAAGTATAAGAACCCATAAGGACGCATTAGGACCTTAGGGACCTATAAGGACCCATTAAAATGTATAAGGACACATACAGACCTATAAGGACCCGTAAGGACCCATAAGAACGCAAAAAGACCTATAAGGACACATAAGGACAAATTAGAATCCATAAAGACGATTAAAGACATATAAGGTCCATTAAGACCCATAAGAAAACATAAAGACACTTAAAAACCCATAAAGACTCACAAGGAAAGATAAGGACCAATAAGGACCCATCAAAACCAATAAGAATGCATAACGACTTATAAAGATCCATAAGGACACATAAAGACCAATAAGGACCCATAAGAACACTTTAGACTACATGAAGACGCATAAAGATATTTAAGAACCCATTAAGACCCATAAGGACGCATACATGAGAACTTATAAGGACCCACAAGGACGCGTTAGAATACATAAGGACGAATAAGGACTGATAAGGATGCACACGGATCCATTAGATGCCATATAGACGCATAAAGACACATAAGCACCCAATAGGACCCATAAGGACGCATAAAGACCGATAACGACACAATAGCACCCATTAGAAACCTTAGGGACAAAGAAAGACCTAACAGGACGAAATAAAATTTATAAGGACGCATCAAGACTTAGAACTTATTGCGTCCTTATGCGTCTTTATGGGTCGTTATGGGTCCTTATTGGTTCTTATCCATCTTTGTGAGTTCTTGTTGTTCCTTACGCTTCCTTATGGGTCCTATTGAGTCCTTATAATTCCTTATGCGTCCCTATGGATTGTAATGGGTTTTTATGGGTCCTCATAGGTCCTTAAGTGTCTTTGTGGGTCCCTATAGATCCTTATGCGTCTTTTTCGATTCCAATTGGTCTTTATGGGACCTTATATAGCTCCTACTTCGTCCTTATCGCTTCGTATAGGTCCTTATGCGTCCTTATGGCTTCTAATGGGTTCTTATAGGTCCTTATGCGTTTTTATGGGTCCATATAAGCCTTTTTGAGTCTTTATGGATTCAAATGGGTCCTTATTGGTCCTTATAAGTTTTTCTTCGCTTTTATGGATTGTAAGTGGACCTTATGTGTCTTTATAAATCCTTATGCGTTCTTATGGGTCTGTATGGGTCCTTAAAGGTTGTTATACGTCCTTATTCATTCTAATGGGTCCTTATAGGTCCTTATAGGTCCTTATGCGTCCTTATGGGCCCTTATAGTTCCTTTTGCGTCCTTGTGGATTCTAATGGGTCTTTGTGGGTCGTCATCGGTCCTTATTCGTCCTTATGGATTTTAAAGGATCCTTATGTGTTCTAATAAGTTCTTATGCGTCCCTATGGATAATACTCGGTCCTTGTGTGTCCTTCTAAGTCTTTATGCATCTTTATCGGTCCTTACGGGTCTTCATAAAGCTTTACGCGTTTTTATGGGTCCTTATTGGTCTTAATAGATCCTTATGAGTTTTTTCGAGTCCTCATGCGTCCTTATGTGTCCTAATGAGTCCTTATCGGTCCTTATAGGTCGTTATTCGTCCTTATGGCATTTTAATGGGTCTTTATTGGTCCTTATAAGTCCTCATGCGTCCTCATGCGTCCTCATGGCTTATAATGGGACCTTAAGAGTCCTTATAGTTCCTTACGCGTTTTTATGTGTCTTTATGCGTCCTTTTAGGTTCCTTTGGGTCCTTAATGGTCCTTACATACCGTTATGCGTTTTTATGGATTCTAATGTGTCCTTATGGGTACTTATAGTTCTTTATGCGTCCTTACATGTCCCTATAGGTCTTTATGTGTCTTTATGGCTTCTACTAATTCCTTATGTGTCGTTATAGGTTCGATTTCGTCCTGATGGATTCTAATGTGTCCTTATGGGTCTTTATAGGTTCTTATGCGTCCTTATGGATTCTAATGGGTCCTTTTGGGTTAGTATGGGTCCTTATTCGTCCTTACGAAATTTAATGGGTCCTTATAGGTCTTTATGCGTTTTTATCGGTCCTTATGGGTCCTTATTGGTCGTTAAGCGTCCTTATGTGTCGTTATGAATTTTCATGCGTCCTTATGGGACCTTATGTGTCCTTATTGGTCCTTATGCGTTTTTAGGGTTGTATATGGGTGCTTATGCATCCTTATCATCTTTATGGGTTCTATGGGGTCCTAATAGGTTCTTATGCGTTCTTATAAGTCTTTATGGGTTCTTATAAATCTCTATGCGTTATCATGCGTTGTAATGGGTCCTTATACTTCTTTATGCCTCCTTATGGGTCCTTATGGGTCCTTATGTTTCCTTATAGGTCCTTATGCATCTTTATGGATTCTAATTGGTCCTTATGGGTCCTTATAAGTCCTAATGCGTCCTTATTGGTCCTTATAGGTTCTGATGCGTCTTTATGCATTCTAAAACGTTCTTATTAGTTCAAACTGGTCTTTATGCGTCCTTATGGGTCCTTATGGGTCTTTACAGGTGCTTATAGATCCTATTTGGTCTTTATGTGTTTTTATTGGTTTTTATTCGTCCCTATGGATTTTAATGGCTCCTAATGGGTCCTTATAGGTCTTTATGCGTTTTTATATTTCCTAAAGAGTCTATATGCGTCTATATGGAATCTATTGGATCGTTGTGTTTTTATAGGTCGTTATTCGTTCTTATGGATTCTAATGAGTCTTTACAAATCCTAATGCATCCACATGGGTCTTTATCGGTTCTTATAAGTCCGTATGTGATCTTATCTGTCGTTATGGGTCCTTATAGGTCCTTATGCGTTTTTATGGGACCTTATGGGTCCTTATAAATCCTTATGCGTCCTTAAGAATTCTAATGGTTTTAATGCATCATCACAGGTCCTCATGGGTTCTAATAAGTCCTGACGTGTCCTTATGGGTTCTAGTGGGTCCTTATGGGTCGTAACATGTCCTTATTTGTCTTTTTGGATTCTAGTGGGTCCTTATGGGTACTTATAGACGTGCTTATGGCTTCTAATGGGTCGGTATGTGTCGTAATATGTCCTTGTGCGCCCTTAAGTGTCCTTCTAGATCCTTGTAGGTCCTTATAAAGTCTAATGGGTCTTTATAAAATTATTTTCATTCCTATGGGTTTTAATATAGGTCTTTATGCATCCTTATGGATTTTAATGGGTCCTTATGGGTCCATATAGATCCTTATGCAGCCTTATGGGTTCCGTATTGGTCCTTTTGCGTCTTTATTGATTCCAATGGGTCCTAATGTGTCCTTATATGTTTACTTCTGCTTTTTTATCGGTCTTTAGAAGTCCTTATGCGTCCTAATGGATTCTGATTGGTCCTTATGGGACATTATAGGTTCTTATGCGTCCTTATGTTCTCTTATGGTTCCTTATGGGTCACTATGTGTCTTTATGCGTCCTTATGGATTCTAATGGGTACTTATGCGTCCTTACAGGTCCTTTCATGTTTTTACGGATTCTAATAGGTCGTTATGTGTTTTACCAGATCCTTATTCGTCCTTATGGGTCCTTTATGGTCTTTGTAATTCCTTTTACGTCCGTATGAAATTTAATGTGTCCTAATGAACCCTTAAAGGTCCTTATTCGTCCTTATAGATTCTAATGCGTCCATATGGGTCTTTAAAAGTTCTTATGCGTTCTTATAAATTGTAATGGGTCCTAATGAGTTGTTACGGGTCCTGATGAGGCTTTCTGGGTCCCTATGATTCTTTATAGGTTTTCATCCGTCTTTATGGGTCCTTATTGGTCCTTATACGTCCTTATGCGTCGTTATGCGTCGTTATGGGTCCTAATAAATCCTTAAAAGTCTTTATGCGTTCTAAAACTTCTAATGGGTCGTTATGGGTCCTTATTGGTCCTTATCCGTCCTTATGAGTTTTCATTGGTCTTTATGCACTTTTATGCGTCCTTATGAGTCCTAATGGTTTTTTTCTAGGTCTTTCTTCGTCTTTATGGATTGTATTGGGCCTTGTAGGTCCTTATGCGTCCTTATAAGTCCTTATGGGTTTTTTAAATCTTTTTGCGCTCTTATGGATTAAAATGGGTTCTAATGGGTCCGTATAAGTCCTTTTGAATTGTTATGGGTCCTTATGGGTCTTTAAAAGTCCTTATGCAACCTTATGGATTCTTATAGGTCCTTATGGGTTTTCATAGCTTTTTTTATCGTCCTTACGGATTTTAATGGGTTTTTATGTGTCCTTATAGGTCCTCATGCGTCAATATGCGTCCTTATAATTCTTTTTGCGTTCTTATGGAATCTACTGGTTCCTAATGAGACCTTGTAAGTCCTTATTCGTCTTGAAGAATTTTGATGGGTCCTTATGGGTTGTCTTCAGTTTTTACGTGTCCTTATGAATTCTGATGGGACGTTATGGTTCCTTAGAAGTCCTTATGCAGCTTTATGCGTCCTTATCGGTCCTTATGGGTCCTTATAGGTCCTTATGCGTCCTTATGGGTCCTTATTGGTCCTTACAGGTCCTTATGTGTCATTACGGTTCGTAATGTGTTCTTATGTGTACTTATAAATCCTGATGCGTCTTTATTGGTCTTTATGGGTCTGTATAGGTCCTTAAGTGTCCCAATGGATTTTAATGGGTGCTTATGGGTCCTTACAGGTCTTTATTCGTCGTGATGGATTCCAATGGGTCCTTATGGGTCTTTGTAGGTCCTTATGCGTCGTTATGGGTTCTCATGAGTCCTAATTGGTCTTTATGCATTTTTATGTATTCTTATGGGTCCTTTTAGGTCCTTATGCGTCTTTATGGAGACCCACTAAAATCCATATGGACCCATAACGATCCATAAGTACACATTAAGACCCACAACGACGCATAACGACCGATAAAGACCCAATAAGACCAATTACAGTCCTTAAGGACGAATAAGCATCTATAAAAGTCCAAATGGACCTATTAGAATCCATAAGGACGCAACATGAAATATAAGAGCCCATAAAGACCAATAAAGACGCATAAAGACCTATAAAGACCCATACGAGCCCATTAAAATCCATAACGACTTATGAGGACTTATAAGGACCCATAAGAACCCATAAAGACACATAAGGACGCATAAAGACCTATGAGGAACCATAAGGACATATAAGGAAGCATAAGAACTTATAAGAACCCATGAGGACCCATAAGAACGCATTCACATCTATAAGGACCCATTAAGACTCATAAAAACGCATAAAGACCCATAAAGACCCATAAGGACGCATAAGGGGCAATACGGACCCACATGGACCCATAATAACGCATAAGGACAAATAAGGACACCTAAGGACGCAAAAGGACCAATAAGGACTCAAAAGGACGAGTAAGGACCTTTAAGGAACATTAGAATTCGTAAGGTTGAATGAAGACCCATAAGGATTCATTATAGGTTCTTATGCGTCCTTGTGGGACCCTATAGGTCTTTATGCGTTTCAATCGATTCCAATGGGTCCTTATGGGTCTTTATATAATTCCTACTGCGTGCTTATCGCTTTTTATAGATCGTTATGCGTCCTTATGCACTCTAAATGGTTACTATGGGACACAATAGCTTCTTTAGCATGATGTTGGTTTTTATGGGTCCTTATGTGTCTTTATGCGTCCTTATGGATTCTAATCAGTCCTTATGCGTCCTTTAATGTGTTTATTAGTTTTTATGGAGTCTAATGGGTCGTTATGGGTCCTTATAAGTCCTTTTTCGTCCTTTTGGGTCCTCATTGGTCCTTATTGTTTTTTTTTTACGTTCGTATGGATTCTAATGTCTCCTTATGGGTCTCTATAAGTCCTTATTTGTTTTTATGGATTTAAATGGGTTCTTACAGGTCCGTATAGATTCTTATGCGTAGTTATAGATTCTAATGGGTTCTAATGAATCCTCAAAAATCCTTATGAGTAGTTGAGGGTCGTTATGGGTTTTTATAAAACCTTATGCGTCCTTTTTGGTCCTTCGTGGTCCTTATGCGTCTTTATGAAGCCTAAGGGGTTTTTATGGGTCCTAATAGGTCCATATGTGTCCTCGTGGCTTCTAATCGGTGCTTATTGTCCTTATAGGTCCTAAATCGTCCTGACGGACTCTAATGGGTCTTTATAAGTCCTTGTAGGTGTCTATGAGTCCTTATGGATTCTTTTTGGTCCTTATTGGTCCTTAAGGGTCCTTAATCGTCCCTACGGATTCTAATAGGCCTTAAAAATCCTTATTCATCCAAACGAGTCCTTATGGATTCTTTATTGGTCCTTATGCATCCTTATTGGTTTCTATGGGTCTTTATTGGTACTTATGCTTCCTTATGGGTCCTTATGATTCCTCATGTGTCCTTATTGGTAGTTATGGGTCCGAATGTGTCTTAAAAGGTCCTTATGCGTTCTTATGTGTCCTTATGGGTTTTTTTAAGTCTTTATGCGTCTTTATGGATTCCAATGGGTCCCAATGTGTCCTTATTGGTCCTTATTCGTCCCTATCGATTCTAACAAGTCCTAATGGGTCTTTATTGGTCCTTATGCGTCCTCATAGGTCCTAATTGGTCCATATGGGTTCTTATGTTTCTATTTGGATTTTAATGGGTCCTTATGGGTCTCTATTGGTCCTTATTCGTTCTTATGGATTCTAATGGGTCCTTATGGGTCTTTGTGGGTCCTTATGAGTCTTTATGGGTCCTTATGGCTACTTATAAGTGTTTATTCACCTTATGGGTCCTTATTGGTCCTTGTTGGTCCCTATGGTCCTTATGTGTTTTATTGGGTCCTTATAGGTCCTTATGCGTCGGTGTGGGTCCTTATAAGTCCTTAATCGTTCTTACGGGTCTTAATGGGTCCTTAAAGATTTTTATGCGTGCTTATGAATTCTGAGGTGTCCTTATGCGTTCTTATGTGTCCTTATAGGTCCATATGTTTTCACATTGGTTCTTATGGGTCCTTATTGGTCCTTATCTGTCCTTAGGGATCCTTTATCATTACTTGTAAATCCTTGTGCGTCTTTATGGGTCCTTATGTGTTTTTGCAAGTCCTTATGTTTCCTTATGCGTCTTTAGGCTTCCTTATGGGTCCTAATGGGTTTTATAAGTCCTTAAATGTCGTTATGGACTCTAATGGGTCTTATTTGGTCTTAATCGGTCCTTATAGGTCCTTAATCGTCCTTATGGAATCTAATGGTCCTTATGTGGCATTATAAATCCAAATGCTTTTTTAAGGTCCTTTATGGGTCCTCATAGTTAATTTTGAGTCCTTATGGATTCCAATGGGTCCCTATGGATCCTTATAGGTCCTTATACGCCCTTATGAGTTCTAATGGGTCCTTGTAAAGGTTTATGCGTGCTTATGAATTCAAATGCGACTTTATGAGTCCTCATAAATCATTATGCGTCCGTATTGGTCCTTATGGGTTTTTATAGCTTCGTAGGCGTCCTTAAGGGTCTTTATGGGTCCTTAAAATTCTTTAAGCATCCTTATGGATTCTAGTGAGTACGTATGGGTCCTCATTGGTCCTTATGGGTCCTTATGGATTGTAATAAGTCTTTAAGGGTACTTAAAGATCCTTATAATTCGTTATAGGTTTTTATGGGTTTTTATAGGTCCTTAGGCGTCCTTGCTGGGACCCATTTCAATTCATGTAGACGTATAAGGACCCATTAAGACCCATGACGACCCATAAGGACCGATAAAGACCCAATGGGACCCATTAGAATCCAGAGCGATGAATAAGAATCTTTAACGACCCATAAGGACCCATTAGAATCCATGAGGACGCATCAAAAATATTATAGGCTTATATGGACCAACAAAGACGAATATGGACTTATAAGGACTCATACAGACCCATTAGAATCCATAACGACGTATAAGGATTTCTAAGGACACATAAAGACACATAAAGACGCATAAGAACTTATAAGAACCCTTAAGGAACCATAAGGACGCATTAGGATCTATAAGGACCCATTAGGACCTGTAAAGACGCATAAGGACCCATTAGAATCAATAAAGACAATAAAGGACTATTAAGGACCCATGAGGACCACTTAGAATCCATAAGGACACAGAAAGACATTTAGGGAACCATAAAAACCAATAAGTACGCATAAGGACCTATTAGTATTCATAAAGACCCTTTAAAATCCATGATGACGAATAAGGACCTGTAAGGACCCATAAGGACCAATTAGAATCCATAAGGACATATAAGGACCAATAGGGACCCATAAAGACCGACAAAGACGCATAAGGACCTGTAAGGACCCGTAAGGACACATGAGGACGCATAATGACCCACAAGGTCACTTAAGGTCACATAAGGGTGCGTAAGGACTTATAAGAACCCATAAGGACCGATCAGGATGAATGAAGACTTATAAAGACTCATAAGGTCCCACTAGAATCCATAATAACGCATAAGAAATAATGAGGACCCAAAAAACACCAATTCCATTGCATAAGGACGAATGAGGAAATATAAAAACCTATAAGGACCCATAGTGACGCTTGACGTGACCTATACGGACCGATAAGGACGCATTATAAACCATACGGACGAATAAGGATCTATAAAGACCCATAACGATCCATTGGAATCTTTCAAGACGAACAAGAACCTATAAGGACCCATAAGGCACCATTAGAATTTATAAGGACGCAAAAGGAACTTTAAAGACCCATAAGGACACATTGGAATCTATAAAGACGCACAAGGACCCATAAGGACCAATAAAAACGCATAAACACGCTTAAAAACTTATAAGGACCCATAAGGATTCATTAGAATCCATAACATCGCATTGGGACCTATAAAAACCCATAAGGACGTATAACACCGCATAAAACTTTGTAAGGATCTTTAAGGACCCATTACAATCCGTAAGGACAAATAATGACTTATAAAGGCCTGTTAGGACCCATAAGGATGCATAAAGATGCATAAGGATCCATGAGGACTCATAAAGACGGATAAAAACCAATAAGGAACCTTAAGGACCCATTAAAATACATAAGCACTTAAAAGGACCCATAACGACCAATGAGGACCTATAAGGACACATCAGAATCCATAAAAAAGCATAAAGACCTATAACAACCCATTAGGACCCATAAGGATGGATAAAAACGCATAGGGACATATAAAAACCCATACAAACGCATTAGTGCCAATAACGACTCATAGAGACCCATTAGGACAGATAAGAACCTATAAGGACACATAAGGACGCATAAAGAGTTATAAGAACCCATTAAAACCCATAAGGACGCATAAGGACCTACCAAGACCGATAAGGACCAATAAAGATGTGTAAAGACTTATAAAGACCCATAAGAACCGCTAAGAACGCACAATGGGTTATATGGACACATAAAGTCCAATTAGATACCATAAGGTCGAATAAGGACCTAGAAGAACCCAAAAAGAACCTTCAGAATCCGGAAGGACGAATAAGAACTCAGAAGGACCCATAACGCCCATAAAGACAACTAGAATCCATAACAACGCAAAAATAACCATAAGAAGACACAAGAACCCACAAAAACGCAAAAGGACCTATAAGGACACAAATAGACACACTAAAATCCATAAAGACGCATGAGGACCTATAAAAACCCATTAAGACCCAAAAGGACCCATAAGGACGCAGAAAGACTTATAAGGACCCATTAGGATGCAAAAAAACTAATAAGGACACCTAAGGACCCATAAGGACGCATAAAAACGCCTAAGGACCTATAAGGACCCATAAGCAAAAAAAAGGACGCATAAGGACCAATAACGACCCATAAGGACCCATGAGGATGCATTAAGACCTATAAGAATGCTTAAACACCCATAGGGACTAATAGAGACCCATACAGACCTTTAAATACCAATTAGAATCCATAAGAACAAATAAAGAATCGAGAAAGACCCAAAAGAACCCATTAAAATCCACATAAACGCATAAGGACCCACAAGGACCTTATAGGACCCATAAGGAAGCATAAAAACTTATAAGGACCCATTAGGACCCATTAAAATCCATAGGGACAAATAAGGACCTAAATCGACCCATAGGAGCCCCTTGAAAATCATAAGGACGCATCAAGATTTTTAGAGACCTATAACGACCAATAAAAACGCATAAGGACCTATAAGCACTCATAACGACACCAAAGGACGCATAAGGATTTATAAGAACGCATAAGGCTCCATAAGTTCGCATAAAGGCTCTATAAAGACCTATTAAAACCCATAGAGACGCATAAGTACTAATAAAAACCCACAAAAACACATAAAAACGCAACAGGGATCCATAAAGACACATAAAAACGAGTAAGGACCAACAACGACCCATATGGACCCATAAAGACGCATAAAGACATACTAGGACCCATAAAAACCCATTTGAATTCATAAGAACACTTAAAAACACATAAGGACACATTAGGAATCCATAAAGACGCATGAGGAGTTATAAAAACCAATAAAGACCCATTAAAATCCATAAGAACGAATAAGGACCTAAAAGGACCCATATGGACCTGGAAAAACGCATTATAAACTTTAGGACCGATAAAGACCAATAAGGACGCATAAAAACTTATGAGGACCCATTACAATTCATAAGGGGGAATAAGGATTTATAAGGACACATAAGGACACATAAAGATGCACAAGGACAATTAGACAAGACAAGATAAGACAAGATAGTTTATTTTAGTCGCTCAGGAACAATATAAAGACAGTAATATAGAATTTAAGATAGAATTGCGACAGGGAAGTTGCGAAAAGACCTCGCGGTCATCGAGTCAAACAACCACCCTATATGTCGAGGAGACTGAGTTAGTCAATGATATTGAAATTTCAATTTTTAAGTGAAGTGCACCGATGTTATGTTATTTTGTTTGCTTGATCAGCCGTATTGTCAAGCTTCCAAAAAGATGTAAATACAAGATAGATAATATATTCAAGACTTAAGGATGCATCAGGACCCATAAGGACACATAGGGATGCATCAGTACGCATAGAGACCAATAAGGACACATAAAAAAAAACTCATAAGGACCCGAAAGGACCGATAAGGACGCAAACAGACTTATAAGGACCGATAAACATCCATTAGAATTCATAAGGACGAATAAGGACCTATAAAAACCCAAAAGTACCAAGTAGAGTCCATAAAAATCCAAAAAAGACTGAAAGGACCCATAATGACCCATTATGATGCATGAGGACCTATAACGACCCATAAGGACACTTTAGAACCCATACGGACAAATAAGGACATATAAGCACCCATAAGGACCCAGTGGAATTCGTAACAAAGAATCAGGACCTATAAGGAACCATAAAAACTCATGAGAATCCGTAAGGAAACCAAACCAACTTAAAAGACCCGCAAGGACCCATTAAAATCTATAAAGACGCATAATTACCCATACCGACCCATAAAGACTGAATAAGGACCTATAACGACCCCTAAACACCCATTAGAATATATAACAGCGCATAAGGAAGTTAAAAAACCCATAAGGACTCATAATGACGTATAAGTACCTATAAGGACCTTTAAGGACTTTCTAAAACCCATAAAGACGAATAAAAACCCGTAAGGACACATAAAAACGAATGAGGACCAATAAGGAACCATAAGGACCCATAAGGACGCGTAAGGACATATAAGGACCCATAACGACAAAATGGGACTCATAAGAACCCATAAAGACCCATAAGGACCCATTACAATCAATAAAAATGGTCAAGGACATATAAGGACCCAAAAAGACCCATTGGAATCCATAAGGACACATAAGGTTTTATAGGGACCCATAAGGACCAATCAGGACGCATAAAGACTGAGAAAATACCCATAAAAACATATTGGAATGAATAAGGACACATAATAACCTGTAAAGACCCATAAGGATGCATAAGGACGCATAAGGATTTATATGGACCCATAATACGCATAATAACTTATATGAACCCATTGGAATCTGTAACGACGGTTAAGGATCTATAAGGACCAACTAGGACGCATAAGGATTTATGATGACCCATACCAACACATTACATCCCATAAGAACGAATAAGGACTTACAAGGACCGATTAACACCCATAAAAACCCATGAAAACCCATCAAAATCTAAAAAGATAAATAAGGACTTATAAGGACCCATTAAGACCCAATAAGAAGTGAAAAGACGCATAAGGACCAATAAGAACTCGAAAAAACGAGTAAGGACCAATAAGGTCCATAAAGACCAATAAAAACACATAAGGACCTATAAAAAGACATAAGGAGGCAAAAGGACGACTAAGGACCTATAAAAACACCTTAGAATCCATAACAACGCATAAAGACCTATAAGTATTTTTTAAGATCCATAAGGACGCTTAAGGACCAGTAAAGACACATAAGCACACATAAGGATGCATAAGGACCAATAAGGACCCATTAGGACACATAAGGATCCATAAGCATTATTAAGGACCCATAAGGACCCATAGGATGCATAAAAACGTATACGGAGCCAAAAAGACCAATAGAGATTCTTAAGGACCCATAAACACCCAATGGACCCAGTAAAATCCATTTGGACGAACAAGGACCGATAAGGACTCATAAGGACCCATTAGTATTTCAATAAAAACATAACAAACCATATCGACCAATTAGGACACATGAGTACGCATAAAAACTTACAAAGACCCATTAGAACCCATTAGAATTGATAGGGACGAATAAGAACCTATCCGTTTTTGTGAGTCCTTGTTGTTCCCTATGCTTCCTTAAGGGTCCTATTGAGTCCTTATAAATCCTTATGCGTCCCTATGGATTGTAATGGGTTTTTATGGGTCCTTATAAGTCCTTAGACCAATAATGACCAAATGGAATCCATAAGGACATGTAAGGACCTATAAGGACTCATAAGGACCCATTAGAATCTGTCAGGACGAAATAGGACCTAAAAGGACCGTAAGCACCCATTAGAGACCATGAGGACACATAAGGACTTATAGGGACACATAAGGACCAATAAGAACACATAAGGCCCTATACGTACCCATAAGGAGCTATTAGAATCCATAAGGACGCATAAAGACATGTAAGGACCCATACGGACGCATAAAGACGCATAAAGACCCATTAACACTCATAAAGGCGAATAAGGACCAACAATGACCAATAAGGACCCATTAGATTCCATTAAATGCATAAAATCATGTAAGGACTCATAAGGACGCATAAAGATGCATAAAGACCCATTAGGACTCATAAAAATGCTTAAAGACCAATAACGACCCATAAGAACCCATAAAAACGCATAATGTTTTATGAAGACCTATAAGTCCAACAATGATTAATAAAGACCCATAAAAACCCATTACGACCCATTAGAATCCATAGCGATGCATAAAAACATGTACTAACCCATAAGGACCCATAAGGATGCAAAAGGTTTTAGAAAGACCCATAAGTCGCACAATGACTCTAAAGGATCCATAGTGACTCATTAGGACCCATTAGAATCTATAACGACGCATAAGAACTTTTACGGACCCATAAGGACCCATTAGAAACCCATAAGGACAAATAAGGACATATAAGGACCCATAAGGCCACATTAGAATCGAAAGTAAAAGGAACTATAATGTGCAATGAGGATCCATATGGACGAATAAGACATATAAGGACCCATAACGATACATTAAAATCCATAAAACCGAATAAGCACCTATAAGAACGCATAAGGACCCATTGGAATACCTAAGGACGCATAAGGACACATTACGATCCATAAGGAACCAACAGGATGCATAAGGACCTATTGCGACCCATAAGGTCCAATTAAAAAATATAAGGACGCAAAAAGACCTATAAGAAGCGATAACGACGCATTAGGAATTCTATAAGGTCCAACAAAGACCCATTGGAATCGATAGAAACGCATAAGGACCAATAGGGACCCACAAGGATGCATAAGGACCTATAAGGACCCACAAAGACCCATTACAATTCATAGAGACGCATAAGGGTCTATAATGACCCATTACGACCCATAAAGACGCATAGGGAAAAGGGCCCACAAAACAGATAACAACCAATAAGAACCCATAACTACCACTGAAGACGCATAAGGACACATTAGGTTATAGGTCCTGATGGGTCCTGACAAACTGAATTGCGTCCCTAGAGGTTCTTATTTGTCCCTATGGAGTCTAATGGGTCGTTCTGTGTCCTTATGCGTCCTTATGGGTCCTAAGGGGTCCTTATGAATCCTTATGCGTCTATATGGCATTTAATGGGTCCTTATGAGTCCGTTTCGGTCCTTTATTGTTTTTATGGATTCTAATGGGTCCTTATAGTTTCTTATGTGTCCTTCTGGCTTCTAATGGGTTCCTATGGGGATTTATGAGTCCTTATGAGTCCTTATTGGTCTATATGGGTCCTCATAAGATTTTATGCGTCTTTATGGGTCCTTATGGGGCCTTGCTGGTCCTTATGCGTCCTTATGTGCTCTTATGGATCCCTATAGGTCCTTATGCGTCCTTATGGGTCCTAATGTGTCTTTATTCGTCCTTATGCGTCCTTATGGGTCTTTATAGATCGTTATGCATTTTTATGGGTCCTGATGGGTCCTTATTGGTCTTTATATTCGTTGAGTTGTGAATCCTCAGTTGATTATCCTTCCTTATGAGTCTTTGTGGGTCTTTAAGTGTCCTTATGCTTCCTTATGAGTCTTAGTGGTTCCTTATTAGTCTTTGTTCGTCTTTATTGATTCTAATTGGTCCTTATGTGTCCTTATAGGTCCTTATGCGTTTTTATGGGTACTTATGGGCCTTATAAGTCCTAATGCGTCCTTATACATTCCAATGGGTAATTATAAGTCCTTAAGGGTCCTTATGCGTACTTATGGGTCCTTATATTTCGTTTTGCATCCTTAAGGATCTAATGGGTCCTTATGGGTCCTTATCGTTCCTTATTCGTTGTTATGGACTCTAATGGGTCTTAATGGGTCTAAATGGGTCCTTATAGGTCTTTATTTGTCCTTAGGGGTCCTAATGGGTCCTTATAACTCTTTATGCGTCATAATGGATTTTAATAGGTCTTTATGTGTCTTTATAAGTGCTTTTGCGTTCTTATAGATTCTAATGGGTCCTTATTGGTTTTTATAGCTCCATTTGTGTCCTTATGGATTCTAATCGGTCCTTATGGGTCCTTATCAGAGGTGGTCAGTAACGAAGTAGTTCTACTTAAGTAGACTACTTAAGTAGTATTTTTGGTAACGAGCGACTTACTTAAGTATTTTTCATTTCTGATACTTCTACTTTTACTTCAAGTAAAATCCTCTCGAAGTAACGCTACTTGAGTAGTAATGACTTTTATGTAAAGTAGAAGTAAACACCTAGCCAATCCTTTTTGATGATGATTTGACCAATGACCACGATTTGAAGTTTTTTTGTTTGTCTCATTATATCTGGCAACTCTGCTTATCGAAAACATGTTCGTGCAGGACGCGAAACAGAAGTCTGGTACGCTGTGATTACAGTCTATGTACCGGTAATGAGCCGCAATTTTGAGGTTTGGCAAGGTTTTCTGGAATTACTTTGTTTTAGGTGGGCGCAGTATTATTGTGCACTTTATTGTTTGTTAGGTTTTCCAAAGAAGTATTGCAGATAGATACCGGTAGTTGAAAGCCTTCACTTAGGCCGATAGCTGCCAGTATATACCAGTAAGCGTTTGGGCTACTACCGTAGTACCAGCATTGATAAATTATAAGATTTAGACGAGCCTGTATTTAAACTATCTTAGCAGCCTACTGTCATTTGCGTGACTGTCATTTACAGCTCTAGAGGCATGCGAGCTATACAATTAGCCATCCGAGCAGAGTAATGCATTGTTTAGATCAGTGCTCTTCAACCTTTTTTTACGTGGTATACCTTTTGCGATTTTCGAAAACTTTGTATACTCCACAAAAAATTCTAGCCCGTGTAAGCGGTGTAGACTTTTTTTGTAGATCCGATTTTTCATGCTTAGATTTGGGCGAAATTGGACCGAATCTAGCCCGAATGTAAATGGAGACCACTTTCTTTTTTTTTTTTTTTGGAGATCGCAGTTTTGTTTCGTATACCCTCTGTATACCGAGTACCATAATTACCGTTTCGCATACCAATAGGTATATCGTATACCCGGTTGAAGATTTGTACGAATTAGATGTTACGAATCCGTGGTGACCTGCTGATTGGCTTACTTCATATTGTACATAGCAGGTTTAATCCAATAAAAGTTTAAATGGATTGTTGAACACGACCGTTAGGTAGTGTACAATATTATTCCACCTCACAACGTGTACAATAAGTACGTATCGAGTTTGTTTTACTGTACAGTACTACGAAACTTATTGAATAGTTACGACAATTCATTTACAGGTCATCTAGGGTAGTGTGTTTTTGCGTTGCATCAAATACCAGATGTTGACTCAGTCTCACTAAAAAAAAAAAAAAGCTTACCGAACCCTGATTAGCATGGTACAGTAGACAAACTAGACATGCGCATTACTCCTGGTTCATACGAAAAAGATTAGCGGTTAACGGCGTTGCGTTTGCTGCGGCCCGTCTGGGGTTCAATTCCCTAGCCGGTTAACGAACAGTGTTGCTAACGACTCGCCATCGCTGCGACATTTCTTCTCAAGCTGTGTTGTCCAGGCGCGGAGATGAGCCCAGAGTCCCTACTAAATCGTATTCGTAACACGCTTCGGTGTAATTTCAAGAGAATAATAAAACTTTGATTTTTTGATATGCTACCGTAAGTATGGCTTTGCTTGAACACTGATCGTAAGCGTCACAACAGCAAACCTTCGAAGAATAAACAAACACGTGAAATTCGAAATTACTTTCTACTTTCATTACTTAAGTAGAATTAATTTTGACTACTTTCCTACTTTTACTTAAGTGGAAATGCTTCGCCATACTTCTACTTTTACTTGAAAGGCATTTTTGAGTAAGTAACAATACTTCTACTTAAGTAGATTTTTCGACTACTTTGTCCACCTCTGGTCCTTATAGGTCCATATTTGTTTTTACGAATTCTAATAAGTCCTTATGGGTCTTTATAGGTCATTATTTGTCCTTATGGATTCCAAAGTGTTTTTATGGGTCCCTATATGTCCTTATTCGTTACTATCGATTCTAATGGGCCCCTATGTGCCTTTATAAGTCCTTATGCGTCCTCATGGATTATAATCGGTCCTTGTGTGTCCTTTTAAGTCGTTATGCGTCCTTATCGGTTTTTGTGGGTTCTTATAAGGCTTTACACGTCTTTTTGGGTCTTTATCGGTCCTTATGGGTCCTTATGAGTTCTTATAAGTCCTTATGCGTTTTCATGTGTCGAAATGGGTCCTTATCGGTCCTTGTAGGTCCTTATTCGTCCTTATAAATTCTAATGGGACTTTATTGGTGCTTATAAGTCGTATTGCGTCCTCATGGTTTTTAATGGGACCTTATGGGTCTTTATAAGTCTTTATACGTTCTTATCGGTCCTTAAAGGTCCTTGTGCGTCCTTACGCGTCCTTATGTGTCCTTATGGGTTTTTATAGGTCGTTATTGGTCCTTATCTGTCCCTATAAATTTTTCTGTGTTCTTATGGATTCTAATAAATCTTTATGGGTTCTTATAGGTCCTTATTCGTTCGGATGGATTCTAATGTGTCCTTATGGGTCCTTATCGGTCCTCATTTGTCCTAATCGATTCTTATGTGTCCTTATGGGTCCTTATAGTTCGTTATGTGTCCTTATGAACTGTAATGGGTCTTTATGGGTCTTTATGGTTCCTTTTGGGTTTTATGATTAGTTATTGGTCTATATGGGTCCTCATAAGTTTTTCTGCGTCTTTATGCGTCCTTATGGGTCCTTATTGGTTCTTATGCGTCCTTATGTGTTTTTATGTGTCCCTCTAAATCTTTATTCGTCCTTATGGATTGTATTGTGTTCTCCTGGTCTTTATAAGTCATCATGTGTCCTTGTGGATTCTAACCGAGCTTTATTTGTCCTTATAAATCATTATAAGTTTTTATAGGTCTTTATGGGTCTGTATAGGTTTTAACGCGTGTATATGGGTCTTTATTGGTCCTTATAGGTCTTTATACATCTTTATGTGTTTTTATGGGTATTTTTAGGTCCTTATTCGTCTTTATGGATTTTAATCGGACCTTATTGGTCCATATAAGTCCTCATGCGTTTTTATGATTTCTAAAGGGACCTTATGGGTCCTTGTGCATGCTTATGGATTCTAATGGGACGTTATCGGTCCTTATAAGTCATTCTGCGTCCTTATCGGTCCCTATGGGTTTTTTCGGTCGTTATGCTTCTTTATGGATCTTTATGAAATCTTATATGTCCTTATGCGTTCGTATGGGTCTTTATGGGTATTTATTGGTACTTATTCGTCCTTATAAGTCTTTATGCGTCCTTTTGGGTTCTAAATGTCCTTATGGGTCCTTATTGGTCCTAATACGTCCTGATGGATCCTTATGGGTCCTTTTACGTGCTTATGGACTTTAATGTGTTTCTGTGGGTTTCTATAGGTCCTTATTCGTTCTTATGGATTTTATTGTGTCCTTATTGGTCGTTATAGGTCTTTATACGTCCTAATGGGTCCATATGGGTTTTTATACGTCTTTATCCGCCTTATCGTTTTTAATGGGGGCTTATGGGTCCATATAAGTCCTTATGCGTCCTTTTGGGTCCCTATGGGTCCTTAATGGTCCTTATGGGTTTCTATAGGTCCTTATCTATAGGTTCTTATCTTAATACGTCTTATAAGTCTTTATGGTTTCTATGGGTTTTTATGGGTTTTTATGCAACCTTATAGCTTCTAATGGGTCCTTGTGGGTCTTTGAATTTTTTTTGTGTCCTTATGGTTTTTAATGGGTCCTTGTGGGTCCTTATAGGTGCTTATTCGTCCATGTGGGTCCGTATGGGTCCTTATAGTTGTTTTTGCGTCCTTATGGGTTTTAGTGGGTCTGTATGGGTAGTTGCTGTTTCTTATGCGTCCTTATTGGTCTTTATGGATCTTTATAAGTCCTTATGTGTCTTTATGGATCTTTATAAGTCCTTATGGGTCTTTATAATTTTTTATTAAGCCTTGTGGATTCTAATGGGTCCTTATGGGTTTTTATAGGTCCTTATGCGTCCTTATGGGATCTAATAGGTCTTTTAAGGTCCTTATGGGTCCTTATTCGTCGTTACGGATTCTAATGAGTCCGTATAGGTCGTTATGCGTTCTTATAGGTCTTTATAAATCTTTATACAATTTTATGCGTCCTTATGTGTCCTTACAGGTTTTTTTGCGTCTTTATGGATTCCAATAAGTTTTTTAGGGTGTTTTCTAAGTCCTTATGCGTCCTTGTTGGTCCTTATCGGAACGCAAAAGCACTTATAAAAACACATAAAGACCCATTAAAATCCATTATGACGCAAAGGGAATTATAAGGACCCATTAGGACTCATAAGGACCAATAAAGACTTATAAGGACCCATTAACACCCATTAGAGTCCATAACGACGAATAAGGAACGATAAGGACCCATAAGGACCCATTAGAATCCTTAACAATGCAAAACGAAGTATAAGGACCCATAAGGACCCATAAGTACGCATAAGGACCCTTAAGGACTTATAATTACCCATTGGAATGTATAAGGACGCATTAGAACTTATAAGGCCCATAAGTACCCATAAAAGCGCATAAGGACCTATAAGGATACATATGGGTCCTTTTCTCTATGCGTCCTTTTCTTTTCTCTATGGGTCCTTTTCTCTATGCGTCCTATTTTGTGGGTCCTTTTCCCTATGCGTCTTTATGGGTCGTAATGGGTCATTATAGGCCCTTATGCGTCTCTATGAATTGTAATGGGTCGTTGTGGGTCCTTATAGGTCCTTATGCATCCTTGTGGGTCCTAACGGGTCTTTATAAGTCATTATTTGTCCTTACGAGATCTAATGGGTCCTTAAGGATCCTAACAAGGCTTAAGCGATGTTGTACGTCCTTATGAGTTTTTATAGGTCCCAATGCGCTCTTATGGATTCTAATGAATTCTTATGGGTCCTTATAAGTTTTTAAGCGTCTTTATGTGTCTTTATGGGTCCTTATGGGTGTTTAAAGTTCCATTTGCGTTTTTGTGGATTCTAATGGTGCCTTATGGGTCCTTATAGGTTGTTATCCGTGTTAAAAAATTCCAATGGGTCGTATGGGTCTTTGAAGATCCTTATTCGTCCGAATGGATTCTAATGCGTCCTTATCGGTCCGTATTGGTCTTCAAGCGTCAGTATGGGTCCTTATAGGTCTATATGTTTCCTTATTCGTCCTTATGCAATGGAATTGGTGTTTTTGGCTCCTTATTATTTCTTATGTGTCTTTATGGATTTTAGCGGGACCTTATGTGTCTTTATAAGACTTCATGCATCCTTATCGATTCCTATTGGTTTTTATAAGTCCTTACCCATCTTTATGTGACCTTAAATGACCTTATGGGTCATTATGCGTCCTTGTGAGTTCTTACGAGTCCTTGCAGGTCCTTATGCGTTCTTATGTGTCTGTATGGTTCTTTATAAATCTTTATACGTCCTTGCGGATTCTAATGGCTCTGTATAAGTCTTTATAAGTCCATATGCGTCCCTGTTGGTCCAGATAAGCCTTTAAAGTTTTTGATGCTTCTTTATGGATTCTAATGGGTCCTTATGGGTCGTTAAAGATCCTTATTCGTCGCCCTGGATTCTAATGGGTCCCATTGGGTCTTTATTGGTCCTTATGGGTTGTAATGGGTCCTAATGGGTCTTTATGCGTCTATATGATTTGAAATGGGTTCTTGTAAGAATGTCTACGGACATATAAAGACCCATAAAAGCTTACAAGGACTCATAAGGATCTATCAGTACCCTTAAAGACCTATTGCAATCCATAAGAACCCACAAAAACCCATAAAGACGCATAAAGACCAATGAGGACCCATAAGTACTCACTAAAATCCATAAGGATGCATAAAGCCTTTTAAAGACCCATAAAGACCCATAAGGACGCCTACAGACCTATAAAAACCCATAAGGACCGATACGAACGCATAATGATTTATAAGGACCCATAAAGTCCCATTTGAATCCATAAGCACGCATAAAGCTTTACAAGGACCCATTAGAATCTATAAGGACGCAAAAGGAACTATGAGGACCCATAAAAAATCTTAAGGAAACATTAGGATTTATAATGCCACATAAGGACCATTAGATCCCATAACGACCATTAAGGACCTATAAGGACCGATTAAGATCCAATAGGACCCACTAGAATCCATAGAGACAATTAAGGATTTATAAGGACCCATTAAGACCCATAAGGAAGCCTAAAGACGCATAAGGACTTGTAAGAACACATAAGGACCCTAAAAACCGCACTAGGACCTACAAGTACCGATATAGGACTCATAAGGACGGATAGGGACCAATAAGGACCAATAAAAACCAATGTGAAAGCATATGGACCTATAAGGACACATAAGGACCCATAAGGACGCATAAGGACACCTTACATTCCATAAGGACGCATAAAGCCCTATAAGGTCCCATTGAGACTCATAAGGACAATTAAGGACCAATAAGGACCCATAACGATCCATAAGGACCAATAAGGACACATAAGCACACGGAAGGATGCATTAGGGACTATAATCACAGAAAAGGACCCATTAGAATCCATAAAAACGAATAAGGACCGATAGAATCTCAAAAAAACCCATTAAAATCCAAATAGAAACACAAGGACCATATGGACCAATTAGGACCCATGAGGACGTATAAGGACCAATAAAGACGCATTAGGATTTGTTAGAATCGATAGGGACGACTAAGGACCAATGAGGACACATTGGGACCCATTGGAATCCATAACGACGCATAAGAAATTAAAAAAAAACTTATTGACACATAAGAACGCATAAGGACCTTTTAAGACACATTGGGATTCATAACTACCAATAAGGACACATAAGGAATCATAAGGACCCATAAAGAAGCATAAGTTTCAATAAAGACCCATAGAAACCCATAAGGACGCATAAGGACCAATAAAGACCCATAAGGACTGGTTAAGATAAATAAGGAATCATGAGGCCCATTAGAATCCGTAGGGATGATTAAGGACCCTTAACGACCAATAAGGACCAAAAAGAATCCATAAGGACACATAGACACCTATAAGGACTTATAAGGACCCTTTAGAGTCCGTCAGGAAGATTTAGGACCTATAAGGACAATAAGCACCGATTAGAAGCCACGAGGACACATATGGACCGATTAAGTCCCATAAAAAAAACCATAAGGCTTCATAAAAACGCATAAGGTTTTATAAAAACACATAAGGACCCACAACTACTCATAGGGATTTTTAAGGATTCATTAGGACCCATTAGCATCTATAACTACGCATAAGAACCTATGCGGACCCGTAATAACCCATTAAAATCCATAAGGACAAATAATGACATATAAAAACCCATATGGAGACATTAGAATCCATACGAACGTAAAAAGAAACCATAAGGACCAATGAGGACTCAAACGGACGAAAAAGGACCTATAAGGACCCATAACGACCCATTAGTCTTCATAAAAACTAATAAACACATACAAGGACGCATAAGAACTGATTAGAATCCAGAAGGACGCATGAGGACCTAAAACGATGCATAAGGACCTATAAAAACGCATAAAGATCTAAAAGGACCCATATTGACTCATACGGACGCATAAAGACCTATGAGGACCCATAAAGGCCCATGCAGCCGCATAACGACCTATATAGACCCATAAGCACACATAAGGTCGCATAAGGACGCATAAGGACCTTCAACGACCATAAGGACCCATAAGAATCTTTTTGGACAATTAAGGACCAATAAGAGCCCATGAGGACCCATTAAAATGCATAAGGGTGCAAAAAGACTTATAAGGACACATTACAATCCCTTGGAATCCACAGTGACGCCAAAAGACCTTCAAGGACCAATAATGTCCAATAAAGAATCATGAGGACCCATAAGCACACATAAGGATCAATTAGAATCCATAAGCACGCATAAGGACTTATAAGAAGCCTTAAGAACCCATTAGAACCCATAAGGGCGCAAAAAGAACTAAAAGGACTCCAAAGAACCCATTACAATCCATAAGAACGCATAAAGACTTATAAATACCCATTAGGACCCATTAGAATCCAAAAAAACGAATAAGGACCTATTACGAACCATAATGACCCACTAGAGTCCATAAAAACACGTCAGGACCTATAGGGACGAATAAGGCCCGTAAGGATGCATAACGACCCATTAGAATCCATAAGGACGAGAGCAGAGCTAAATAGACCCATAAGGACCCATTAGAAGCCATAAGGACAAAAAACTACCAAAAAGAACCAATGAGGACCCATTAGAATCCGTAAGGACGAATAAGGACCTATAAAGACCAATAATGACCCATTAGAATCCACTAGAACGCAAAAAGATTTATAAGGACCTTTAAGGACCCCTTAGAATTTGAAAGAACGCATAAGGACTTACAAGGAACCACAAGGACCCATAAGGACGCATAAAGACCTATAAGGAGACATAAAGACCCATTAGATTCCATAAAGACGCATAAGGACCTATAAGGACCCAAAACGACCCATAAAGACGCATAAAGACATATATAGACCCATATGGACCCATTAGGACCCATAAGGAAGCATAAGGACGCAAAAGGATGCACAAGGACATAAATAGCCTGTTTACATGTGCTTTTTTGGGAACCAGTTCTTAGTTCTAGTGCCTGAATTTTGCTGAGTCACACAAAATTCCTAATTCAGAAACGTAAATCAAAACCTTTTTTGTGTGTGACTCAGCAAATATCAGGCACTAGAACTAAGAACTGGTTCCCAAAAGTGCACATGTAAACAGGCTAATAAGGACCTATAACGACCAATAAGGACTTAAAAGGTCCCATATAAATGCATAAGGACCTATAAGGACCCATCACGCCCCATTAAGACGCATAAGGACCAATAAGAACCCCTGAGGACCCATTAAGACCCATTGGAATCGATTAGGACCAATAAGGCCTATAAGGTACCATTTGGACCCATAAAGACGCATAAGGACTTATAAGTCCCTTACAAGACTTATAACTTATAAGAAGGACCGATAGAGACCCATAATAACACATTGCAATCCATAAGGACGTATAAGGAACTATAAGAACTGATAAAAACCCTTTGGAATCCTTAAAGATGATAAAGAACCGATAGGGACACATAAAGACACGTTAAACTCCATATGGACGCATAAGGACACATAAGGACCCATATGGACCTATATAAACATATAAGGACCTATAAGTACCCAGTAGGACCCATTAGAATCCACAGGGATGGATAAGGACCTATAAGGATCCATAAGGATCCATTTCAATCCATAAGCACCTATAAGGACCCATAAAGGTGTTTAACCTTTATTTTACCAAGCCTATTTTTCCAGGAGTGATTTTGTTTATTTTTATATATATTAGTGATATCATGGTAAATAACTCACAAAAAAAGTTTCAGCTCTTTATCCTGATCCGGATGCAAGTTACACGATGTTCCATTTAAGGAACAATGGCAGTTTACCAATACGCATTTTGTAATAAATGACCAAGGCTTACAATACAGTAACGTAATTACAAAAAGTGCAATCTAGTTATGATTTTATTGAAAAATTATGGCAGCATGGTTGAGTGGTACGGAGCACCGATTTAGGGATTATCCATTTGTCAGACCTTGGCTCAACTCCCACCCGAGTCATGTTGTTATCAATTTGTATTACACGCTTGATGACGATACTTCCACTGCAACCGTGACAATTTCTCTCTCTCTCTCTCAATCTCAATCTCAACCGTGACAAAATTTTCAAGAAATTTGAGCAAGTGGTGCTAAAACTGAAATAAAAACAGGATAGCTGGATTACTTTAGCACTGATCTACTTTACGTTTAGTGCCTCGCATTGGCTCATTATAGAAAGGCAAGGAAAATAAGCATTATTTTTCATAACTCTCACCGAAGGAAAAGCAAAGCAATAAAAGAATGCAGCAGTTTATGAGCGTAAATAAATGGAAATACGCTTATGCAATAAAGTTGGGTTTATTTACACAATGATGCTTAATTTCACAATAGCAGTCTTTCCCTGAATTTCAATGACTCTGGTCCCTTACGATCTTGCTTATTACCAAAACTTTTACTGAACATGGTCTTTAGAAAGGATGATTGACATTTATGACCACTCAGTTTGGAAAAAATCCATTTGGGGTGGAAACGTGCTGAAGCGAAATATGACGAAAAATCAGCATCTTCTGACTGCAGTGTTTATCCCCCTGTAACACCAAGTCTAATTTTTATAAAAAAGAAACTATTACACACTATGTGTCTTTGAAAGACAATGCAATGATATCACCATAGCGCCACAATTATTTTTTTACATCTAATTTATGAAAAACTCTGTCCAAAAACATTGTTCCATTTAACAAACATGTAATCGATGTATGGTAAACTGCCGATGTTTGTTAAATGGAACAATGTTTTTGGACAGAGTTTTTCATAAATTAGATGTAAAAAAATAATTGTGGCGCTATGGTGATATCATTGCATTGTCTTTCAAAGACACATAGTGTGTAATAGTTTCTTTTTTATAAAAATTAGACTTGGTGTTACAGGGGGATAAACACTGCAGTCAGAAGATGCTGATTTTTCGTCATATTTCGCTTCAGCACGTTTCCACCCCAAATGGATTTTTTCCAAACTGAGTGGTCATAAATGTCAATCATCCTTTCTAAAGACCATATTCAGTAAAAGTTTTGATATATTTTAGTAAGAAAGTGCGCTATCACTTATCTGAAAAGATGTTTCATTTAAGAAACATTGGTAAAAAAAGTTAAGGACCAATAAGGACCCATTAAGACCCTTTAAAATCCATAAGGACGCATCAGGACCTATATAGACCCGTAAGGCCCATTAAAGAAGCATTTGGACTTATAAGGACCCAAAAGAATCCATTAAATTCAAAAAGGACGCATAAAAACTTATAAGGACCCATAAAAACGCATAAGGACGTATAAGGACCCAGAACGACACATAAGGACGCATAAGGACTTATAAGAACCCATAAAGACCCATAAGGACGCATAAGAACCTATAAGGACCCATTAGGACCCATAAAAACGCATAAAAACGCATATAGACCGATGAGAAGCCATAAGGACCCATAACAACTCAAAAAGACGTATAAGTATTTATACAAACCCATACGGACCCATAAGGACGCATAAGGACATCTAAGGAACCATTAGGACCCATAAAGATGATAGGGACGCATAGGCACTCGTAAGGAGTAATAAGGACGCATAGGGACTTATAAAGACCCATAAAGACCTTTTAGAATCAATCAGGACGATTAAGAACTTATTAGGACGCTTGAGGACCCAGTAGAATCCACAAGGATACAAAAGGACCTATAGAGACCCATAAACACTCATAAAGACACATAAGGACGCATTAAGATCTATAAGGACACATAAAGACGCATAATGACTTATAAAAACCTATAAGGACCCATAAGGACGCATAAGGACCTATAAGGATTGATTAAGACCCATAAGGTCGCAAAAAGACCCATAAAGACGCATAATGACCATTAAGGACCCATAAGGACGCATTAGAACCTATAAGGATCGATAAAGACGATATAGGAATTATATAAGGACCAATAAGGACCCATTGGAATTGATTGAGATGCATAAAAACCTATTGGGTCCCACAAGGATGCATAAGGACCTATAAGGACCCCAAAAGACCCATTTCATTCCATAGGGACGCAAAAGGACTTATAAAAACCCATTAGGACTCATAAGGACACATAGGGACCAACAAGGACCAACAAAGACGGAAAAGGACCAATAAGGACTCATAACGACCCATAAAGACGCATAAAAACACATAACAACATATAAAGACGCATAAAAACCAAAAAAGACTCTCAAACGCTATACGTTTTTATGGGTGCTCATAGGTCCTTATGCGTCCTTATGCGTCCTTATGCGTCCTTATGGGTCCTTTAGGGGCCTTACTGATCTATATGCGTCTTTATGTGTCCTTAAGGGTCCTTAGAGGTCCTTATGCATCCTTATCGGTCCTTATGCGTCTTCATTGGTCCTTTTGCGTCCTTATGGGTCCTTATAGGTCCTCATGTTTCCTTATGAGTGCTTATGGGTCTTAATGGGCCCTTATATATCTTTATGCGTCCTTATGGGTCCTTGTGGGTTTTTGTAGGTCATTATGCATTTTTGTGGGTCCTTGTTGGTCCTTCTCCTTCCTTATGAGTCTTTGTGGGTCCTTAAGTGTCCGTATGCATCTTTATGGGTCCTAATGGGTCCTTATTTGTCTTTGTTTGTCCTTTTGGATTGTAATTGGTCCCTATGTGTCCTTATAGGTCCTTATGCGTTCTTATGGGTCCTTATGGTTTGTTATAGGTCTTTTTGCGTCCTTATTCATTCTAATGTGTCCTTATAGGTCCTTATAGGTCTTTATGCGTACTTATGGATTTTATAGTTTCTTTTGCGTTCTAATGGATTCTAATGTGCCCCTATGGGTCCTTGTACGTCCTTTTTGTTTTTATGAAATTTAATGGGTCCTTATGGTACTTTCTAAGTTTTTATGCGTCCGTATCGGTCCGTATGTGTCTTTATACTTACTATTGCGTTCTTATGGATTCTAATGGGTCCTTATGGGTCCTAATGGGTCGTTATAGGTCTTTATGTGTCCTTATGGATTCTAGTAAGTCTACATGCGTCCTTATAGATTGTAATGGGTTCTTATGGGTTCTTATAGTTCCTCTTTCGTCCTTATGGATTCTAATGCGTTTTTACGGTTCCTTATCGGTCCTTATCCGTCCTTATGGATTCCAATGGGTCCTTATATGTTCTTATGCGTTCTTATAGATTCTAATGGGTGCTATTGAGTCTTTACGTGTCCTTATGAGTCTCTTTGTGTTCTTGTAGTTTTTTATAAATCTTCATGCGTCTTTATGAGTCCTTATAGGTTTTTATGCATCCTTATGGGTCTTTGTGGGTCTTTATAGGTCCGTATGCGTTTTTATGCGTCTTTATGGGTCGTAATTAATCCTTATAAGTCTTTATGCGTCTTAAGAATTCTAATGGGTCCTTATAAGTCTTTATAGGTCTTTATGGGTCCTTATGGGTCCCAATGGGTCCTTGTAGGTCGTATGCGTCGTTATGGATTTTAATGGATCCTTATGCGTCCTTATAGATTTTAATGTGTTCTTATGGGTATCTATGGTTCCTTTTGCGTCCTTATAGATTCTAATGGGTTTTTATAATTTCTTCTAGGTCCTTAATCGTCCCTACGGATTCTAATGGGTCTTTATGAGTTCTTATAGGTCCATATTTGTCTTTATAGATTCAAATGGGTCCATATGGGTCCTTATAGGTCCTTGCTCGTCCCTAAAAATTCTAATGGGTTTTTACGGGTTCTTAGAAGTCAATATGCGTCCTTTTCGGTTCTTACAAGTTTTTGTAAAACTTTACACATCCTTATGGGTCTTTATCGATCCTTAAAGGTCTTTATTCGTGCTTATGAGACTTTATGGGTTGTTGTAAGTCCTTATGCGTCCTTATGTGCCATTGCACCCAATAAAAACAATAAGGACGCATAAGGACCTGTAAAAACCCATAAGGACACATAAAAACGCTTAAGGACCTATAAGAACCCATAGTGACATATAAGGACCGATAAAAACGTATGAAGACTTATAAGGACCCATAAGGTCCCCTTAGAATCCATAGAGACGCATATGGACTTATAAAAACCCATTACAGTCCGTAAAAACGAATAAGGACTTATAAGGACCCATAAGGACCGATTAGAATCCATAAGAACGCAAAAAGTACTATAAAGACCGAAAAGGACCCATTAGAGTTTATAAAGACGCATAAGCACTCATAAGGACACATAAGGAGCAATAAGGACACATAAGGACCCATTACAACCCGTGTGGACGCATAAAATACTATAAAGACCAATTAAGACAAATGAGGACCCATAAAGACATACAACGACCAATAATTACCCATCTGAATCCATAAGGACAAGAAAGGACCGATAACAACCCATACAAACGAATTAAAACCCATAAGGACCTAAAAGACTCATAAAAACCGGTACGGACGCATAAGGACACATAGGGATGCATTAAAATTCATAAAAACAAATAGGGACCTAAAAAGACCCATAAGGACCCATTGGAATCCATAATGACGCATAGAGACCTACCTAGACCTATAAAAACCCATTAGAATGTATAAGGACTCATAAAGACCTATAAATAGCCATATGGACCCATAAGAACGCATAATGACATTTAAGGACATATAAAGGACCAATTAAAATCCATAAGGACGAACAAAGACCCGTGAGGACACATTAGGACCCATAAAGAAGCATAAGGACACATAAGGACCCATAAAGATTCATAAAAAAAATAAGGACCAATAAGGACCCATCAAGACCCATAAAAATGCATAACAACCTACAAAGACCCATAAAGACCCATAAGGACGCATAAGGACGCATAAAGAGCAATAAGGACCCATCAGGACCCATTAGAAACCATAAATACGCATGAAGACATATAAAAAACCATTAAAACCCATAAGGACTTATAAAAACGCATGAGGACTTTTAAGGACCCATAGGGACGCATAAAGACCAATAAGGACACATAAGGACCCGTATAGACGCATAAGGACGTATAAGGACACATAAGGACACATAAGGACGCATAAGGACCAGTAAGGCCCCTAAAGGACCCATAAGGACCCATAAAGCTTTATAAGGACTCATAAGAACGGATGAAAACTCATAGGGACCAATAAAGTCCCATTAGAACCCATAAAGTCGCATCAGGACCCATAAGGACCCATTCGAATCCATAAGGAAGCATAAAGTCTTATAAGGACTCGTTAGGACCCATAAGGACGCATAACGACTTATAAGGATCCATGGGGACGCATGAGATTTGCAGGTCTTTTCTGGTTTTATGCGTCCTTATGTATCGTTATGTGTCCTTATTCGTCCTTATGGGTCGTTATGGGTCCGTATTGGTCCTTATTGGTCCTTATCCGTCTTTGTGGGTCCTTGTTGGTCCCTATGCGTCTTTATGGGTCCCAATGGGTCTTTATAGGTCCTTATGCATCCCTATGGATTGTAATGGGTCTTTATGGGTTTTTATAGGTCCTTATGCGTCCTTGTGGGACCCTATAGGTTCTTATACGTCTCAATCGATTTCAATGGGTTCTTATGGGTCCTTTTATATTTAATAATGCGTGCTTATCGCTTCTTATATTTCCTTATGCGTCCTTATGGATTCTAATTGGTCCTTATGGGACACAATAGCTTCTTTAGCGTGATGTTGGTTCCTTATGGGTCCTTATGTGTCCTTATGCGTCCTTATGGATTCTAATGAGTCATTATGCATCCTCATACGTGTTTATTAAATTTTATGGATTCTAATGGGTCGTTACGAGTCCTTCTAGGTCCTTTTTCGTCATTTTGAGTCCTCATTGGTCCTTATAGTTCTATTTACGTTCGTATGGATTCTAATGTGTTTTTAGGGGCTTTATATGTCCTTATTTGTTTTTATGGATTTTTATAGGTTTTTATGGGTTCGAATGAGTTCTTATGCGTAGTTATAGTTTCTAGTGGGTCCTAATGAGTCTTTAAGGGTCCTTATGAGTAGTTGTGGGTCCTATGAGTTTTTATAAAACCTTATGCATCCTTATGGGTCCTTTTCTGTCCTTATTGGTCCTTATGCGTCCTTATGAAGCCTTATGGGTCCTTATTGGTCGTTATTGGTCCTTATGCGTCCTTATGGGTCCTTGCTGGTCCTTATCCATCTGTATTAGTCCTCCTGGGTCCTTATGCGTCTATATGCGTCCTTATGGTTCCTTACAGGTCCTTATGCGTCCTTATGGGTTCTAATCGATCCTTATGGGTACGTATAGGTCCTTATGGGTTCTTATTGGTCTTTATGTGTCCTTGTAGGTCCATATATGTTCTCATGGCTTCTAATCGTTGCTTATGGTCCGTCCTAATTCGTCCTTATAGGATCTGTAAAAACCCATAAGGACCAATAGAACCCGTAAAAACGAATAAGGACCTGAAAGGACCCATAAAGACCGATTAGATTCCATATGGACGCAAAACGAACTGTAAGAACCCATAAAGACCCGTTAGAATCGATAAGGACGCATAAGCACTTATAAGAACCAATAGGGACCCATAAAGACCCATAAAGACCGATTAGAATCCATAAAGAAGAATAAGGACCAATAACGACCCATATTAGGACGCCAAAAAAAGTCCAAGGACCCATAAAAACGAATAAGGACTTATAAAGACTCATAGGGAACCATTAGAATCCATAAGAACGAATAAGGATTTATAAAGACCCATAAGGACACATTAGATTGTATAAGAACGCATAAGAATTTATAAGGACCCATAAGGACCAATTAGAATCCATAAGGAAGAACAAAAACTTATAAGGACCCTTTAGGACCCAAAAGGAAGCATAAAAACACATAAGGACGCATAAGCACTCATAAGTAAGAAGAAAAAACATTAAAAACCCATAGGGACCAATAAGAATGCATAAAAATCTATAAAGACCCATAAGGTCCCATAGGAATGCATAAGGACCAATGAAAACCCATGAGGAACCACTAGAATCTATAAGGACACTTGAAGACAGAGAAGGACCCATTAGGACCCATGAAGACGTATATGGACGCATGAGGACCTATAAGGACCCATAAGATTGCATAAGGACCAAAAACATCCCATAAGAACCCATTAGAATCCATAGGGACACATACGGAAGTATAAAGACCAATTGGAATCCATAAGGACGAAAAAGGACCGATAAGGACCCATTAAGACCCTTTAGATGCCATATAGACGCATAAGGACCCATAAAGACCCATTACAACCAAAACAGACGCATAAGGACCGATAAAGACCCAATAGGACCCATTAAAATCCATAGGGACAAATAAGGACGTATTAGGACCAACTAAAAGCTATAAAGACGCATCAGGACCTATAAGGACCAATAACGGCGCATCACGACCTATAAAGACTTGTACAGATCCATTAGAATCCATAACAAGGCAAAAGAACTTATAAGGACTCATAAGGACTCATAAGGACTCATAAGGACACATAAGGACCTTCAAGGACCAATAAGGACCAATAAGGACAAATAAGGACAAATAAAGACTAATAAGAACACACAAAGACTAAATAAGACTCATAAGGACCCTAGAAGTCCCATAAAAACCCATTAAAATCCATAAGCACACATAACGATCTATAGGGACCCATGAAGACCAACAAGGACGCAGAAGAACTTATTAGTACCCATAAGGACCCATTGGAATCCATAAGAACGCATAACGACCTATAACGGCCCATAAGGACTCAATAGGACGCATAAGGCCCTATAAGGATTCATGAGGACACATCAGGACGCGTAAGGAACTGTAAGGACCCACAAGGAGCAATAAGAATGCACAAGGATCTATAAAGACTCATAAGGTTCTATTAAAATCCATGGGGACGCAAAGGACTTATAAGCACCCATAAAAACCTATAAGGACGCATAGATACCTATAAGGACACATAAGGACGCATAAGGACCCAAAAGGATGCATAAGGACCCATTAGGACACATAAGGACCCACAAAGACGCCTAAGGACCAATACCAACTCATGAGATTCCATAAGGACGAATAGCGATCTTCATGGACCCATTAGGACCCATAAGAAAGCATTAGGACACATAAGGACCCAGAAGGATTTGTAAGGATGGATAAGGACCAATAAGGACCCACAAGGACACATAAGGACGCATAATTACCAATAAGGACCAATAAATGACCAATATGGACCCATTATGCAACCAATAAAAACCCATTATCCCTCCTTATGCGTCCTTGTGGGTCCCTATAGATCCCTATGCGTCTCAATCGATTCCAATGGGTCTTTGTGGGTCCTTATATAATTCCTACCTCGTCCTCATCGCTTTTTATAGGTCCTTATGCGTTCTTATGGATTCTAATTGGTCCTTATGGGACACAAAAACTCCTTTTGCATCGTGTTGGTTCCTTATGGGTCCTTATGTGTCCTTATGGGTCCTGATGGATGCTATATGGTCCTTATGTGTCTCTATAGGTGCCTATTCGTTTTTGTGGATTCTATGGTGTCCTTATGCGTTCTTATTGGTCCTTCTTTGTCCTTATGGATTTTAATGGGTCCTTATGGGTCCGTAAAGGGATTTTATGCGTTTTTATGCGTTTTTATGGGGCCATACAGGTCGTTAGACAGCCTTATGGATTCTAATGTGTCCTTATGGGTACGTATAAGTCGTTATGCATTCTTATTGGTCCTTACAAGTCTTAATTCGTACTGACGGATTCCAATGGGTCTTTATGAGTCCCTATAGGTCCTTATGTGTCCTTATGGATTTTATTTGGTCCTTATTGGTCCTTATGGATCCTTATTTGTCCTTACGAATTCTAATGGGCCTTATAGGTCCTTATTCGTCCCTACGGATCTTTATGGGTCCTTATTGGTTCTTATGAGTCCTTAAGTGTCTTAATTGGTTCTTATAGATCTTTATGCGTCCTTATGTGTGCTTATGTGACCTTATGGGTCCTTTTAAGTCTTTATGCGTCCTTATGGGTCTTATTGTGTCCTTATAGGTTTGTATGCATCCTTATGTTTTGTGGTGGGTCCTTATGGGTCCTCATTGGTCCTTATAGGTCTTTATGCGTCTTCATTGGTTTTTAAGTGTCATTATAGGTCCTGATGCGTCCTTATGGATTCCAATGTGTCCTTGTGCGACCTTATTGGTCCTTATTCGTCCGTATCGATTCTAATGGGTCCTATCGGGACTTTATAGGTCCTTATGCGTCCGCATGGGTCCTAATTTGTCCATATGGGTCCATATGTTTCTATATAGATTCTAATGGGTCCTTATTAGTCCTTATCGGTCCTTCTTCGTCCTTATGGATTCTAATGGGCTTTTATGGGTGCTTATTGTCCATTATGCGTCCTTTCGGATTCTAATTGGTCCTTATGTGTTTATGGGTCCTTATGAGTCCCTATGGGCTTTATGGTTTCTAATAGGTTTTTATGCGTCTTATGGGTGTTTATGGGTCGTTATTGGTCTTTATGAGTCCTCATGTGTCTTAATGGGTCCTTTTAGGTCTTTATGCGTCCTTATGTGTACTTAAGTGTCCTTTTTTGGTCCTTATGCATCTTTTTGGGTTCTTATAAGTCCTTGACTGTTGTTATGGGTCCTATAGGGTCTTTGTAGGTTTGTATGCGTCCTTATGGGTCTTTTTGGGTTCTTATCTGTCCTTATAGGTCCATATGTTTTCTTATTGGTCTTTATGGGTCCTTATTGGTTTTTATCCGTCCTTATGAGTCCTTATGGATCCTTTTGCGTCCTTATGCTTCCTTATGGGTCCTAATAGGCCTTTTTAAGTCCTTATTCGTTGTTATGGATTTTAATGAGTCCTTGTGGGTTCTCATCGGTCTTTATAGATCCTTATTCGTCCTTATGGGATTTAATGGGTTGATATGTATCATTATAAATCTTTATGCGTCCTTATGGTTCCTTATGGGTCCTTATAGTTCTACTCGCGGCGTCTTTATGGATTCTAATGGGTACGTATGGGTCCTTATACTGTAGTTTCTTATTCGCCCTTATGGATTTTAATGGGTCCTTATAAGTCCTTATGCGTGCTTATGGATTCTAATGGGACCGTATGGGTTCTTGTAAGCCATTATGCAGCCGTATCGATTTTTATGGGTTTTTGTGTGTCTTTATGCGTCGTTATGCGTCTTTATGGGTCCTAATGGGTTGTTATAGGTCCTTATGCGACCTTGTTGGGCCCTATGGTTTCTTGTAAGTTTTTATGCATCCTCGTGTGTCCTTACAAGTCTTTATAGGTCTTTATGCGTTTTTATGCTTTCTTTTTAGGTCCATTTGCGTCCCTATGGGTTTTTAAGGGGCCTCATAAATCCTTATGCTTCCTTATAAATTGTAATGTGTCCTTGTGGGTCCTTATACTTCTTTGTTCATCCTTATGCATTCCACTTTGTTTTTACTGGTCCTTATAGGTCATAATTGGTCTATACGGATTCTAATGGGTCTTTATGGGTCCTTATGCGTCCTAATGCAATCGTATGGGTCCTAATGGGGCCTAATGGGATTTTATGCGTCCTTATTGGTTCTTATAAGTCCTTATGCTTTCTTATGTGTTGTTATGGATCCTTATAGGTCTGTTTGCGTCCTCATGTGTCCCTATGGGTCCTTCTGGGTTCTTACAGGTCCTTATGCGTCCTTATGGTTTCTAATTGGTCTTTACGAGTCCTTTTAGGTTTTTATGCGTCCTTATTGGTCTTAATGGGTTCTTATGGGTCCTTGAGCGCTTTAATGGATTCTAATGGGTCTTTTTATGTTCTTGTAAGTCTTCAATCGTCTATAAGGGTCTTAATGGGTCCTTGTGGGTCCTTGAGCGCTTTAATGGATTCTAATGGGTCTTTTTATGTTCTTGTAAGTCTTCAATCGTCTATAAGGGTCTTAATGGGTCCTTGTGGGTCCTTGAGCGCTTTAATGGATTCTAATGGGTCTTTTTATGTTCTTGTAAGTCTTCAATCGTCTATAAGGGTCTTAATGGGTCCTTATGGGTCCTTGAGCACTTTAATGGATTCTAATGGGTCTTTATGGGTCCTTATCGGTCTTTATTCGTTTTTATCAATTCTAAAGGGTCCATATGGTTCCTTGTATTTCCTTATGCGTCTTTATGGTTTCTAATGTGTCTTTATGGGTCTTTATTGGTTTTTGCGAGTCCCATTCGGTCCTTATTGGTCTTTATAGGTCTGTATGCGTTTTTTTGGGTCCTTATGGGCCCTAGTTCGTCCTTTTGCGTCCTTATGGGTCTTTATGGGTCCTTTTTGGCCCTTATGGGTACTTATGGCTCCTCGTGGGTCTTTTATTGTCCTTATGCATCCCTATGCGTTTATATGAGTCCTAATGTGTCCTTATGGGTCTTTATGCGTCCTTACGCGTCCTTATAGTTTCTAATGTGTCTTTATGAGTACTTATGTGTCCTTAAAGGTCCTGATGCGTCTTTATACATTTTAATGGTTATTATGGTTTTTTATTTGTCTCTATGCATCTTTTTGGGTCCTTATGAGTACTTAACCGTTCTTATTGGTTTTTATAGGTCCTTTCGCATCCTTATCGTCGCTTATGGTTCCTTATAGGTCTTTATAGGTCCTTATGCGTCCTTATAGATTTTTATGCGTTGTTATAAATTTTTCTGTGTGCTTATGAGTTCTTGTGTGTCATTACAGGTCCTTATGTGTCGTTGATGATTCTAATTGTTCCTTATGGGTCCTTATAGGTCCTTATGCGTGCTTATGGATTATAATGGGTTGTTATGTGTCCTTATAGTTCTTTATCCACCTTTAAGTTGCTTTCTCGATCCTTATAGGTCCCTATGCGTCCTTATGAAATCTATAAGATCCTTAGAGGTTTTTTTTCGTCCCTATGGGCTTTAATGAGTCCTTATGGGTCCTTATAGGTCTTCAATCATCCTTATGGACTCTAATGGGTCCTTTTGGGTGCTTATTGGTCCTTATAGGTCCTTATGCCTCCTTATGAATTTTTATTGGTCTTTATTTGCCATTACGCGTTTTTATGGGTCCTTATGGGGCTTTATAGGTCCTTATGCGTTCTTGTGGGTCCTAATGGGTCTTTTAGAATCTTTATGCGTTCTCATGGGTCCTTAAAGGTCTTTATTGGTCCTTATCCGTTCTTGTGTGTCCTTATTGGTGCCTATGCGTCCTTGTGCGTCCTTATGGGTCCTAAGTGGTACTTAAAAGTATCTATGTGTCTTTATGGATTCTAACGGGTTTTTATGGCTTCTTAAAAATCCTTATAGATATTTCGTAATCCTATGGGTCCTTATGTGTCCTTATGGGTTCTCGTGGGCCCTTATAGGTTTTTATGCGTCTTTATGCGTCCTTATGGGTCCTTATCGGTCTTAATGGGTCCTTATAGGTCGTTCTGCCTCTTTATGTATTCTAGTGGGTCTATTTGTGTCCCTATAGGTCCTTAGACATCCTTATTGGTCCCTATGGGTCCTTATAAGTCCTTATGCGTTCTTATAAATTCTAATGGGTCCTTATGGGTTCTTGAAGTTCATTTTGCGTCCTTATGGATGCTAATGGGTCCTCATGGGTTCTTATATGTCCTTATTTGTCCTCACGGATTCTAATGTGTCTGTGTGGGTGCTTATAGTAGGGTGGAGTGAAAAAACTTATTTTTCAAATAGCACCACATCACCCGTCTAGACATCTGGCAACTTACCCAAAAACTAACTTTTGGCAAGTTTGGTGGAGTTGGCACTTGAACCCAGTTACCTACCAGAGGTCAAAGGTCACAAAAAGGTCAAACTATTAAAAATTGGCATATCTGCAAAACTAAGCATGGTAGAGAGTTGATATATAACTTAAATTTTGCAGAATCATCATGTTTGTATCTGGTCCAAGAGAACGTTTTTGTGTAAACTCTCTCATTTTGGAGTAATTTGAAAAAAAACTAAATTTTTACATATTTAACAGGTAAAAATTGGGAATTTTTTCAAAAATTTGTGTTTAAGAGCTCTGTTATGATGATTAGAAGAAAATGTTTGGCTGCAGATATAAACATAAAATCTTCTAAAGTTGGAGATGAAGACATCAAATATATTGGCAAAAAGGAATTTCCTAGTGGTCAACTTCCTACCAAAAATGATGTAATTTAGCGACTGCTTTGGGAAAAAAATTGGCATACAAAGGAAGTGACAATGACAATTTCACAAGAAATTATCGACATTTGGCTGTTCTGTACTGTATATCCAACATCAAAACCATCTGTTCATAAGAAAGTGTTGGAATTGATAATTTTAACAAGTTGGATAAATACCCTAAAGTTAAGCGAGGTCCATCATACGAAGAAAAAGTAAAAGATTTCCCAAGGAATTCTGAAACACTTATTGACGTATTTTGTTATGATGAGAAAAAACGAAGTAAAATTGAGAAATCCTTTCAATTGAAAATGACCAAATCAGAATATAAATTTTTTCAAGGTCAAGAAAGTCTTAGACAAGCGAAATGTGTGAAAGTGCAAGAAAAATCGACTCCCAGTGAACTAAGATTTCAACGAAGATGATGTAGAGAAGCTCTATTAGATCAGCCATCAACCTCAACATTTCTGAAAATATTTCACTATCTAATGGCAGTGATTCTGAACTTCCAGTGAGTGAGTCATCCTGCGAATTCTATGAAACATCCAACAAGAAACAAAAATCGAATATAACTCATAATCGTTTTTATTTGGCTCAGTGTTGTGACAGATACAACATATCTGATAGAGCTGGTGCTGCCCTTGCAACTAATGTGTTAATAGACCATGGCATAATTGAACCAAATGATACAAAAGTTGTGATTGATAGAAGTAAATTAGGAAGAGAGCAAATGCGTCACAGAGAAGAGATGAGAAAAGAAGAAAAAGAACTGTTTGGTAAAGTAGATGGAATATATGTCGATGGGAAAAAAAGATGCTACATTAGTGTTGAAAAAAGTGGATGGAAAATACTCAAGAAAGGTCGAAATTGAAAACACATTGTCATGGTGGGCAACCAGGAGAATTTCATCTAATACATACTTCCCCTGATTCTGGAACTGGTTTAAGCATTGCAACAAGCATTTATAATGAAATCAAAGACACCGACTTGGCCGATTAGCTCAATGTTATTGGAAGTGATGGAACTGCTGCTATGACAGGAGCTCATAATGGAACTATTAGAAACCTCGAAGAATTGTTATACAAACAGCAGTTCCATCACTTCCAATAACATTGAGCTAATCGGCCAAGTCGGTGTCTTTGATTTCATTATAAATGCTTGTTGCAATGCTTAAACCAGTTCCAGAATCAGGGGAAGTATGTATTAGATGAAATTCTCCTGGTTGCCCACCATCACAATGTGTTTTTCAATTTCGACCTTTCTTGAGTATTTTCCATCCACTTCTTTCAACACTAATGTAGCATCTTTTTTTCCCATCGACATATATTCCATCTACTTTACCAAACAGTTCTTTTTCTTCTTTTCTCATCTCTTCTCTGTGACGCATTTGCTCTCTTCCTAATTTACTTCTATCAATCACAACTTTTGTATCATTTGGTTCAATTATGCCATGGTCTATTAACACACTAGTTGCAAGGGCAGCACCAGCTCTATCAGATATGTTGTATCTGTCACAACACTGAGCCAAATAAAAACGATTATGAGTTATATTCGATTTTTGTTTCTTGTTGGATGTTTCATAGAATTCGCAGGATGACTCACTCACTGGAAGTTCAGAATCACTGCCATTAGATAGTGAAATATTTTCAGAAATGTTGAGGTTGATGGCTGATCTAATAGAGCTTCACTACATCATCTTCGTTGAAATCTTAGTTCACTGGGAGTCGATTTTTCTTGCACTTTCACACATTTCGCTTGTCTAAGACTTTCTTGACCTTGAAAAAATTTATATTCTGATTTGGTCATTTTCAATTGAAAGGATTTCTCAATTTTACTTCGTTTTTTCTCATCATAACAAAATACGTCAATAAGTGTTTCAGAATTCCTTGGGAAATCTTTTACTTTTTCTTCGTATGATGGACCTCGCTTAACTTTAGGGTATTTATCCAACTTGTTAAAATTATCAATTCCAACACTTTCTTATGAACAGATGGTTTTGATGTTGGATATACAGTACAGAACAGCCAAATGTCGATAATTTCTTGTGAAATTGTCATTGTCACTTCCTTTGTATGCCAATTTTTTTCCCAAAGCAGTCGCTAAATTACATCATTTTTGGTAGGAAGTTGACCACTAGGAAATTCCTTTTTGCCAATATATTTGATGTCTTCATCTCCAACTTTAGAAGATTTTATGTTTATATCTGCAGCCAAACATTTTCTTCTAATCATCATAACAGAGCTCTTAAACACAAATTTTTGAAAAAATTCCCAATTTTTACCTGTTAAATATGTAAAAATTTAGTTTTTTTTCAAATTACTCCAAAATGAGAGAGTTTACACAAAAACGTTCTCTTGGACCAGATACAAACATGATGATTCTGCAAAATTTAAGTTATATATCAACTCTCTACCATGCTTAGTTTTGCAGATATGCCAATTTTTAATAGTTTGACCTTTTTGTGACCTTTGACCTCTGGTAGGTAACTGGGTTCAAGTGCCAACTCCACCAAACTTGCCAAAAGTTAGTTTTGGGTAAGTTGCCAGATGTCTAGACGGGTGATGTGGTGCTATTTGAAAAATAAGTTTTTTCACTCCACCCTACCTTATAGGTCCTTATTCGTCCTTATGGATTCTAGTGGGTCCTTGCGGGTCCTTGTAAGTTCTTATTCGTCTTTATGGATTCTAATAGATCCTCATGAGTCCTTATATGTTTTTATGTCTCTTTATGAATTCTAATGGGACCTTTTGTGTTCTAATAACTCACTATGCATTCTTATCGGTCCTTATGGATCTTTACAGGTCTTTACGCGTCCTTATTGGTCTTTACCGGTCTATATAGGTTCTTACGCGTCCTTATGTGTCCTTATGGGTTTTTACAAGTCCTTATGCGTCCTTGTGTGTCCTTATGGTTCCTTATAAGTCCTTATGCATCCTTTGAAATTTTATTGGATTTTTATAAGTACTTAGGTCCTTATGAGTCCTTATGAGTTGTTACGGATCTTTATAGGTCCTTATGCGTCCTTATGGGTTCTTATGAGTCCTTATTGGTCCTTATGTTTCCTTATGTGTTCTTATGCGTCTTTATAGGTCCGTATGCGTCTCTATGGGTCCTTATGGGTCCTAATGGGCCTTTTTATGTCTTTGAGCTTCTTTATGGATTCTAATGGGTCCCTACGTGACCTTATTGGTCCTTATGCGTCCTGATGGGTCCTTTTGTGTCCTTTTAAGTGCTTATGGATTTTAATGAGTCCTTATGCGTCCTTATGGGTCCGTGTGAGTTAGTATAGGTTCTTATGCGTCCTTATGGATTCTAATGAATGCTTATGGGTCCTTATTGTTTTTCATGCGTCCTTATCGGTCCTTATGGGACCTTACAGATCCTTACGCGTCCTTATGTGTCTTTATTTGTCTTTATATGTCATTTTCCGCCCAGATGAATCTTTTTGAGTCCTTAAAAGTCCTTATGCGTCCTTATGGATTCTAATGGGTTCTTATGGGTATTTATAGTTCCTCATGCGTCCCTATTGGTCTTTATGAGTCTCTATAGGGTTTTAAGTGTATTTATGGATTTTAATGGGTCCTTATGGGTTCTTCTAGGTTCTTATTTGTCCCGATGGTTTCTAGTGGGTCCTAATGGGTTTTTATAGGTCCTTATGCGTCCTTATTTATTCTAATGAGTCCTTATGAGTTCTTATGGGTCCTTATTCGTCCTTACGGATTCTAGTTTTCCTTTAAAGTCCTTTTGCGTCTATTTGTGTCCTTATAGGTCTTTTTACGTCCATATGTGTCCTTATAGGTCTTTTTACGTCCTTATGTGTCCTAATGGGACCTTATGCGTTATTATGGGTCCTTGTGGGTCCGTATTGGTTTTTATGCACCCTTATGTGTTTTTATGGGTCCTTAGGCGTTTTTATGGGTTCTAATGGGTCCTTGTAGGTTTTTAAACGTTGTTATGGATTTTAATGGGCCCGTATGGGTCCTTATACGTTCTTGTGCGTTTTTACTGGTTTTTATTGGCCCTTGTAGTTCTGGTTGCGTCCTTATGGATTTTAATGGGTGCTTATGGGATCTTATAGGTCCTTATTCGTCTTTATGGACTGTAATGGGTCCTATTTGGTCCTTATCGGTCGTTTTGCGTCGTTATGCGTCCCAATGTGTACTTATGGATCCTTACGGGTCTACATGGATTCCAATGGGTCCCCATAAAGACGCATAAGGACCTATAAGAACCCATAAAAATACATAAGGATGCTTAAAGACCAATTAGGACCAATAGTAACCTACAAAAACACATACCGATGCGACAAGACCAATAAAGACCAAAATGGACCGATAAGAACGCATAATGACTTATAAAGAGATATAATGTCCCATTAGAATACATAAAGACGCGTAAGGACCTACAAGGACCCCTAAGGACCTATTACAATCCATCAGGACGAATAAGGACCTGTAAGGATACATAAGCACCCATTTGATCCCATTAGGACACAAAAAGATCAAAAAGGACCCATAAAGACCGATAAAGACGCATCAGGACCTATAAGTACCCATAAGGATCCACTAAAGTCCATAAGGCCATATAAGGACCTGTAAGAACCAGAAGGACCCATTAAAATCCGTAAGCACGAATAAAGAACAATAAGAACCCAAAAGGACTTATTAGAATCCATAAGGACACATAAGACTTTTAAGGACCCATAAGGATTCAAAAGGAATTATAAGGACCCATTAGAACAAATTAGAATCCATTAGGCTGCATAAAGACTTAAAATACCCATAAAAACCTTTTAGGACCCGAAAATACCTACAAGGACCTATAAGGACCCATTACAATCCATAAAGACGATTAAAAACCTATAAAAACCCATTAGGACCCATAAGGACGCATAAAAATGCAAAAAGACCCATGAAAACTCATATGGAAGGATAAGGACCAATAAGGAACCATAAAGACCCATTAGAACTTTTCGGACGCATAAAGACTTTTAAGGATTCATTAGGACCCGAAAGGACGCATAAGGAAACATAAGGACCAATAAGAACACATAAAGACCCATAAGGACGAATGAAGATTTATAAAGAACCATAGGGACACAAAGAGACTCATAAGGACCCGTGAAGACTTAATAGGACCCATTAGAATCTATAACGACGCATAAAATCTTTTAAGGACGCATAAGGACCGATTAAAATCCGTAAGGACCAAAAAGGACTTATAAGGACCCATATGGAGACATTAAGTATCATACAAACGTAAAAGGAACTATAAAGACCAATAAGGACGCATAAGGACACATAAGGATCTTTAGTGTCCCATGAAAACCAATTAGATACCATTAGGACGCATAAGGACCTATACGGACGGATAAAAAGCAGAAGGATTTATATAAGAACACATTGGGACCCATTGGAATCGATAAAAACGCAAAAGGAACTATAGGGAACCCACAAGAACGCATAAGGGCTTGTATGGACCCACAAGCACCCTTAAAGACGCATCAAGACTTGTAAGGACTCATAGGTACCCATAGAATCGCAAAAGAACTTTTAAGGGCCTTAATAGACCCATTACTATCGATAGAGACGCATAAGGACCTGTAAGGACCCACAAGGACGGATAAGGACAAATAAGGACCCATATCGACTTATAAAAATGCATTAGGATCTACAAGGACCCATAAAGACCCACAGCGACGCAAAGGGTCCTATAAGGACCCATAAGGATCCACAAGGACCCATTAAAAACCATAAAGATGCATAAAGACCCATAAGGACCCATGAGGACCTATTAAAATCCATAGGGACGAAAATAAACCTATAAGGACCCATTAGATTTTATGAGGACGCATAAAAACCTGTAAGGATCTAGAAGCACACTTAAGAGCGCATAAGGACATATAAGGGCACATAACGACCCATTAGAATCCATAAGCACGCCAAAGGACCTATAAGGACCCGTAAGGAACCATTAGAATCCTCAAAGACGCATAAGGACATCTAAAAGCGCTAAAGAAATCATAAGGACACATTAGAATCTATGAGGACGCATAAGGACTTTTAAGGACGCATTAGGACCCATTAAGACCTATAAGCATCCATAAAGAACGATTAAAACGCATAAGGACTTATAAAGATCCATAAGGACCCAAAAAGACGCATAGAGACACATCAGAAGCCATATGGATCTTTAGAATCTATAAGGACGCACATGGAACTATAAGAACACAAACGGACACATTGGAAACTATAGGAACGCGTAAGAACGCATAAAAACTCATAAGGATCCATTAGGGTGTCTAAGGACGCATAACGACCCATAAAAACGAATAAAAACCTATAAAGACCCATAAAAAACCATAAAGACGAATAAGGACCTAGAAAGAACCATAAGAACTCATAAAAACGCATGACTTATAAGGAAACATAAACACCCAATAGAATCCATAAGGACGCATTAGGACCAATAAGGACCCATTACGAACCATAAGGAAGCATAAAGACAAAAAAGGACCCATATGGACCTATTACAATCCATAAAGACGCATAAAAACCTATAAGGACCCATTACGACCCATTAAAATCAAAAAGTACAAAAAAAAACTTAATAAGACCCAAAAGAACCCATTAGAATTCATAAGGACGCATAAGGACTTATAAGGACTCAGAAGGATTTTTAAGAACGCATATTAAAGATATATAAAAACCCACATCGACCCATAAGGACACATTAAAATCTATAAGGACGCGAAGCGACGTATAAAGACTCAAAAAGGACACTTAATGTCCCATTACGATCCATAAGGACGCATAAAGACTCAAAACAAGTCATAAGTACCCATTAGAATCGATAGAGACGCATGAAGACCTATAACGACGCATAAGGACTTAGAAAAACGCATAAAGAAGACCTATAAGGACCCCTACAAATCCATAAGAACCCATATTGACTCATATGGACGCGTAAAGATCTCAGAGGACCCATAAAGGCCCATACAGACGCATAACGACCTGTAAGTACCCATAAGTACAAATAAGAACGCATAAGGACGCATGGGGACCTTCAAAGATCATAAGGATCGATTAGAATCCTTGTGGACAATAAGGACCAATAAGGACCCATGAGGACCCATTAGAATGCATAAGGGCGCAAAAGGACTTATAAGGACAAAAGGAACCCTAACTATAACCATTAACCATTTTAGGGTTAGAGATAAGGTTAGGGTTAAGGTTAGACTTATAGGGAGAAAAAGAACTCAAAAGAAACCTTAGAAAGCCAAAAGGACCCATAAGGACGCATAAGGACCTAGAAGAACCCATAAAACCCATAAGAAGGCATAAGGACTTATAAAGACCCAAAACTACCGATAAAGATGTATAATGACTTATAAGGACACATAAGGTCCCATTTGAATACCTAAGGATGCAAAAAGATTTATACTGACCCATAAGGACTCATTACAATCCATAAGGACGAATAACTACCCAAATAGACCCACGAGGACCCATTAGAATCCGTAAAGACGATTAAGGATCTATAAAGACTAATAATGACCCATTAAATTCTAATAAAGACGCAAAAAAATTTATAAGGACCATTAAGGACCCATTAGACTCTATAAGGACGCATAAGGACTTACAAGGAACCACAAGGACCCATAAGGACGCATAAAGACCTATAAGGATACATAAGGACCCATTAGATTCCATAGGGACGCATAAGGACCTATAAGAACCCATAAGGACCCATAAAAACGCATAGAGACCTATGTAGACCCATATGGACCCATTAGGACCCATAAGGAACCATAAGGACGCAAAAGGATGCACAAGGACTTATAAGGACCTATAACGACCAATAAGGACTTTTAAGGTCTCATAAGAATGCATAAGGACCTATAAGGACCCATCACGACCCATAAGGACGCATAAGGACCAATAAGGACCCATGAGGACCCATTAAGACCCATTAAAATCGATAAAGACCAATAAGCCCTATAAGGTACCATTACAACCTATAAGGACACATAAGGACGCCTACAGACCTATAAAAACCCATAAGGACCGATACGGACGCATAATGATTTATAAGGACCCATAAAGTCCCATTTGAATCCATAAGCACGCATAAAGCTTTACAAGGACCCATCAGAATCTATAAGGACGCAAAAGGAATTATGAGGACTCATAAAAAACCTTAAGGAAACATTAGAACTTATCATGCCACATAAGGACCATTAGATCCCATAACGACGATTAAAGACCTATTAGGACCGATTAAGATCCAATAGGACCCATTAGAATCCATAGAGACAATTAAGGATTTATAAGGACCCATTAAGACCCATAAGATAGCCTAAAGACGCATAAGGACTTGTAAGAACACATAAGGACCCATAAAAACGCACTAGGAACTACAAGTACCGATATAGGACTCATAAGGACGGATAAAGACCAATAAGGACCCCTAAAAACAAATGTGAAAGCATATGGACCTATAAGGACACATAAGGACCCATAAGGACGCATAAGGACACCTTACATTCCATAAGGACGCATAAAGCCCTATAAGGTCCCATTGAGACTCATAAGGACAATTAAGGACCAATAAGGACCCATAACGATCCATAAGGACCAATAAGAACACATAAGCACACGGAAGGACGCATAAGGACCTATAAGAACCCAATAAAACACATAAGGACCATAAGGACCAACAAGGACCAATAAGGACCCATAAGATGAATAAAGACTTATAAGTAGCCATAAGGACCCATAAAGACTATCAGTACCCACAAAGACCCATAAGGACCCATCAGAATCCATGAGGACGCTTTAGGGATTCTAATCACAAAAAAGGACCCATTAGAATCCATAAAAACGAATAAGGACCGATAGAATCTCAAAAGGACCCATTAAAATCCAAATAGAAACATAAGGACCCATGTGGACCAATTAGGACCCATGAGGACGCATAAGGACCAATAAAGACCCATTAGGACTTGTTAGAATCGATAGGGACGAATAAGGACCAATAAGAACACATTGGGACCCATTGGAATCCATAAGGATGCATAAGGACTTAAAAAAAACATATGGACACATAAGGATGCATAAGGACCTTTTAAGACCCATTCCGACCCATAACTACCAATAAGGACACATGAGGAATCATAAGGACCCATAAAGAAGAATAAGTACCAATAAAGACCCATAGAGACCCATAAGGACGCATAAGGACCAATAAAGACCCATAAGGACTCGTTAGGATGAATAAAGAATCATGAGGCTTATTAGAATCCGTAGGGACGATTAAGGACCCTTAAGGACCAATAAGGACCAAAAAGAATCCATAAAGACACATAGACACCTATAAAGACTTATAAGGACCCTTTAGAGTCCGTCAAGAAGATTTAGGACCTATAAGGACAATAAGCACCGATTAGAAGCCACGAGGACACATATCGACCTATTAGGACCCACAAAAAACCATAAGGCCTCATAAGGACGCATAAAGACCACAAACGACCAAAAAGGACCCATAAGGACGCATAAGGTTTTATAAAAACACATAAGGACCCACAACTACTCATAAGGATTTTTAAGGATTCATTAGGACCCATTAGCATCTATAACTACGCATAAGAACCTATACGGACCGGTAAAAACCCATTAAAATCCATTAGGACAAATACTGACATATAAAAACCCATATAAAAACATTAGAATCCATACAAACGTAAAAAGAAACTATAAGGACCAATGAAGACCCAAAAGGACGAAAAAGGACCTATAAGGACCCATAACGACCCATTAGACTCCATAAAAACTAATAAACACATATAAGGACGCATAAGGACTGATTAGAATCCATAAGGACGCATAAGGACACATAAGGACCCATAGGAAACGAACATCATGCTAAAGAAGCTATTGTGTCCCATAAGGACCAATTAAAATCCATAAGGATGCATAAAAAAACATACAAGGCAATAAGCACGCAGTAAGAATTATATAAAGACCAATAAGGACCCATTGGAATCGATTGAGACGCATAAGGACCTATAGGGTCCCACTAGGAACTTATAAAAACCCATAAAGACCCATTACAATCCATAGGGACGCATAAGGACCTATAAAGACCCATTAGGATGCATAAGGACGCATAGGGACTACAAGGACTCACAAAGACAGATAAGGACCAATAAGGACCCAAAACGACCCATAAGAATGCATAAAGAGACATAACGACACATAAGGATGCATAAAAACCAAAAAAGACCCATGAACGTTATGCATCCTTATGGTTCCTTATAAGTCTTTATGCGTCCTTATGCGTCTTTATGGGTCCTAATTGGTCCTTATAAAACTTTATGCTTCCTTATGGATTCTAATGGACCTTTATGGGTCCTTATTGGTCCTTCTTGGTCCTTAAGCGTCTTTATTTGTCCTTATGTGTCCTTATGGGTCCTTATGCGTCCTTATGGGTCTTTATGGGTGCTTATAAGTCCTTATGCGTTCTTGTGTGTCCTTATGGGTTGTTATAGGTATTTATGCGTCTTTATGGGTTCTTTTGGGTGCTCATAAGTTTTTATGCGTCCTTATGTGTCTTTATTCGTTCTTATAGGTCCTTATGCGTCCTTATGGGTCCTTGCAGGTCCTTATAAGTTTTTATTCGTCCTTATGGATTCTAACAAATCTTTATGTGTGTTTATAGGTCCTTATGCGACCTTATTAGTCCTTATGCGTCCTTTTAGGTGCTGATGCGTCTTTATAAAGTCTAAAGCGTTTTTATAGGTCTTTATTTGTCCCTATGGATTCTAATGGGTTGTATTGTGTTCTTATCGGTCTTTATGCATCTATATGGCGTCTAATGGGTCTGTATGGGTCTAATGGGTCTTTATGCATTCAATGGGTTCTTATGGGTCCTTATTGGTCCTTATTCGTCCATGTGGATTCTATTGGGTCTTTATATTTCCTTATTTGTGCTTATCGATTCTAATGGGTTCTAATGGGACTTTATTGGTCCTTATTAGTTTTTATCGGTCCTTATGGGTCCTTTAAGGGCCTTACTGATCCTCATGCGTCTTTATGTGTCCTTAAGGGTTTTTAGAGCTTTTTATACGTCCTTATGGGTTTTTATGTGTTCTTCTTAGTCCTTATGCGTCCTTATGGGTTCTTGTAATTCCCCATGCGTCCTTATGAGTCCTTATGGGTCTTAAAGTTTTTTTTATGTGTTCATGCGTATTTATGGTTTCTGATGGGTCCTAATGGGTCGTTCTTGCCAATTATGCGTTCTTATGGGTCTTTGTAGGACGTTATGCATTTTTATGGGTTTTGATGGGTCCTTATTGGTCCTTTTTTTTTGTGAGTCTTTATGAGTCCTTAAGTGTCCTTATGCTTTCTTTTGGGTCCTAATGGGTCTTTATAGGTATTTGTTCGTCTTTATGGATTGTATTTGGTCCTTATGTGTTTTTGTATGTCCTTATGCGTTCTTATGGGTCCTCATGGTTCCTTATAGGTCTTTATGCGTCCTTATACAATCTAATGGGTCCTTATGGGTCCTTACAGGTCCTTATGCGTCCGTATCGGTCTCAAAGAGTCCTTATACTTCCTTTTGTGTTCTTATAAGTTCTAATTGGTCCGCATGGGTCGTTATCGGTCCTTTCTCGTCTTTTTGGATTCAGATGGGTAATTATTGGTCTTTATAGGTGTTTAGGGGTCCTTATTGGTCCCAATGGGTCTTTATAGTTTCTTATGCGTCCATACGGATTTAAATGGGTCCTTATGTGTCCTTATGGGTCCTTATGTGTCCTTATGAGTGCTTATGCGTCCTTATAGATTCTAATGGGTCCTCTTTGGTTCTTATAGTTCTGTTTGCGTCGTTATGGAGTCTAATCGGTCTTTATGGGTCTGTATAGGTCCTTAATCGTTTTTACGGAATCTAATGTGTCTTTACGGGTCGTTATAAGTCCTCATGCGTCCTTATGGACTCTAAAGGGACCTTATGAGTCCTTATAAATCTTTGTACGTTTTTATCGGTCCTTATGTGTCCTTATGGGTCTATATTAGCCTGTTTACATGTGCACTTTTGGGAACCAGTTCTTAGTTGTAGTGCCTGAGTTTTGCTGAGTCACACACAAAAACAGTTTTGAGTGTGATTCAGCAAACCTTTTTTGTGTGTGACTCAGCAAAATTCAGGCACTAGAACTAAGAACTGCTTCCCAAAAGTGAACATGTAAACAGGCTAATAAAAACCTTTAAGGACCAATAAAGACCCATACGGACGCTTAAGGACCTATAAGGACACATAAGGACCCATTGGAATCCATCAGTACACATAAGGACTCATAAAGACCCATGAGGACCAATGATGACGCATAAGGACTTATAAGTACCCATGAAAACCTATTTGAATCCGCAAGGACGCATAAGGACCAATAAGGGCCCATGAGCACTCAAAGAGACGCGTAAGAACCTAATAGAACCCATAAGGACCAATATGGACGCAAAAAAATTATAAACACCCATAAGGTCCAATTAGATTCCATAAAGACTCATAAGGACTTATAAGGACACATAAGGACCCATTAAATTTTATAACGACAAATAAGGACCGATAAAGACCCAAAAGTACCAATTAGAATCCATATAAATGCAAATAGGACGCATGATGACGCATGAGAACCTATAAGGACCCATAAAGACTTTTCAGAATCCATACGGACGAATAAGGACCTATAATGATTCATAAGGACCCATTAGAATCCGTAATGACCAATAAGGATCTAAAAGGAACCAATAGGACCCTTTAGAAATAATAAGGAAACCAAACGAACTTTAAAGACCTACAAGGACCCATTAGATCCTATAAGAACCCATAAAGTCCCATAAAGACACATAAGAATTCATGAGAACGCATAAGGATCTATAAGGACCCATAAGCACCCTTTAGAATCCATAATGGCGCATAAGGATCTATAAAAACCCATAAGGACTCATGAGGACGTATAAGGACATTTAAGGACCCATAAGGAATCATCGGAATCCATAAAAACGAATAAGGACCTATAAAGTCCACAAGGACCCATTAGAATCCATAAGCACGTAAAAAGACCCATAAGAACCCATCAGGACAAATTAGGACCAATACGGGCCCATAAGGACATTTAGATCCCAAAAAAACGCAGAAAGACGTATTAGGACCCATCAAGCAGGGATATATAGAACATCGGGATTGCTCGCTTCAGCGATTTCAGTTTTTTTGGTGGACAACAGAAGGGCTATTTTAGTCAGCTAAAGGGTCTTCGTAGAGGTACTTGGTGTGCAGTGAAGCAGGTTAGCGTAAGTTAAGACGGCAAGGCAAATTTGCCGTTTTTTTCGTGAGTTTAATTTTTCAAGGAAAACATAAAGTTTAGAAGAGTTGCTCAGTAATAAAAGCAATCCGCTAAGGCATTGGACTATATATACTTGGTCTGTTGAACGATATGCATAAACATAAAAAGTGTTGGCATAAGCCTATCTATATGAAATTATTGGTTACCTGGGCTATGCTGCATATCATAAGCTTAGACTATTAGTATTACAAGCATTAGTGAGCGCAAGAATAACCTAGTCTAATCAGTTTTCTTGAGAGGTGAGCTGTAAGCTGTTAGTAGCAGGTCAGGGATAGGTACCGGTATATAGAAACAGAAATGTCTTAGTCTACATTCTGAAACACCTGCTAGCACTGTATAGTCACTGTAAGGCACAATACGGTAACACTTGCACACTAAAGTTTCTTTACATCCTTTGGCTACGAATCTAATGTTCGATTCAAAATTTTGTAAGAAAAGTAGCCTAAAAATACTAGAGTCTTAACTAGGAAAGAAACAGCGCAAAAACTACAATTTAGGCAAATTGAAAAACACTTCACCTAATGATAATTATTTGCCAAAGAGGTCACAACTGAATACCAAACAACAGTTACCTTTTGGCAAACAAACATGCTGTTGGCCTACTGTTTTGAATTTACAAATATCAGTTAACCATGGGAAGGCTACTTAAGTTTAAAGCACTTAAAAATACAAAAGCTTCCGGCAGCGTAAAATAAAAATAAAAAAAATGTTGACTATATCTGTTTCTTTAGGATTAATTCACATTACAGTATAGCCCACATACCGCAGTACACATGCCACAGTAGATGGGGACTATTGCTGATTGTGCAGATGTTTGTGAATTTAACTTTCTAATGGTGTGTGCCATTTTCTCAGGAGGTGCAAGAGTGCATTGGTTGATTCTTTTCAACTTATTGTTAGCAACGCAGTTGAATATTGTTTGCAGCATCAACACAAAGTTATTAACTTATTGTGCTCTTGCGCACAGGTTTGTTCAGCCAAAACTAGCCTATATACGTGTCAGATTCCGCAAATTTTGTCGCAGCAAAAATAAAGCTGCCCTCTGATTTTTTAAAATAAACACAATTTTCCAAGTAACCTTTCTGTTGTCCGCCCTAAAATTCAGCAAGCAATCCCGGTCTTGATGTTTCTATATATCCCTGCCCATCAAGACCCATAAGGCTAAATAAAGACCTAAAAGAATATATAATAACCCACAAGGACGCCTAAAGATCAACAAGAACTCATAAGGACCCATACGAACGCATAAAGACCTATAAAGCCCCAAAAGGACGCGTACGGACCTATAAAAACCCATAAGGACCGATAAGGACGCAAAAGCACTTATAAGAACCCATAAGGTCCCATTAGAATCCATAAGCACGCATAAGGACTTATAACGACCCATTAAAATCCACAAGGGCGAATAAGAATCTATAAAGACCGATTAGAACGCATATAAATCTATGACGACCCATAGGGACCTATTAGAATCCATAAGGACGCATAAAGACACATAAGGACCCATACGAAACCATAAGGACGCATAAGGAGTTTTTGTGTCCCATAAAGTCCAATTAGAATCCATAAGGACGCATAAGGACCTATAAGAAGCGATAGGGACGCAATAGGAGCTATATAAGTTCCCATAAAGACACATTGGAATCGATAGAGACGCATAAGGATCTATAGGGACCGATAAGAAGCCATAAGGACCTATGAGGACCCATAAAGACCCATTACGATCCATAGGGACGCATAAAGACCTATAAGGACCCATTAGGACCCATAAGGACGCGTAGGGAACAACAAGGACCCACAAAGACGGATAAGAACCGATAAGGACCCATAACGACCCAGAAAGACGCATAAGGACACATTAGGTTATAATTCCTGATGCATCCTTATAGATTCTAATGCGTCCTGATAGGTCGTTATTTGTCCCTATGGATTGTAATGGGTCCTATTGCGTCCTTATTGGTCGTTATGCGTCCTTATGGGTTCTATTGGGTGCTTATGGGTCCTTATGCGTCTATATGGCATCTAATGGGTCGTTATGGTTCCTTATCGGTCCTTATTTAACCTTATGGTTTCTAATGGGTCCTTGTGGTTCCTTATGTGTCTTTATGGAATCTAATTGGTTCTTATGAGACTTTATGAGTCCTTATGAGTCCTTATTGGTCTATATGGGTCCTTATAAGTCTTTATGTGTCCTTATGTGTATTTATAGGGCCTTACTGGTCCTTGTGCGTCCTTATGCAACCTTATGGTTCCTAATGTGTCCTTATTGGTCCTTATGCATCCTTATAGGTCCTCATGCGTCCTTATTCCTCCTTATGGGTCCTAATGGGTTCTTATATATCTTTATGCGTCCTTATGGATTCTAATGTGTCCTTCTGGGTCCTTGTTGGTCCTTGTGCGTCCTTAAGTGTCCTCATGAGTCTTTAGAAATCATTATGCATTCTTATATGTTTGGATGGGTCGTTATTGGTCCTTATCTTTTTTTATGAGTCCTTATGGGTCTTTCAGTGTCCTTATGCTTCCTTATGAATCCTAATGGGTCCTTATAAGCCTTTATCCGTTCCTTTGGGTACTTATGTGTTCTGATAAGTCCTTATGCGTCCTTATACATTCTGATGGGTCCTTATAGGTCCTAATGTGTCCTTATGTATTCTTAAGGGTCCTTATGTTTTCTTATAGGTCCTTATTCGTCCTTATGGCTTCTAATGGGTCCTCATTGGTCGTTATCTGTTCTTATTCGTCTTTTTGGATTTTAATGGGTCTTTATTGGTCTATATAGGTGTTTATGAATTTTTATGGGTCCTAATGGGTCCTTATAGTTCTTTATGCGTCCTTATGGATTGTACTGTGTCCTTATGTGTCCTTGAATGTCCTTATAAGTGTTTACGCGTCTTTATAGATTCGAATGGTTCTTTACTGGTTCTTATAGCTTTTTTTGCGTTTTTATCGATTTTAATCCGTCCTTATGGGTGTTCATAAATCCTTATTCGTTTTTACAGATCCTAGTAAGTCCTAAGGGCCTTTATAGGTAGTTATTCGTCCTTGTGGATTCTAATGGGTTCTTATGGGTCGTTATCGGTCCTTATTCGTTGTTATGGAATTAAATATATCTTTATCGGTCCTTGTGGGTTTTTATGTTTCCTTATAGGACTTTATGCATTCTTATGGTCTCTAATGGGTCCTTATAAGTCCTAATGCGTTCTTATTGGTCTTTATGGGTCCTTATAGGTCCTGATGCGTCCCTATGGATTGTATAGGTCCTTATTAGTCCAAATTGGTCCTTATGCGTCCTTATCGGTTTTTATGTGTCTTTGTAAGTTTTTACGCATCCTTTCGTGTCCTTATGTGTCTTTATAAGTCTTTATGCGTCCTTATGGCTCTTTATGGGTCCTTACATGCACTCATGCGTCCATATGGATTTTCATAGGTCCCTATGTGTATTTATAGTTCCTTATGTTTCCTTATTGGTCCTTATGGGTCCCTATAAATCCGTTTGTGTATTTATGGATTCTAATGGGTCCTTATGGGTCCTTATAGATTTTTATGCGTCCTTATTGCTCCTTATGGGTGCCTATGCGTCCCTATCATCTTTATGGGTTCTAATGAGTCCTTATATGTTTTTAAGCGTCCTTATGGGTCCTTATGGGTTTGTATAAATGCTTATGCGTGTTTATGTGTCGTTATGCGTCCTTAAGACTCCTTATAAGTCCAAATGCCTTCTTAATGGGCCTTATGGGTTTTATAGGTCTTGATTCGTCCTTATGGATTCTAAAGGGTCCTAATCGGTCCTCGTTGGTCCTTTAGCACCCTTATCGGTCCTTATTGATCCTTATAGGTGCGTATGGATTGGAATGGGTCCTTATGGGTAATTATTAGCCTGTTTACATGTGCACTTTTGGGAAGCAGTTCTTAGTTCTAGTGCCTGATCTTTGCTGAGTCACACACAACTCCTATTTCAGAAACATAATTCAGAACCTTTTTTGTGTGTGACTCAGCAAAATTCAGGCACTAGAACTAAGAACTGGTTCCCAAAAGTGCACATGTAAACAGGCTAGATATGTCCTTATTTATCCATATGGATTCTAATGGGTCCTACTAAGTCCTTATAGGTCCTTATACGTTTATATGGATCCTAATGGGTCCTTATGTGTCGTTATGCGTCCGTATGGAGTTTAACGTGTCTTTATATGTCCTTATTGGTCCTTTATCGTCTTTATCGATTCTAAAGGGTTTTTATCGGTTCTTATAATTCCTTATGCGTTTTTATGGATTGCAATTTTTTTTATGGGTCTTTATCGGTCCTTCTAAGCCTCGATGGGTCCTAATGGTCCTTATAGATCTTTATGCGTCCATATGGGTCTTTGTTTGTTTTTATGCGTCCTTATGTGTCCTTACAGGCCTTATAAGTCCTTATGCGTCTTTATTGGTCCTTATGTGTTGTTATTGGTCTTTATGCGTCCTTATAGGTTCTAATGGTACCTTGTAGGCCTTATTGGTCCTTATCGATTCTAATGGGTCTTAATGGGTCCTTATATAAATCCTTCTGCTTTTTATCCGTCCTTATAGGTCCTTATGCGTCCTAATGGAATCTGATTGGTCTTTGTGGGACACTATAGGTCCTTATGTGTCCTTATTGGTCTTTATAGTTCCTTTTACGTTTGTATGATACCTAATGTCTCTATATGGGTTCTTATAAGTCCTTTTTCGTCCTTATGGATTCTAATCGGTCCTTATGGGTCCTTAAAGGATCTTATGCGTCTTTATCGATTCTAATGGATCCTAATGAGTTTTCACGAGTCCTTATGAATCCCTTTGGGTCCCTATGGTTCTTTATAAATCTTCATTCGTCCTTATGGGTCTTTATGTGTTCTTATTGGTCCTTATGTTTCCTTATGCGTCCTTTCCGGTCCTAATGAATCCTTAAAAGTCTTTATGCGTCCGAAAAGTTGTAATGGGTCGTTATGGTTCCTTATTGGTCCTTATCCGTCCTTATGAGTTTTCATGGGTTTTTATGCATTTTTATGCGTCCTTATGGGTCCTAATGGGTTTTTCTAGGTCTTTATTCGTCTTTATGGATTGTAATGGGTCCTTATAGGTCCTTGTAGGTGTTTCCGGGTCCTAAAAGGTTTTTATGGGTATTTTAAATCTTTATGCAGCCTAATGGATTCTAATTTGTTCTAATGGGTCCTTATAATTCCTTTTGAATCCTTATGGGTCCTTAAAAGTCTTATGCGTTTTTATGGATTCTAATAAGTCCTTATTGGTTCTTATAGTTCCTTATTCGTCCTTACAGATTTTAATGGGTCCTTATGGTCCTTACAGGTCCTTATATGGCCTTATGGACTCTAGTGGGTCCTTATCAGAGGTGGAGTCGAGGACACAAGGCTCGAGGCCAAGGCCAAGGCCAAGGACACAAAAAAAATCCGAGGCCAAGGCCAAGGCCAAGGACAGCCTTTCCGAGGACAGACACTCTCGAGGCCAAGGACAGGAATGCTCGAGGCCAAGGCCAAGGACCAAGGACACAAAGCGCAAGTGCTCTCCAAAAAAAAAAAAAAAAAGGTCTTCACAAAAATTTTTCAGGCGATCTCCAAAAAAAAAAAAAAAAAAAAAAAAAAAAAGGTCTTCACAAAAATTTTTCAAGCGATCTCCACGAAAAAACGCTTTCCAAATAATTTTTCAACCGCTCCACAACATTTTAACTTTCCAAAAAATAGTGCTGTCCTCGAGCCGAGGACAGGCCAATTTTCGAGGACTTGAGGCCTCGAGGCCAAGGCCAAGGCCAAGGACTTCAAAATCTGTCCTCGAGGACGTCCTCGAGGCCAAGGACGTCCTCGAGGACTCCACCTCTGGTCCTTATGGGTACTTATAGGTCCTGATGCGTCTTTATTGGACTTTATGGGTCCTTATTGATCCTAATGTGTCCCAATGCGATCTAATGGGTGCTAAGTGTCCTTACAGGTCCTTATTCGTCGTGATGGATTGTAATAAGTGTTTAGGGGTTTTTGTAGGTCTTTACGCGTCTTTATGTATTCTAATGGGACATTATATCTCTTTATAAGTCATTATGCGTTCTTATCGGTCTATTTTGGTCTTTATAGGTCTTGTCGCATTGGTATGTGTTTTTGTAGGTTACTATTGGTCCTAATTGGTCTTTAAGCATCCTTATGTATTCTTATGGGTTCTTATAGGTCCTTATGCGTCTTTATGAGGACCCATTAGAATCCATATAGACCGGTAAGGATCCATAAGTACACATTGGGACGCATAACGACGCAAAACGACCGATAAGGACCAAATAGAACCCATTACAGTCCATAAAGACGAATAAAGACCTATAAGATCCCATAAGCACCCATCAAAATCCATAAGAACGCAACCAGAACTACAAGGGCCAATAAAAACCAGTAAAAACGCACAAGAACGTATAAGGACCCATACAGGCCCATTAAAATCCATAACAACGTTTAAAAACCTACAAGGACTCATTAGGACCCATAAAAACGCCTAAGGACCCATAAAAATACATTGGGGTGCATAAAAACCAATACGGACCCATAAGGACCCATAATAACGCATAAGGTCCCATTAGGACACACAAGGACGCAAAAAGACCTATAAGGACACAAATAGACGCAAAAGGACTTTAAAGGAAAACTAGAATCCGTAAGGACGAATAAGGACCCATAAGAACTCATAAGGACTCATTAGAATAAATAAGGACGCATAAGGACCAATAAAAACCCATTAGGACTCACTAGAAACCATCGGGACAAATAAGAACCTAGAAGAACCCATAAGGACCCATTAAAATCCATAAATACACTTAAAGCCCTATAGGGAGTCATAAGGACCAATAAGGACGCATAAGGAACTATAAGTACCCATAAGAACCCATTAGAATCCATAAGGACGCATAAGGACTTTTAAGAACTCAAAAAGACTCATCCAGGCGCAAAATGACATATAAAGACAGATAAGGACACATAAAGACGCTTAAGGACCTATCAGGTCCCATAAGGACCGATAAGGACGCATGAAAAACAATAAGGACCCATAAGCATTCATTAAAATCCATAAGGACGCATAAGAACCTATACTAACCCACACGGACCCATAATGACGCATAAGGACTCATTAAAATCCATAAGCACTTAAAAGGACATGTAAGGACCCATCGGGACACATAAGGACCAATAAGGACACGTAGGGACCCATTAGAATCCATAAGGAAGCATAAAGACATAAAAAGGCTCATTAGGACCCATAAGAACGCATAAGCACGGATAAAGACCTATAAGGACCTATAAGAACGCATAAAGACCAATTAGGACCCACAAGGACCCATAGAGACGCATACGGACCTATAAAGACGCATAAGAACACATAAGGAAACATAAGGACCAATAAGGACTCATAAGAACCCATAAGGACGCATAAGGACCTATAAAGATCCGTTACAACTAATAAGAACTCATAAGGACCTAAGTACTTATAAAAATCCTATAAAATTTCAAAGGATGCATAAGGACTTATAAGGAACCATAAGGACACATAAGGACGCATAAGGACTTGTAAAAACCCATAAGGACACATAAGGACGCAAATAAACCTATAAGTACCTAAAAAGACCAATAACGACGTCTTAAAATCTATAAAGATCCATAGAGACCGATAAGAACGCTTAATGAGTCATTAGAACACAAAAGGTCCCATTAGACTCCATAAAGAGACATAAAAACATATAAGGACCCATGAGGACCTATTAAAATCCATATAGACGAATAAGAACTTACAAGGACCCGTAAGGACCCACTGGAATCCATAAGGACGAATAAGGACCTATAAGGTAGGGTGGAGTGAAAAAACTTATTTTTCAAATAGCACCACATCACCCGTCTAGACATCTGGCAACTTACCCAAAACTAACTTTTGGCAAGTTTGGTGGAGTTGGCACTTGAACCCAGTTACCTACCAGAGGTCAAAGGTCACAAAAAGGTCAAACTATTAAAAATTGGCATATCTGCAAAACTAAGCATGGTAGAGAGTTGATATATAACTTAAATTTTGCAGAATCATCATGTTTGTATCTGGTCCAAGAGAACGTTTTTGTGTAAACTCTCTCATTTTGGAGTAATTTGAAAAAAAACTAAATTTTTACATATTTAACAGGTAAAAATTGGGAATTTTTTCAAAAATTTGTGTTTAAGAGCTCTGTTATGATGATTAGAAGAAAATGTTTGGCTGCAGATATAAACATAAAATCTTCTAAAGTTGGAGATGAAGACATCAAATATATTGGCAAAAAGGAATTTCCTAGTGGTCAACTTCCTACCAAAAATGATGTAATTTAGCGACTGCTTTGGGAAAAAAATTGGCATACAAAGGAAGTGACAATGACAATTTCACAAGAAATTATCGACATTTGGCTGTTCTGTACTGTATATCCAACATCAAAACCATCTGTTCATAAGAAAGTGTTGGAATTGATAATTTTAACAAGTTGGATAAATACCCTAAAGTTAAGCGAGGTCCATCATACGAAGAAAAAGTAAAAGATTTCCCAAGGAATTCTGAAACACTTATTGACGTATTTTGTTATGATGAGAAAAAACGAAGTAAAATTGAGAAATCCTTTCAATTGAAAATGACCAAATCAGAATATAAATTTTTTCAAGGTCAAGAAAGTCTTAGACAAGCGAAATGTGTGAAAGTGCAAGAAAAATCGACTCCCAGTGAACTAAGATTTCAACGAAGATGATGTAGTGAAGCTCTATTAGATCAGCCATCAACCTCAACATTTCTGAAAATATTTCACTATCTAATGGCAGTGATTCTGAACTTCCAGTGAGTGAGTCATCCTGCGAATTCTATGAAACATCCAACAAGAAACAAAAATCGAATATAACTCATAATCGTTTTTATTTGGCTCAGTGTTGTGACAGATACAACATATCTGATAGAGCTGGTGCTGCCCTTGCAACTAGTGTGTTAATAGACCATGGCATAATTGAACCAAATGATACAAAAGTTGTGATTGATAGAAGTAAATTAGGAAGAGAGCAAATGCGTCACAGAGAAGAGATGAGAAAAGAAGAAAAAGAACTGTTTGGTAAAGTAGATGGAATATATGTCGATGGGAAAAAAAGATGCTACATCAGTGTTGAAAGAAGTGGATGGAAAATACTCAAGAAAGGTCGAAATTGAAAAACACATTGTCATGGTGGGCAACCAGGAGAATTTCATCTAATACATACTTCCCCTGATTCTGGAACTGGTTTAAGCATTGCAACAAGCATTTATAATGAAATCAAAGACACTGACTTGGCCGATTAGCTTAATGTTATTGGAAGTGATGGAACTGCTGCTATGACAGGAGCTCATAATGGAACTATTAGAAACCTCGAAGAATTGTTAAACAAACAGCAGTTCCATCACTTCCAATAACATTAAGCTAATCGGCCAAGTCGGTGTCTTTGATTTCATTATAAATGCTTGTTGCAATGCTTAAACCAGTTCCAGAATCAGGGGAAGTATGTATTAGATGAAATTCTCCTGGTTGCCCACCATGACAATGTGTTTTTCAATTTCGACCTTTCTTGAGTATTTTCCATCCGCTTCTTTCAACACTGATGTAGCATCTTTTTTTCCCATCGACATATATTCCATCTACTTTACCAAACAGTTCTTTTTCTTCTTTTCTCATCTCTTCTCTGTGACATCACTAAATTACATCGTTTTTGGTAGGAAGTTGACCACTAGGAAATTCCTTTTTGCCAATATATTTGATGTCTTCATCTCCAACTTTAGAAGATTTTATGTTTATATCTGCAGCCAAACATTTTCTTCTAATTATCATAACAGAGCTCTTAAACACAAATTTTTGAAAAAATTCCCAATTTTTACCTGTTAAATATGTAAAAATTTAGTTTTTTTCAAATTACTCCAAAATGAGAGAGTTTACACAAAAACGTTCTCTTGGACCAGATATAAACATGATGATTCTCCAAATTTAAATTATATATCAACTCTCTACCATGCTTAGTTTTGCAGATATGCCAATTTTTAATAGTTTGACCTTTTTGTGACCTTTGACCTCTGGTAGGTGACTGGGTTCAAGTGCCAACTCCACCAAATTTGCCAAAAGTTAGTTTTGAATAATTTGCCAGATGTCTAGATGGGTGATGTGGTGCTATTTGAAAAATAAGTTTTTTCACTCCATCCTACTATAAGCACCCACACAGACACATTAGAATCCGTGAGGACGAATAAGGACATATAAGGACCCATGAGGACCCATTAGCATCTATAAGAACGCAAAATGAACTATAAGAACCCATAAGGACCCATTAGAACTTATAAGAACGCAAAGGGACTTATAAGGACCCATAGGGACCAATAAGGATGTCTGAGGACCTATAGGGACACAAATAGACCCACTAGAATACATAAAAACGCATAACGACCTATAAGGACCCATTAAGACCGATAAGGACCCATAAGGATGCATAAGAACTAATAAAGACACCTAAGGAACCATAAGGACGCATAAAGACGCATAAAAACCTATAAGGGCCCATGAAAACCCATAAGTACACATAAGGACCCATAGGATTACGAAATATCTATAAGGATGTTTAAGAAGCCATAAAAATCCGTTAGAATCCATAAAGACACATAGATACTTTTAAGTACCACTTAGGACCCATAAGGACCCACAAGGACGCATAGGCACCAATAAGAACACACAAGAACGGATAAGGACCAATAAAGACCTTTAAGGACCCATGAGAACACATAAGGATTCTAAAGGACCCATTAGGACCAACAAGTACGCATAAAGACCTATAAAGCCCCATAAGGACCCATAAAGACGCGTAATGACAAAGAAAGACCAATAAAAACTCATAAAGAGGCATAAGGACCTATAAGGACCAATGAAGACCCAAAAGGACCCATTAGAATCCATAAGGATGATTGAAGACCTATAAGGACCCATAAGGACTCATTAAAGCCCATAGGGACGAAAAAAACTCTAAGGATCTTATAGATTTCACAAGGACGCATAAGGATATATAAGGATCGAGAAAGCAACTTAAAGGTGGATAAAGAACTATAAGGACACATTACGACCCATTATAATCCATAAGCACGCATAAGGACCTATAAGGACCCATAAGGAACCATTAGAGTCCTCAACGACACATAAGGACCTGTAATGACACATAAGAACTCACAAGCACACAATAAAATTTATAACAACGCATAAAAGTCTATAAGGACGCATAAGAACCTATAAAGACCTATAAGGAACCATAAGGGACGATAAGGACGCCAAAGGACCTATAAAAACCCATAAGAATGGTTAAGTACCTATAAGGACCCAAAAAGATGCATAGAGACAAATAAAAAACCATAATAACCATTAAAATGTATAAAGACGCATAAGGACCTCTAAAAACACATAAGTACTCATAAAGACACATTAGAAACTATAAGGACGCGTAAAGACGCATAAACACCCATATAGACCTATTAGGACTCATATAGACGCATAGGGACGCATAAGGACAATCAAAGACCCATGAGAAGCCATAAGGACCCATAAGGGCCAAAAAGAACCCATAAAGACCCATAAGGACGCAAAAGGACGAACAAGGGCCCATAAGGACCCAAAAAAACGCATACAGACCTATAAAGACCCATAAGGACCCAATGGGACTCCTAAAGACCAATAAAGACACATTAGAAACCATAAAGACGCATAAGGAAATACAAGGAACCATATGGACCCTTTAGAATTGATAAAAACGAATAAAGACCGATAAGGACCCATAAAGACCCAATAGAATCCATTAAGGCGCTCAAGGACTCATAAGGACCCATTAGGACCCTTATAGACGTTTGAGGACTTACAAGAACATAAAAAGATCCATTAGAAATCATAGGGATGAATAAAAACCTATAAGGACCCATACGGACCCATTAGAAACGATAGGAACGCTGCAGGACCTACAAGGACACATTAGGACCAATAAGGACGCATAAGAACCTAAAAGGACTCGTAAAGACCAATTAGAAACCATAAGGACGCATAAGGACCTATAAGAACCCAGAAGGACCCATAAGGACACATAAGGACGCAAACAGACCTATAAGGACCCATAACGACACATAAGAAAGCATATGGACTTAGAAGAACCCATAAGGACGCATAAAATCCCATTAAGCCCATTAGGACCCATACGGTTGCATTAGGACGCATAAGGACCCATAAAGACCCATTAGAATCCGTATAGACCAATTATGACCTATAAGGACCAGTAAAAACAAAGTAGAATCCATAACGATGCAAAAAGAAGTATAAGGACCCACAAGGACACATTACAATCTATAAGAAAGCATAAGGATTTATGAGGCCCCTTAAGGACCCATAGGGACGCAAAAGGACCTATAAAGACCCATAAGAACGCATAAAAATTCTATAAAGGCTCGTAAGGACACACAGAGATGCATAAGGACTTATAAAAAACCATAGGGCACAATAAGATCGCATAAGGACCTATAACAACCCATTAGGACCCATAAAGACGCATAACGACGCATAAAGACACACAAAAACCCATAAAGACCGATACGGCTGCATAATGGCTTACAAGGACCCATAAGGTCCCATTAGAATCCATAAGCACGCATAAGGACTTATAAGGACCCATTAGAATCCATAAGGGCGAATAAGAAACTATAAGGACCCATAAGTACCCATTAAAATCCATAAAGACGCCGCGAGTAGAACTATAAGGACCCATAAGGAACCATAACGACGTATAAAAATTTATAATGACACATATGGACACATTAAATCCCATAAGGACGAATAAGGACCTATAAAGACCGATGAGAACCCACAAGGACGAATAAGGACTTAAAAGGGCCCATTAGAACCCATAAGGAAGCATAAGGACGCAAAAGGATCCATAAGGACTCATAAGGACGAATAAAAACCAATAAGGACCCATAAAGACCAATTTGAAAAAACATATGAACCTATAAAGACAGATAAGAACCCAAAAGGACCCATAAGAACACATAAAAACCTATAAGGACCCTATAGGACCCTTAAGAACGGTCAAGGACTTATAAGGACCCAAAAAGATGCATAAGGACCAAAAAAGGACACTTAAGCACACATAAGGACGCATAAAGACCTAAAAGGACCCATTAAGACACATGAGGACTCATAAGGACCAATAACGACCCATAAGGACCCATAAAACGCATAAAAACCTATTAGAAACCATAATACCCATAGGGACTCATAAGGACCAATAAACACCCATAAGGACCAATTAGAATCCGAAAGGACGCATGATGGACAATAAGCACCCATAAAAGCCCATTAGAATCCATAAGGACGAATAAGGACTAATAAGGACTAATAAGGACCCATTAGAATCTATATAGAAACATAAGGACCCATGTGGACAATTTAGGACCCATGCGGATGCATAAGGACCTATAAAGACTCGATAGGACGCATTAGAATCGATACGGACGAATAAGGACCAATAAGGTCACACAAGGACACATTGGATTCCATAAGGACGCATCAGGACCTGTAAGGACACTTAAAAATCAATGAAGACGCATAAGGACTTATAAGGACCAATGAGGACCCATAAGGACCCATTACAAAACATAAGAACGCATGCAAACCTATAAGGACGCAATAAGACCCATAAGGACGCATAAGGACTTGAAAGGACCCTAAAGAACACATATAGACGCATAAGGACCTATAAAGACACATTCGGACCCATAAGGATGGATAAGGACTCATAAGGAATCATAAGGACCCATAAGAACGCATAAAGACCAATAAGGACTCATAAGGATCCATAAGGACGCATAAAAACCTATAAGGACCCTATAGGACCCATATGGACGGTTAAGGATTTATAAAGACCCATAAAGACGGACAAAGACCAATAAGGACACATAAGCACACATAAGGACGCATAAAGACCTATAAGAACCCATTAAGACACTTAAGGACTCATAAGAACCAATAAGGACCCATAAAGATCCGTAAGGACGAATAAGGACCTATAAGGCCCATTATAATCCGTAAGGACAAATAAGGATCCATAAGGACCAATAAGGACCAAATAAAATAAAATAAAAGGACACATAAGGACCTATAGGGACTCATAAAGACCCATTGGAATCCGTCAGTACGAATTAAGACTCGTAAGGACCAGTAAGAATGCATAACGACTTATACGTACCCATAAGGACCCATTAGAATCCATAAGGACAAAGAAGGACCAATAAGAACGCATAAGGACACCATAGAATCCACAAAAACGAATAGGCACCTATAGAGACACATAAGGACCGTATAGCATCCATTAAAATGCATAAGGACACATAAGGACCCATAAGGAACCAACACGATGCAAAAGGAGTTTTTGTGTCCCATAAGGACCAATTAGAATCCATAAGGACACATAAGGACCTATAAAAAGCGATGAGGACGAGGTAGGAATTATATAAGGACCCACAAAGACCCATTGGAATCGATTGAGACGCATAGGGATCTATAGGGACCCACAAGGACGCATAAGGAGGGATAATGGGTCCTTATTGGTCGCATAATGGGTCCATATTGGTCATTTATTGGTCCTTATTGGTAATTATGCGTCCTTATGTGTCCTTATGGGTCCTCATTGGTCCTTATCCATCCTTACAAATCCTTCTAGGTCCTTATGTGTCCTTATGCTTTCTTATGGGTCCTAATGGGTCCATGAAGGTCGCTATTCGTCCTTATATAATCTCATGAGTCCGTATTGGATCTTAGGCGTTTTTATGGGTCCTTATGTGTCCTAATGGGTCCTTATGCATCCTTTTGGGTCCTTATGCGTCCTTATAGGTACTTATGCGTCCTTATAGGTTTTTATGGATGCTGATAAGTCCTTTGCATCCCCATGGATTTTAATGGAACTTTATGAGTCTTTATAGGTCCTTGTGCGTTCTTATTGCTCCTTGTGGGTCCTTACAGTTCCTTACGCGTCCTGATGTGTCCTCATGAATCCTTATAAGGCCTTATGCGTCCTATTGAGTCCTTATGGGCCGTTACAGGTCGTTATGCGTTCTTATGGATTCTAATGGGTCCTTATTGGTACTAATACGTCCTTCTGCGTCCTGGTTGGTCTTCATGGGTCCCTATAGATCGCTACGTGTCCTTATGGATTTTAATGGGTTTTTATGGGACTTCTAGGGTCCTTATGAGTCTTATTGAGTCTTTGTGTGTTCTTATTAGTCTTTAATCGTCCTTATTTGTCCTTATTGGTCCTTGAAGGTCCTTATGCGTCCTTATGAGTCCTTATTGGTCCTTATAAGTTCTTATGCGTCGTTATGGATTCTAATGGATCTGTACAAGTCTTTATAGATCGTGATGTGCCGTTATTGGTCCTTATAGGTCCTGATGCGTCTTTATAGTATTTAGTGGTCCTTATAGGTCCTTATTCGTTCCTATAAATTTTAGTGGGTCCTATTGGGTCCTTATCGGTCCTTATGCGTCTGTTTGGGTCGTAATGGGTCTTTATGGGTCTTTATGCGTCTATATGGCATCTAAAGGGTCTTAATGGGTCCTTATCGGTCCTTCTTCATCCTTATGGATTCCAATTGGTCTTTATACTTCCGTATGTGTCCCTATGGATTCTAATGGGTTTTTATGGGATGGTTTTGGTCCTTATGCGATCTTATGGGTCCTTGTAGGTCCTCATGCGTCCATATACGTCTTCATGTCTTCACAACTTTTGTATCATTTGGTTCAATTATGCCATGGTCTATTAACACACTAGTTGCAAGGGCAGCACCAGCTCTATCAGATATGTTGTATCTGTCACAACACTGAGCCAAATAAAAACGATTATGAGTTATATTCGATTTTTGTTTCTTGTTGGATGTTTCATAGAATTCGCAGGATGACTCACTCACTGGAAGTTCAGAATCACTGCCATTAGATAGTGAAATATTTTCAGAAATGTTGAGGTTGATGGCTGATCTAATAGAGCTTCACTACATCATCTTCGTTGAAATCTTAGTTCACTGGGAGTCGATTTTTCTTGCACTTTCACACATTTCGCTTGTCTAAGACTTTCTTGACCTTGAAAAAATTTATATTCTGATTTGGTCATTTTCAATTGAAAGGATTTCTCAATTTTACTTCGTTTTTTCTCATCATAACAAAATACGTCAATAAGTGTTTCAGAATTCCTTGGGAAATCTTTTACTTTTTCTTCGTATGATGGACCTCGCTTAACTTTAGGGTATTTATCCAACTTGTTAAAATTATCAATTCCAACACTTTCTTATGAACAGATGGTTTTGATGTTGGATATACAGTACAGAACAGCCAAATGTCGATAATTTCTTGTGAAATTGTCATTGTCACTTCCTTTGTATGCCAATTTTTTTCCCAAAGCAGTCGCTAAATTACATCATTTTTGGTAGGAAGTTGACCACTAGGAAATTCCTTTTTGCCAATATATTTGATGTCTTCATCTCCAACTTTAGAAGATTTTATGTTTATATCTGCAGCCAAACATTTTCTTCTAATCATCATAACAGAGCTCTTAAACACAAATTTTTGAAAAAATTCCCAATTTTTACCTGTTAAATATGTAAAAATTTAGTTTTTTTTCAAATTACTCCAAAATGAGAGAGTTTACACAAAAACGTTCTCTTGGACCAGATACAAACATGATGATTCTGCAAAATTTAAGTTATATATCAACTCTCTACCATGCTTAGTTTTGCAGATATGCCAATTTTTAATAGTTTGACCTTTTTGTGACCTTTGACCTCTGGTAGGTAACTGGGTTCAAGTGCCAACTCCACCAAACTTGCCAAAAGTTAGTTTTGGGTAAGTTGCCAGATGTCTAGACGGGTGATGTGGTGCTATTTGAAAAATAAGTTTTTTCACTCCACCCTACCTTATAGGTCCTTATTCGTCCTTATGGATTCTAGTGGGTCCTTGCGGGTCCTTGTAAGTTCTTATTCGTCTTTATGGATTCTAATAGATCCTCATGAGTCCTTATATGTTTTTATGTCTCTTTATGAATTCTAATGGGACCTTTTGTGTTCTAATAACTCACTATGCATTCTTATCGGTCCTTATGGATCTTTACAGGTCTTTACGCGTCCTTATTGGTCTTTACCGGTCTATATAGGTTCTTACGCGTCCTTATGTGTCCTTATGGGTTTTTACAAGTCCTTATGCGTCCTTGTGTGTCCTTATGGTTCCTTATAAGTCCTTATGCATCCTTTGAAATTTTATTGGATTTTTATAAGTACTTAGGTCCTTATGAGTCCTTATGAGTTGTTACGGATCTTTATAGGTCCTTATGCGTCCTTATGGGTTCTTATGAGTCCTTATTGGTCCTTATGTTTCCTTATGTGTTCTTATGCGTCTTTATAGGTCCGTATGCGTCTCTATGGGTCCTTATGGGTCCTAATGGGCCTTTTTATGTCTTTGAGCTTCTTTATGGATTTTAATGGGTCCCTACGTGACCTTATTGGTCCTTATGCGTCCTGATGGGTCCTTTTGTGTCCTTTTAAGTGCTTATGGATTTTAATGAGTCCTTATGCGTCCTTATGGGTCCGTGTGAGTTAGTATAGGTTCTTATGCGTCCTTATGGATTCTAATGAATGCTTATGGGTCCTTATTGTTTTTCATGCGTCCTTATCGGTCCTTATGGGACCTTACAGATCCTTACGCGTCCTTATGTGTCTTTATTTGTCTTTATATGTCATTTTCCGCCCAGATGAATCTTTTTGAGTCCTTAAAAGTCCTTATGCGTCCTTATGGATTCTAATGGGTTCTTATGGGTATTTATAGTTCCTCATGCGTCCCTATTGGTCTTTATGAGTCTCTATAGGGTTTTAAGTGTATTTATGGATTTTAATGGGTCCTTATGGGTTCTTTTAGGTTCTTATTTGTCCCGATGGTTTCTAGTGGGTCCTAATGGGTTTTTATAGGTCCTTATGCGTCCTTATTTATTCTAATGAGTCCTATAAGGGCCCATGAGAACCCATAAGGACACATAAGGACCCATAGGATTACGAAATATCTATAAGGATTTTTAAGAAGCCATAAAAACCCGTTAGAATCCATAAAGACACATAGATACTTTTAAGTACCACTTAGGACCCATAAGGACGCACAAGGACGCATAGGCACCAATAAGGACACACAAGAACGGATAAGGACCAATAAAGACCTTTAAGGACCCATGAGAACGCATAAAGATTCTAAAAGACCCATTAGGACCCACAAGAACGCATAAGGACCTATAAAGCCCCATAAGGACCCATAAAAACGCGTAATGGCAAATAAAGACCAATAAAAATTCATAAGGAGGCATAAGGACCTATAAGGACCAATAAGCACCCAAAAGGACCCATTAGAGTCCATAAGGATGATTGAAGACCTATAAGGACCCATAAGGACTCATTAAAGCCCATAGGGACGAAAAAAAACCTCTAAGGATCTTATAGATTTCATAAGGACGCATAGGGACCTATAAGGATCGAGAAAGCAACTTAAAGGTGGATAAAGAACTATAAGGACACATAACAACCCATTATAATCCATAAGCACGCATAAGGACCTATAAGGACCCATAAGGAACAATTAGAATCATCAACGACACATAAGGACCTGTAATGACACACAAGAACTCATAAGCACACAGAAAAATTTATAACAACGCATAAAAATCTATAAGGACGCATAAGGACCTATAAAGACCTATAAGGAACCATAAGCGACGATAAGGATGCGAAAGGACCTATAAAAACCAATAAGAACGGTTAAGTACTCATAAGGACCCAAAAAGATGCATAGAGACAAATAAAAAACCATAATAACCATTAAAATGTATAAAGACACATCAGGACCTTTAAGGACACATAAGTACTCATAAAGACACATTAGAAACTATAAGGACGCGTAAGGACGCATAAAGACCCATAAGGACACATTAGGACTCATATAAACGCATAGGGATGCATAAGGACAATAAAAGACCCACGAGGAGCCATAAGTACCCATAAGGGCCAAAAAGGACCCATAAAGACCCATAAGGACGCAAAAGGACGAACTAGGGCCCATAAGGACCCAAAAAAACGCATACAGACCTATAAAGACCAATAAGGACCGAATGGGACTCGCAAAAACCAATAAAGACCCATAAAGACACATTAGAAACCATAAAGACGCATAAGGAAATACAAGGAACCATATGGACCCTTTAGAATTGATAAAAACGAATAAAGACCGATAAGGACCCATAAAGACCCATTAGAATCCATTAAAGTGCTCAAGGACCCATAAGGACCCATTAAGACCCTTATAGACGATTGAAGACTTACAAGAACATAAAAAGATCCATTAGAATCCATTAAAGCGCTCAAGGACCCACAAGGACCCATTAAGACCCTTATAGACGATTGAAGACTTACAAGAACATAAAAAGACCCATTAGAATCCATTAAAGCGCTCAAGGACCCACAAGGACCCATTAAGACCCTTATAGACGATTGAAGACTTACAAGAACATAAAAAGACCCATTAGAATCCATTAAAGCGCTCAAGGACCCATAAGAACCCATTAAGACCAATAAGGACGCATAAAAACCTAAAAGGACTCGTAAAGACCAATTAGAAACCATAAGGACGCATAAGGACCTGTAAGAACCCAGAAGGACCCATAGGGACACATGAGGACGCAAACAGACCTATAAGGATCCATAACAACACATAAGAAAGCATAAGGACTTATAAGAACCAATAAGGACGCATAAAATCCCATTAGGCCCCATTAGGACCCATACGGTTGCATTAGGACGCATAAGGACCCATAAAGACCCATTAGAATCCGTATAGACCAATTATGACCTATAAGGACCAGTAAAAACAAAGTGGAATGCATATGGATGAACAAAGAAGTATAAGGACCCACAAGGACACATTACAATTTATAAGGAAGCATAAGGATTTATGAGGCCCCTTAAAAACCCATAGGGACGCAAATGGACCTAAAAAGAAAGCATAAAAGAAAGCATAAAAACGCATAAAGACCTATAAAGACTTGTAAGGACACACGAGGATGCATAAAAACTTACAAGAAACCATAGGGCCCAACAAGGTCGCATAAGGACCTATAACAACCCATTAGGACCCATAAAGACGCATAACGACGCATAAAGACACACAAAAACCCATAAAAATCGATACGGCTGCATAATGGCTTACAAGAACCCATACGGTCCCATTAGAATCCATAAGCACGCATAAGGACTTATAAGGACCCATTAAAATCCATAAGGGCGAATAAGAAACTACAGTATAAGGACCCATACGTACCCATTAGAATCCATAAAGACGCCGCGAGTAGAACTATAAGGACCCATAAGGAACCATAAGGACGCATAAAGATTTATAATGATACATATCAAAGGACCCATAAGGAACCATAAGGACGCATAAAGATTTATAATGATACATATCAACCCATTAAATCCCATAAGGACGAATAAGGACCTATAAAGACCGATGAGAACCCACAAGGACTCATTAAAATCCATAACAACGAATAAGGACTTAAAAAGGCCTATTAGGACCCATAAGGAAGCATAAGGACGCAAAAGGATCCATAAGGACTCATAAGGACGGATAAAAACCAATAAGGACCCATAAAGACCAATAAGAAAACATATGGACCTATAAGGACAGATAAGAACCCAAAAAGACCCATAAGGACGCATACAAACCTACAAAGACCCTATAGGACCCATAACAACAGTCAAGGACTTATAAGAACCCAAAAAGATGCATAAGGACCAAAAAAGGACACTTAAGTACACATAAGGACGCATAAAGACCTAAAAGGACCCATTAAGACACATGAGGACTCATAAAGACCAATAACGACCCATAAACACCCATAAGACGCATAAAAACCTATTAGAAACCATAAAGCCCATAGGGACTCATAAGGACCCATAAACACATAAGGACCAATTAGAATCCGAAAGGACGCATAATGGACAATAAGCACCCATAAAAGCCCATTAGAATCCATAAGGACGAAGAAGGACCGATAAGGACTAATAAGGACCCATTAGAATCTATATAGAAACATATGGACCCATATGGACAAATTAGGACCCATGCGGACGCATAAGGACCTATAAAGTCCCGATAGGACCCATTAGAATCGATACGGACGAATAAGGACCAATAAGGTCGCACAAGGACACATTGGAATCCATAAGGACGCATCAGGACCTATAATGACACTTAAAAACCAATGAAGACGCATAAAGACCTATAAGGACCAATGAGGACCCATAAGGACCCACCACAAAACATAAGGACGCATACAAACCTATAAGGACACAATAAGACCCATAAGGACGCATAAAGACTTAAAAGGACCCATAAGGTCACATAAGCACACATAAGGACGCATAAAGATCTATAAGAACCAATTAAGACACTTAAGGACTCATAAGAACCAATAAGGACCCATAAAGATCCGTAGGGACGAATAAGGACCTATAAAGGACCAAATAAAATCCATAAGGACACATAAGGACCTATAGGGACTCATAAAGACCCATTGGAATCCGTCAGTACGAATTAAGACTCGTAAGGACCAATAAGAATGCATAACGACTTATACGTACCCATAAGGACACATTAGAATCCATAAGGCTGTCTAACGACCTGTATGGCCCCATAAAAACGCATAAAAACGCATAAAATCCCTTTACGGACCCATAAGGACCCATTAAAATCCATAAGGACAAAGAAGGACCAATAAGAACGCATAAGGACACCATAGAATCCACAAAAACGAATAGGCACCTATAGAGACACATAAGGACCATATAGCATCCATCAGGACCCATAAGGACACATAAGGACCCATAAGGAACCAACACGATGCAAAAGGAGTTTTTGTGTCCCATAAGGACCAATTAGAATCCATAAGAACGCATAAGGACCTATAAAAAGCGATGAGGACGAGGTAGGAATTATATAAGGACCCACAAAGACCCATTGGAATCAATTGAGACGCATAGGGATCTACAGGGACCCACAAGGACGCATAAGGAGGGATAATGGGTTTTTATTGGTTGCATAATGGGTCCATATTGGTCATTTATTGGTCCTTATTGGTAATTATGCGTCCTTATGTGTCCTTGTGGGTCCTTATTGGTCCTTATGTGTCCTGATGCTTTCTTATGGGTCCTAATGGGTCCATGAAGATCGCTATTCGTCCTTATGGAATCTCATGAGTTGGTATTGGTCCTTAGGCGTCTTTGTGGGTCCTTATGTGTCCTAATGGGTCCTTATGCATTCTTTGGGTTAGAGT